>CM061153.1:7806407-8358907 GCA_030710495.1 Labroides dimidiatus | reverse complement strand
ACAGATATCTGAATGAGTGGATGTCTGGTCTGAGAGGGGAGCCTCCCTCTGACTCACTCTGCCCTACATGGGAAAAACATGAAGAGGCCAAAGAGCTGATCCAGACCTGGAGAAATGAGAGGAAAAAGGAAAAGACAAGGCACAACTCAATGCATTCCACCCACAAATATAGACGTAAATACAGATGTACAAATTTAAAAAGGGCAGAAAGCTTCAACAGGACTCCTCCTTGTCCTCTTTTCTCAGTGAAGGCAACAACTTACTCTTCCCATGGTGATGAAATCTGAAGGAAGATGGAGATGGAGGTACTCCACGGCTTTGAGAACTGGACAACCACAGCACCTCGTCATTTTATATGAAAAACTCTAAACTGTGGAGGAGACTTTTTGTATGTGCAGGTGGAGTTCTTCACTTTCATCCATCACTGGCTCACTCAGTTGTATTCCTACTATAATTCAGATCCTGTAGATCGGAGCCCTCTGGATCAGATATGCAAAGCCCCGTTTGCACCAAGCAGACCAGGAAGGATCAGAACAGATTGGCACAGGTTGGATCAGTGAAGCTTGATCCCATTTGCATTTCCACAGCCAACCCCTCTGCCGTTTTTGGTTGGTGGCGTCTAAGCCTGATGCTGACAGCCACGTCAGCTATGTACTAGCGTTACGGCATAGTAGCGCGACAGTGTACTCTGCTAATAAATCCAACAAAGAAGAAAAACATGACACAGTGAACTGTTTTATGACGCTGTTTTCCAAACAAAAAGAAAGTTATCTTTACTAAGTCGATTAGAGATTAGTACGGAGCCCCAGACATGACATGGTCAATAATAATAATAATAATTCGTTCCCACGAAATAAGTATAACGTGCGCACAAAATACTAATTCGTTCCAACGAAATAAGTATAACGTGCGCACAAAATACTAATTCGTTCCCATGAAATGAGTATAACGCGCCTTCTAAGGTCTGAGACTCGGTCACGCCATCTACGCCATCAACATTATTTGTGTTTTCAGTTTTACAGACAGGAAGGAACTTAAACTCGGTTAGCAATGCAACCTAAATGAAAAGCATGGATAATGCAACGAAGCATGCATCACACATCATGACCCTTGGCAAAGACAGTTAAACTGAAACAAGAGACATTTTGAGTCATTGTTAATTTCAGAACTTGGTTATAAAGTTACCCGTTGGCGAGCTTTGCTCAGCTCAATCCTGTAATGTTGACTAGCTGTAGCTCACTCCTGTATGTTGCTGTGAAAGCAGCAGTGGGAATTGAGGATTGAATGGAGTCAGAGCTCCACCTGCTTGACAAACAGCGTAAGGACATATATCGATGCTGAATTGGCAGAACTCCTGTCGATGATGATTATTTTATAAGGCCGATTTTTCGGATAAATCAGTTGGGCCCTACTGAATATTTAAACATGGCAGGGATATGTGTTGTTCTTTATCACTGCTGTTGCACTGGAAGTGACGATTCCTTAGACCATTCAAAAGACTGCAGTGTTTCTAGCTCCACTTTCTGGGGTCAGATCAGTATGTCTGGCTCCCCAACAGAAGGGTATCAAAAAGTTGGACAGTATGGGTAGGTAATTTGGGGACCTGTCCCTGTTATAGTCAACAGAAAGAGAGGAACCACACTAAACCACTTGGTGGAAATTGGGCTCAAGATTTCTATTTTGCTGGATAACTGAACAACGATGCACCGATTTGCACAAAGCAGGAGCATGACTGGAAGTCGAGCACTGAAACACATGTAGACACCCACTGACTTTCAAAATAAACAGACTGTTTCGACACCAGATCCTGCTTCCCTTTAATACAACAGCAAACCAACATAATGAGCTGAGCTGAGCCATGAGTCGACAGGTTTGAGAATTGGGGTGGGAAGCACAGGAACTCTTCTTTTTCAAGACTCCAGCTGTCTGGTGGTACTGCCCGCCTGAACACACAGCCGGTGAGAGAGCATGCAGTCAGAATGCAAAGAAGTTAAGACAGAATGAACACATCTGTTGTGAGAATCTGGCATTACGAGGGTTTTTAATTGAGTCATCTTCTTTTTTTTCCTCCTTTTTTTTCATTTTATGGTGAACAGCAAACACTTTGAAGAAGCACTGACTGATTTCCCCTGACTGTGAAACAATGACTTAGAGGGTACAACTTTTAAAAATCACTGTACATGAACAAAAATTCTTATAACTTGAATATGATTCAAAACTAGGAAGACTACTAAATTAAAATAAGGAAATTTAATCAATAACACTGTCAATATAAGGACTGTAAGCCGACTTGTTTCACATAGATGCAACTTACACAACCCCAAAAATGCTGTATAATAGTCTTTATAAGATAATGGTTGACATGGGAATGAACAGCTGCATTAATATTTATAAATTCTGTGGATCCCAAACCCACCTTAGAGGACTACAAAAACAAACATTTTTATACACTGCAAAAACTGACATCTAAGCAAGTGTGTTTTTGTCTTATTTAAAGTAATAATTGTCTTATTATACTTGATATGAGCCACATTCAACAGACAAGTCCAGGAACATGTCTTATTTCAAGATATTAAAAGACAAAAATAAGGTCTGAATTACCTGCAACAAGTTAAAAAATCTGCCAGTGGGGTGAGAACAAATTTACTTGTAAAGTTTAGAAAAATTTCTAAATACAAGAAACCAAACAAAAACAAAAAGAAGAAATTTTCCGGTGTTGCATGAAGAAACAGAGAAACAAATTGCTTATTGATGAAATCATGCAGTTGAAATTCTGTAAAAGAAAAAGGAACATTTTATTAGAAGAGTCTGTCTTTTTCTGAACAGTCCGTTGATTCTGATTGTTTCAGCTTTCTTTCTTATAGCTTTAGGTTTTCACTTTCTTCACTTGGTCTGAAACTTTCCAGTCAGACACTGAATGTATGTTTTAAAGAGCAGCTGAATCCTGCTTTAACCAAAGAAAGCCTGGAGAATGATTACCTCATAGAGCACAGTCTGGAAAATGGCCTTATGGCAGCTGGCGAGTCCTTGGTCATTCTCACTTTACCAGCAGAGAGGTTTAAACCCTTAGTTTCCAGGAGAAAGTCCATGTCTCACTCTGACAGTTTGGTGTGTGAGGGTGTGTTTATTTTGTGGAAATTCTGTGACTCAGATTTATACATTTCTTTAACAGCTTTTCTCTCCAGCAGATCAGTACGATGGATAGATAGCAGGAGGAGGAAGGGAAGATGTCGTTCTTCAGTGTGGATTGTGTCAGAAAGAAAGAGACAGGTGAGTTTAAACACACAGAATACTCAAAACACAGAAAACAAAATATTCATGACCTCAATAAACACTGGAACTCACAGTGTAGTTACAAGACTCATTCAGCAGCAGTTGTGGAGCTTTTTATCTCAAAACATGATTTTCCTCAGGGGATTCAGCCGCTCAGTTTTTATCACAGTGTTTAAATTTATAATGTGAATTAGCTAAACAATTATTTTACATAAGATACTGGGAAGATAATTTAACATTTTTGTGACTACAGGGTGACTCCCATCCACAGAGGAGGTTTATTCCGTGTGATTAAAAAGCTTTATAACTACAATGGTCGACTTTTCCTCTTACATCTCGACTGTTTTGTCATCGATGATAAATACTCTGTGCAAAACACTCTTTAAAAATGTCCAAACATTGGTAAAAAAAAACAAAAAAAACCCAATATACTTCATAAGAAGAGCTCTTATATGTGAGTGCATGAAGGCAGGGTGGATTAAGTGGTTTTGGGATGTCATACTCACACTATCACTGCTGGGTTTTATGATTTAATGCATCCACACCAGAGGACTGACATTATTACCTTAATGAGACTAGACCGTGCAAAAACACATAGACATATATGTAGACGCTTTGTTGAGCGAACTGGCCCGTTGCACCGATACGTCAGTGTGTCCGCCATATTGGATGTGGCAGATCTGCCCATAAACTAATGGGAGGAAATGGACCAAACCTTGTAAAGCGTCTTTCTACAAAGTGATTTAGTTCATTCCTTTTATTCACCCATTGAACCACACTCACATTGATGTTTATGGTAAACAAATAGGTATCAAAAACAAAGCATGACACTTTCAGTATGATGATTATAAATGTTTGCTTCTTAAATTTTTAGGACATAGGTCAGCACCAAACCAATGTATGTATTTTTCTGATGTTTTTAATGAATTTTTACAGCTACCAGTGTACCAGTTACACTGCTATTATGATGGTAATTTACTAATATCAAACATCTGTGTTCATAAACCAGATCTTGATACATAGATATGACGGGTGGGTCATCTAAATTAAGAGACCAAATGTTTACATTCAACTGAATTTGACTAATCATTTTGATATTCAGTGATTGATGAACATTCATACATACATACATACATACATACATACATACATACATACATACATACATACATACATACATACATACATACATACATACATACATACATACATACATACATACAGATATCTGTACAGGGGGCATTGATGAACATATTGTTAGTCTAACAGCATAGTTGTCTAAGTCATATTTCAAAGTTTTTAGAAAAGAAGAAACAAAATACATTTATATTTTTTAAATGCTATTCATAATTTTATGTTTATCTATATTATCATTGTTCACTTTTTTTAATTTCTTTGATTTAGGCTATGAGGCTCACAAAATAATGAATTAAAAGTGTTAAATATATGACTTCAACAAGTATGCTATTAGGGTAACGATATACATACATACTGTATGTCTATACAACTATAAAAGCTACAGTTTGTGTGTGTACAGTCTGTGGCACAGGCAGGGGCTCAGTCTCTTGGACAAGCTGGGAACAGTCCAGTGACAGGGTCTCCTGTGCCCTCTTTAAGGTCTGAGGCTACGTACTGCTAAGTACTGATTCAGTACTCAACTGAGTACAGAAGGAACAGCTCCGTCTCTTATCCTGACTTCTCTGTTAAAATCCTCTGAAGTCTGCAGAATGTACAGAGCTTCAGATTTATGCACAAGTAGCCCCTGCACAGTTGAAATGTTTAGTGAGACTTTACTAGATATACTTTGTTTTGTTTGTGACCTTGACAGAAAATGTACACAAGATTTAAAACATCATCAGGAATTCATCACAATCCTCTCTCTTTGTGTCCATTCAAATCAGAGCTGGAGAGGAAACTACGCGCCAACGACCGCGAGTACAACCTCTCCTTTAAATATGCAGTAAGTACTTCTTTCTTTCTTAAAACCGTCTCCTAAAGAAGAAGGAGTACAGCAGATGCAGCCCATGTTCATTTTAGACAACAGCTGAGGACTTAATTTGGTCAATGCAAATATTTACAAAGAAGACTCCTCCTTCGGCTGTGCCCTGCAGCTGTCAGCAGACGGGACGTCAAAGAGGAAAATTAAATTGAGATTAATTAAATTCAGCTTTGAGTTGGTTTAGAATAAAAAAGAGCATCTAATAAGATTCATCCAAACCAAAACAGATCAAAACATGCACAAACTCCTTTTCCCCTCATGTGTGTAAACATTCAGATCAGTGTTTCCAGTCTGTGGGTGGTTTTCTTGGTAAAAGCTCTCAGAGATGAAGCCACATGTGAGTCAGATTTGGGCTGGTTGGACCTGATAAGACCCACCTGCTGCAGACTGAATCCTCCCACCAGACCTCAGCCCAGATCTTGATGACAAACATCTGCTTGGAAAATTCATCTCAAAGTGAAATGAAGGGCTTCTTTACAGAATAACAAAGTTATGACCAAGGAGACTTTGACATGAGGAGGCTTTACTGTTGAAGGATTTCTTCTGAGGATCCTCAATCTGCTCCTTTTTTCCTGTCATAAAGTTTTGACTGACCTCACTTAACCTTTCACTTGAGAAGTGCTCCAAACAAAAGACGATGAAATATTTATCAATCAGTCAGTATTATGTTAAGACCAGCAAGACCTGATCAATGAGGGAATTCACAGAGAGTGGATCGCTACCGTTAAGAACTGTGCAACATTTGCATCTAGGATCTGCTCCGTCCTGGATCTTTAATGGCATTCAAGGAAAAGTGACATAATATCTTAAATAAATATGAAATATGGGGGCATTTTATTAAAAGAAAGACATATTGGTACTTGAAAGAGAAAACTTGAGTAAGTTACTGTGTGGTAAAACCAACAAACTTCAGAAGGACTTCTTGATGAAGGCTTGGTACTGAAAAGCACTGAACATTACTTTTTGTGACCAAGCATTGAAAATACTGGCATTTTAACACTTCAAAAGAGAGTGCTGTGGATTTTTTTCAAAATCTAGCATGTATCCTTATCCAAAGAGCACCACAAACTGACTCCTCTTTGGGGTCCCAGAAACACTCTGTTCTCCATTTCTGCTCCCCACGTGGAACCAAAAAGATGCCACTTCGTGTTTGAAAAAAAAGTTATATATAAAAAAAGCAGGCAGTGAAGGCAAGAAACTGGTGTGCTTACACTGGCAAAAACCAAAATTTAATCTGGTGATTTGTCTTATTAGTAAAAAAAATGTCTTCTTATACTTGATACGAGCCACATTCAAAAACTGCCAATGGGATATGTAAAAAAATGATTGTCAGGTTTCTTGAAATTAGAATAATGCATTGATACAAGCAATTTTTATCCCATTTTTTATTTATTACATGCAATTCAGACCTCATTTTTGTCTTTAATTATCTTGAAATAAGACATTTTTCTGGACTGGTCAGATGAATGTGGCTCATATTAAGCCTAAAATAGACTTTTTTTATAATAATAAGACAAAAGCGTTTGTTTTGAGTTCTTTCGCAGTGTAGGTTTTCAGGGAGGAAAGAAATGAAGTATCATCAGGCATTAAGGACACTGGACCATCAAACAGAAAAACACAGGTATGCTCGAAAACATCAAAACACTGCCAACACTGGCAGCTACTCAACAAGAAGGCATATCTGGCAATGTGAGGTTGGACAACCTGGGCCCAAGGCAATGAAGCCAGTTCAGCATACCCCAGAAATCTTTCTCCTGATCCACACACTAATGTCCTGCAGAAGAAAGGAGAAGAAAAGAGAACAGAAGGATGAAGGGGAGCAAGAAAACACATCTACACTGCAAAAAAATGAAATCTTACAAGGTGTATATTTTTAGTTATTAGAATTAATATAAGCCACATTTACCTAAAAGTCCAGAAAATGTCTTATTTCAAGATATTAAAAGATTAAAAAATAACGCCTGACTTGCTTGTGAAAAGAAAAAAGTCTTTGCTGTCTTGAAAAAAGGATATCTTCAGAAAAGAAATAAAGCAAACTAATTAATCTGAATTCATTATCAGATTTGCTTTACAGTGTTGAGACGTCATATTTGTTCATTAATATCTTCAAATAAAAAGAAATTCTGGACTTGGTGGATGTGGCTAAAATCAAGTTGAAGAAAACTTTTTTTTTCTTCAATAGGTCAGAAACACTTGATTAGTTTTCAGTTTTTGAAGTGTACAACCAAGCAGAGTCATCACATGATGAGGCTGACACATACCTAAAATATGGAAGTGATAATTAGTCTGAATGGATACACTTTAGTTTACCATCAGCCACAGAAAGGTCAAAGGTCAGATACAGCTTAGTAAGTAAAACCTGGACAGTTTGTAAAATAAAGTCTTCTGTCTTATCATGTTGGATGCTGTGGAGGATTTAAAACCTCTGTGAAAGTCTGATGGACTCCTAAAACCCACAGAATGATGCACACTGACCCGACATATAGAGTACCTGACTTTATTTCCTTACACGTGTTCGCTAACAGTTAACATCCAGAAACAGGGATGTTCTGTTTTATCAGTTTGTGCCATCATAAAATGTTTTTAGATGAGATTTCACTGGATCTTATTTACCTTCCTGTGATAGTTATACTTCTTGAGTGAATACAGCAGTTCGTCTGTCATCTGTGAGGGGAGTCTTGATAATGTGTAAGATAGTAAAGAGATAACTTAATTTACAATAAATATTAAAGATGTAAAAAGATGTTATTACCTCAATATTCTGAATTTAGAAACCCTGTTTTCTTACCTGGAGAACTCTGATATAAACCATGATACTGTGGCATGTAAACACCGTACCCTGGTTTCTGACAGCTGCTGTGTACCTGCACAGGCTGGGCTTAAAAAATACAGGAGAAAGGGTTCTAAAAGTCTGACAATTCTGTCTGGCTCAGACTGTACATGACACAATTTACCCTGAATTTATGCAAACAGCCCACTTTAATTTATCAAACACAGCAGCACATCCATGTGCTAGTTATGCACTAAATTGAATTGTCTTGATGTTGGGTCTCTGTTCATAAAATGTATTATCATTCAATGGTCTAGACCTGTTAACGCTTTTGGAAAGCGTCTTGAGATAATGTTTGTTATGAATTGGTGCTATATAAATAAAGATCGATTGTTTGATTGATTGATTGATTGAATTAACAACTCAAAGCCGACGTACAACACTATCTCAATCTTCAAGATCAAAAAAAGAGCGAGATATCATCCGTCATCTGTGCTTGATCACATCCGGGTAGTAGAGCATCATATTATTATGGCAGTTGCCTTGAACCAGAGCTACAGCCCCAGCTAGTGGCAGGAAACTGCGCTACAGCTGAGACAACAAAGTATGACCATCGTTTCTGGCATTGGATGATCAAAAAAAATTAATACATTTAAATGATGAGTAACTCTTTGTTTCCCTCTCTCTCTTTGTTCTCTCTTTACACTCGCTCCAGACAAACGCCATCAAGACCTCAAAGTACAACTTCTTTACTTTTCTACCTCTAAACCTGTTTGAGCAATTCCAGAGGATTGCCAATGCCTACTTCCTGTTTCTGCTGGTGCTGCAGGTGAGAGAAACACACAGTATGCAAAAATGCACATGTACTTAGCAAAGTTACCATGCAACTGTTGGGCAAGGTGTTATTTTTTTGTAATTTACCAAATAATGATAAAGAGATTTTGGGAACAAGGGTTGTTTTTCCAGTTCGGGGACTATAACAGAGACTGAGTGAAATGTGTTTTATGGGGAAGTACATTCAAGAACCCTTTTACCTCTTTGTAAAATGAAAACCGAGAGCATCTTATGATCCAAGTGGAAGTACAGGATTCAGAGCGTTAAACAGACTGCATCATGGGAATCCCCACTTCACAACATGTTAACCAACACAACACGTCCACAGCCCTGCTCTGTCACTCAGTGGAGCTGCTTGTTAACCAAACAGGATGTGGCTGAATCAAGTGCAGTGAGATTAAGGAAGTACAATATCCAGCACAGGAAATTGCCTCATGATGCAAACTGAAAACAGTTGTGTTGCACGGTGACCGCAGTGTTGGTGAAAAGGAGCCCTGGGCTGTTTGGAATGAATGATTTTTACAAACACATTTCACGTACCGGGTTAAGTTCATGTGTTCAGATCTGTCAGGTTTAATCAGCTTTACCTCTGGTCCTCTTCTCATGGACTGTTTTTGACATCAACTTTTAATAAAATCAGGGCAAAAACTTGTGTGATATCCTCCTTAAACAGGATTTTCTGTTTGTGTGTTTTCTGTTTTTTAGGTGATCCCTCAGATCTCATCTCTGTCCTGGTTCACCACCGTCGTACCTCTGGTCCTTGTGCTGTCAGTCACTGCTGCCAAAGATGCAACTGATGATATCGTAAGCTTGATTATCACATATTAAATAAAAAAAAGTTTTAAAAAAAAAAAAAGCAGGGAGGAACTATCTTACAATCTAAACTGATTTGAGGTTATGGAGAACATATATTGTCCAGCTCTCATCAAACCTGACTGAGTACTGAGTGTTATTTTCTGTTATCTCCTGCTGCTGATAGTCACATTTACTCTGACTGTGGGAAAAACATCAGCAGTCTCATGTACAAAACACGTCACACCACCCTTAACCCGTGTTATCACACTGTCAGTGTCAAACATTACACACATTTGTCTGTTAGAAGAAATTCACTCACTTATGTTTCCATTA
This sequence comes from Labroides dimidiatus, assembly GCA_030710495.1. NCBI lineage: Eukaryota > Metazoa > Chordata > Actinopteri > Labriformes > Labridae > Labroides > Labroides dimidiatus. The sequence goes on along the minus strand of CM061153.1, from coordinate 8,348,903 downwards.
TTTAAAAGGGGCTGTGAGGACTTTCTAAGAGATCTTGAAAAAGTCTCACTTCTAGATAGCTGTCTGATTGTAAGCCACAACTTAAAATGAGATTATCACAGCCAGTAGAGGTTATTTCTAAATGCTGTTTCTTAGCTCCCCGATCAGGTTGGACACACGACCAGATTGATTTACAGCACATTGAAGTCTCTATGACAACACCACACCGGCTGATGAAGTTTAGTAGTGAGAAGAGAGATCTGAGTTTTTCTCTGCTGAAAACGATTTCTGTGATTTATTTAGTAGTGATGGTGGAGACTGGAGCTGAACTGTCAGACAGAAAAAAGACAAAAGAGAAGGATAAAGATAAACAGAAGAGCGATCGCATGGGCTGAAGGCTAAACTACAAGCTAAAGGCTAAAACATGAGATAAACTGTTTGAGATAATGTTCATTCCAACCCACATGCAGCAGTTATTCTGCAGTGATCTGATCAAACTTGAGAGTCTGTCAATAAAATGAAGAGTGAGGTTACGTTAGCTCTGATTGGTCGATGGGCAGGCCATAAGGATTCACTAACGTAACACGTCAGCCTACATCTCAGAGCAGTGCTAATTATAGCCGGCTACTAAACTATACAGTACAAACTGATAAAGTTTGCTTGTTGTCATGTTTCAAACAACAGTTCTGTGTAACTGTTGATGAATACCTTACACGTGTGGATTTTATACTTTTTCACACTCCGTGCGGCATCTGTTGGTGTCTATTGGCGTCAGGGGGCGTTGTATTACAAACACGTCTACCACTGTACTGAACTAGAGTAAAAGAAGTTTGCATATGTTTACACTGTTAACAACATTTTTCTTCGCTAAGTTCCTCGCTGCTGAGTGTGTTCTTAATTTAACACCAGGTATTTTTCATCTCATGGTCATCACGGTGATCTCTGTGTGATGAATCATATAAATGCCAAGATTTAAGTACTTCGGGCAGCAGGTGCTCCTGTTTGTCCACACGTCTCAGTGCGGAGGTTAGAAATTTCTGAATGTGCACAACGCTTGAAGAGAACAATGAGAGGGACAGGCTGCTAGAATGGCGTCATGCGGACCTCGCGGACGCGTCAAGCATAAATCAAGCTACATACAACAATGAATATGAGCTATATGAAGTGTGCACAGAATTAATTTTTTCCAATCCTTTCATCTTATCTTGTTTAACCACATTTGTTGCAGCTGACATTTGGCAGAATTTAAGTTTGGGAAATTGCTGTTATTTATTCTATCCTGGCAGCGTCAACGAGACAACAGTTTGTGACTCTGGCAGCACTAGTCTAGTTCTTATATGGGGTATCAGTCTGATACAAACTCAGAAGGCTACATCTGTGACAAAGGGCCGATCCATTGGGCAGATCTATTCAGCTCAAGTTAGAGAAGCCTCAAGTTGCCAAACATCCTTCTCTGTCTCCTTTCTGATGTTAAGAAATAGAGATGTTGAACTAGTGCTGGAATCAGACTGGATCAGTATCCTGTCCTCCATGTAGACTCTGATGCTTCACATCCCCACCGTCTTCCCCGCATTACACCTCTGTTACTACCTCACTCAACAGATCAGAGGTGGAATGACTTTGCTTCACCTTTATGCCTCCATGTGCTACACATTCCAGACGAGGCCTAACAGGGGTGTAAATATCCTGCCCTGAAATGGAAATATATAAGAGCCTTCAGATTTTGGTGCCCCCTGTGGACAGAGTTGTACCGGATCACGTCCTCTACATACCTTCACCTCAACGTTTTGGTTAACAGAATCAAACTTTCTCATGCAGTCAAGACTGAAAGGATAGAGGATTGAGGAGAAAGGGGAAGATATGGGGAAAATCAGTAAACTATGAGTAACTGATTTTGTAAGGAATGCCAACCTTTATAGAAGTTCATAAGACATAGTCTGTGAACTGTTCAAGAGCTTAAAGCATGCCATAGCTGTATTTTCTGATAGAAATCCCCTCTAGCTTTCTTTAACAGTGAGACATGAGATGAAACTCCTCACAGGAGCTTTAAGTCAATTGATTCAACCTTTTTCTGATTAATTACTGCAGAAGACATGACGATTCAAAGCAAAGTCATACAGGAACTGAAACTGGTGAAGTAATGACAGAAACTCCCTGCAGTACAAACTCACAACAACAATGCAGTTGACCCAATCTGCATGCTCATGAGGAAGTAGAATGTCTTTTTACCCGAAGGTCACACTGATATCTGTTTTTACTCATCATTTTCTGAGAACTGAAACAGCACCAAATGTGCCCAGGGAACCGTGAAAGGGAAAAGACCTTGTTTGATTCATGCCGTCAAGTTCAGTAACGAAAATGGATATGGGTGACTTTTTGTGTGTGGGGTGGAGGCACGGAAAAACCTCATGTCGAACCACCACAAGGGAACGAGTGCAGTCACGGGTTAAACATTAGCTGGAGGAGAACAGGAGTCTTTTTGTTTGGCGACCCTGAATGTTCCTCGCCCATCGCTGCCCATCTGTTCCCTGAGTGAAGTCACAGGGCAGGTTCAGGCTCGCTCACAGAAACCCAACACTGACCATGTATGACCTTGCAAAATAGATGCTGAAATAACCAACGCCAGGGTTTTGAAAACTGCTGTAAGAGGAAGCCGTCACCCATTGACCTATGTGAGAAGTCAGTTAAAAGACGAGGATGAGCTCACATCGGGGAATAAATAAAGTTTAATTTGATGGAGTAGCCTACAGGGAGGGCTGGTGATGGTCACTGATGGCAATGAATCATAACTATCTATGCTTCACTGCAATAATAAAAAAAAATGCATTGGTCTTTAAACGTTGGCATCGGACACAGTGTTCAACTATAGGACATATGCAGACAAGGGGAAAAAAAAAAAAAAGACGAGGATGAGTTTTAACTTTTGATTATGTTTGGATTTTCTTAAGGCTTTCATACATGCTATTTTAAACAAAAGTGGATCTATTTCATCAAAAATTTCTCCTGAATTAATCATTGCAAAATCCTCTGGGAAAGTCGCCAATCAACTTCCCCAAAAAATCTCCATCAAGATGACTCCAAAGTTTCAATATTTCAAACATGCGGTCCATTGAATTGTTTGATCACTTCACCTACACTGTACTACCAGGGGCGTGTCCAAATGAGTTTCTAATGCCCCCCTTGAAATCTGAAAAAATAAGGGACTTAAACTTAAACATGCTCAAAATGTAGATGTGATCAAGAATGACCCTTAAGATCCCAAAGAGATAAGAAAAAACTTAATTAAATGCAACGTAAACTTGAATGTTGTTGATAATAAAGCTACCCCTGAGTCTCGGCCTCCTCAAGAGGTTTGATTTGATGCATATGCACTTATCCTTGACAACTTCTCTATGGAACATTCACTGCGTGTTACCTGTGACAACTTTTGAGAAATGTTTGCCAGAAACGAAAAATGATTGTCTCGTGTTTTTGTAACCTTTTCCAATTGAGTCTTCTGTTTGCATCTTTTTCAGAACCGCCACAGGAGCGACAATCATGTCAACAACAGAAAAGTTGAGGTCCTCATTGATAGAAAGTAAGTTTTTTCTTCTGCTATGAATCATGGGAAATACACCAGGGCCCCTGAACATGGAGTTTCTTCCAGTTTCTGAAGAGGGACATCAACCTTTTCTGTGCAGCTTGGTGTTCCTCAGGGAAGCTCTTTGGAGCCCCTAAAGCTTTGTTTAAAAAAAAAAAAAAAAACATGTCCTGAAAAGGTCAGTCAGAGTATCTTGGCTGTTTCTTATTTATGTAGGAATGAAGCCACAACACACCTCAAATATTTGAAATAGCAGACATCAGGTCAACAGGATACTTAAGAAGTGCTTCCTGCAGCTGCTACCTGTGACTGGACCAGAGAGAGTTTGGGGTTATGTGGCATGCCAGGACAACATGGACTGGTTTTGATTTGACCTGTAACTCTATTTTCTCACATCAGATCAAGAAAATCATTTCCCCCCCAAAAAAACTAAGAATGGTTCAGGGAGAGAAAACGACTCCTATTTGGAAGGTTTCTGAAAATAAAAACAACTTGTAGATTCATTCTAAAATATCAATCATTGACAAGCTGATCAAAACAAGTTTTGCTTTGCGTCATTTTGGTATTTTTGTCACATTTTTCATCCTTGTGTTAACCAATAAGGTAAGACAAATGGTAAACTTGAGAAATTAAATGAGAACAACCATGACATGTTAAACATCATCAAATGCCTATGACTCTGCCAAGTTTTAAATTCTGAATGTTATGGGTGGACAGACGATCCGGGAAAGCATCAGGAACAGGCAGTGAAGGGGAGACTAAAAATAGGATGACCTCAGTGTCGCAGCTCTTTCATCTTTCTCAGTTTATTTCCTGACACTCCTCAAATTACAGAATAAAATACCCATTCTCTGGACACACACACACACACATAGAGAGAGAGAGAGAGATCTAAACATTTACCAGCCTGTTTCCTGTCCTCAGACTGCGCAGTGAGAAATGGATGGACGTCCAGGTTGGAGACATCATTAAGCTGGAAAACAACCAGTTTGTCACTGTGAGTAAAGAGTTAATTATATAAACATCTCTTCAGTTCACTCTCCTCTCAAGGTTTTATCTCTCTTTATGGTTTTTTTTTTTGCATTTGGGTTTTTTCTTGTGGGCCCTATTTGTCATTTGGTTTCACTGTTTTGTTCCTTAACCTCAGGTTTTTTCATCCCCTCTCTTTGGACAGTTTTTTTTATACAAAGTCACACTTTTTAGTACAAAAGTATACCTGATAAAGATGATGAAGATTTTTGGAGATTAAAACTTTTTTTTTTGAGTTTACAATATTTGAAATTAGAAAAGCAGTATTTTCCTCTCTTGTGAATAAAAACAACACATAAGTAAAGATTTTTGGTGGTGTTTGTAGACATTCCATGTAAAATTGAAAGATATTGTGAATTTTATCACCTGAAATCCCTGCATCTGTTCTGGTCTTGAGCCTAGATTTTGCTGTAATGTTTGTTTGTTGCTTTATTTTCAGGCTGACCTTCTGTTGCTCTCCAGCAGTGAACCGCTCAACCTGGTCTACATTGAGACAGCAGAACTGGACGGGTTGGTTCTTCTTTTAACGTCACACCTTTACAGTACAGCAGAGGATTTAACATGTACTGTTTTTAATTTTCTCCTCCATCTTCCTCTCTCTTCTTGCTCCTTCTCTCTGTCAGGGAGACTAACCTGAAGGTCAGACAGGCCCTGCCTGTTACAGGAGACCTGGGAGATGATATTGAAAAGCTGGCAGACTTTAGAGGTAAGACTCCTGCATTACAAGACAATTGACTGCTGGTTTCTAAAATCATCAGCATGAAGAAAGTTGTGAGGTGCCTTCCCTTCAGGGTAAGGCCATGTGACCTCACTTTTGAAAAAATAAGAGAATAGTCAGGACCCTTTTATTATCCTGATTGAATTGTGTGTGAGAGTCATAGATTTGATTTGTAATTATCAAAATGCACCAACAAGAAAAAGGAAAAAGATGAGGAAAGTTGCAGGCAGGCATACTTTGTTCTGTCTTTGTTAGTATGACCTTCGGTATTTTGTGCTGCTAATTCGACGACTTTAATTCAAAAAGCGATGCCCCCTCTGTCTCCTCTAGGTGAGGTGCGTTGTGAGCCCCCAAACAACCGACTGGATCGCTTTACAGGAACTCTAACCGTCGCCGCTCAGAAATACTCGCTGGACAACGAGAAGATCCTGCTGAGAGGCTGCACCCTGAGGAACACCGAGTGGTGCTTCGGGCTGGTGCTGTTTGGAGGTGGGGCGGTCTTTTTGCAAACACTTAATCACAAAGAAGCAGAAGAAGCTAGAAAGTTTGAAATGAACGTCTGTTGAGCTGTGGTTTGTTATTGATGGTCCACTGCAGGTCCGGAGACGAAGCTGATGCAGAACTGTGGAAAGAGCACGTTCAAGAGGACCAGCGTGGACCGTCTGATGAATGTCCTCGTCCTTTGTGTGAGTCTCCAGATGGTATTTGCATGGTCTGACGTGTGGAAAGAGAAATTTTGTTGACATTCGTGAAAACCAGAATCTGATTTAACCCCTTAAACTCTCAATTAGATAGTCCTCTCATCCTCTGCAGCATCTTTTTTTCTATTGTGTTGTTTCTTGCATCCATCAAGCAGAAAAAAAACAATTTTGTAAATAAGTTTTCAACTCAGTCTTAAATTTAAAGTTTAAAACATATGTTTCATTCAAAAAATCACTGTTTGTGTAGATTTTTGGTTTCTTGGCCTTCATGTGCACCATCCTGGCGATTGGAAACTTCTTCTGGGAGACGAACGAGGGCTCGCAGTTCACGGTCTTTCTGCCCAGGCAAGATGAAAACAGCGCTGCCTTCTCTGCCTTCCTCACATTCTGGTCCTACGTCATCATCCTCAACACCGTGGTGCCCATCTCTCTCTATGTGAGGTAACGGTGTGTGAATGAAGACTTCGCTGTAACTGTAAGGCATGCAGTACTATATTAAAACTGCTAACTGGTTCTTCTCAATCCGTTTATCTGTCCGTCTCTCTGCAGTGTGGAGATCATTCGATTGGGGAACAGCTTCTACATCGACTGGGACAGGAAGATGTACTACTCGCGTAACGACACCCCCGCCGAGGCTCGTACCACAACACTAAACGAGGAGCTGGGACAGATCAAATACGTCTTCAGCGACAAAACAGGAACGCTCACTCAGAATATCATGGTGTTCAACAAGTGCTCCATAAACGGCAAATCTTACGGTAAGAACTGAAATGAGGAATGTGACTCTGATGATATTTTCTTTCTGGCAGTAACATCACAGGGTTTCTGAACTAAATAAAAGTGAAGACTTAACCCTGAATCCAGAAACGTTAGAATACTTTGTAAGATATTGACAAGAAGCATATTTTGATGGCTTGCTACTCTTGCCAAACATATACAGCAATCTGTTATTTAAAAAAAAAAAGCTTATAGTTTATAATAAGTTTACTTAATCTTACAAATATCCAGGAGGTAACGGTTCAACAGAGAGTTGTGCTTTCAGGTTGTCGTGTAACTGACTTGTTTGTGTTTTAGTTTGTATAAAGATGTGCAGTTCACATATTTTCTGTCTTTGCTCTTTTAGGGGATGTTTGTGACTGCACAGGCCAAAGACTAGAGATCACAGAGGTGAGTTTATCACTCATACTCAGAAAAATGAGACAATAAGGAGAACATTTGTGCATTTTACCATAACAGCATCTCTTCATTAAGAGACTGAAAGAAGAAACCCAATTCCAATGAAGTTAGGATGTTGGGTAAAACGTAAATAAAAACAGAACACAATGATTTGAAATTCCTGTCTAAACTATGTTCAATTTAGTACACTACAAAGACAAGATACTTATTGTTTAAACTGATAAACTTGATTGTTTTGGGGTTTTTTTTCAAATATTCACTCATTTTTAAGTTGATGCCTGCAAAATGTACCCGAGAAAAGTTGGGACAGGGGCAACAAAAGACGGGGAAAGTTGAGGAATGCTTAAAAAAAGAAACGTGGAACATTCCACAGATGAACAGGTTCATTAGAAACAGGTGAGTGTCATGATTGGGTATAAAAGGAGCATCCCTGAAAGGTTCAGTCATTCACAAGAAAGGATGGGGAGAAGTTATAACCATGTGGGCTCAGGAAGACTTCAGAAAACCAATGTCAGTTCACACAGTTCATTGGTTCAAACTGTTTTTGGAAATCATGGACATGGTGTCCTCCAGGCCAAAGAGGAAAAGGACAATCCAGATTGTTATCAGTGTTATCAAAAGCCAGCATCTGTGATGGTATGGGGGTGTGTACAGGTTTTGGAGCAACATATGCTGCCATCCAAGCCACGTCTTTTTCAGGGACGTCCCTGCTTATTTCAGCAAGACAATGACAAGACACATTCTGCACCTGTTACAACAGTGTGGCTTCGTAGTAAAAGAGTGCAGGTACTAGACTGGCCTGCCTGCAGTCCAGCCCTGTCTCCCATTGAAAATGTATGGAGCATTATGAAGTGCAAAATATGACAACAGAGACCCCGGACTGTTGATCAACTGAAGTTGTTCATCAATCAAGAATGGTAAAGAATTTCACCTCCAAAGCTTCAACAATTAGTGTCCTCAGTTCACAAACACTTATTGAGTGTTGTTAAAAGGAAAGGTGATGGAACACAGAGGAAACATGACCCTGTCCAAGCTTATTAGAAACATGTTGCAGCCATCAAATTCAAAATGAGTGAATATTTACACAAAACAATAAAGTTTATCAGTTTAAACAACAAATATCTTGTCTCTGTAGTGTATTCAATTGAATATAGGTTAAACAGGGTCAGCAATTCATTGTATTCTGTTATTATTTGTTTTACACAATGTCCAAACTTCATTGGAATTGGGTTGTCATACAGTTTCTTAAACAGAAACTAAGATTTTCTCCTGCTCCTCTTCCACATCAGGACACGGAGACGGTTGATTTCTCTTTTAATCCGCTGGCCGACCCTCGCTTCATGTTCCATGATCACGCCCTGGTGGAGGCAGTGAAGCTTGAGAACCCTGAGGTCCACGCCTTCTTCAGACTGCTGTCCCTCTGCCACACCGTCATGGCTGAGGAGAAGAAAGAGGGTGAGGAGGGGTTCAGAGTTTCTGTGTGAGAAAAGGAGAATTTTTGATTGTATAACGACAGGACAGAGTAAATAACGTAGAAATGTAATCCATGGGTCATTTCAGTCTTATCTCAGTGAAAGGGACAAATCTCATGCTTTACTCTGTCAAAAAAATGAAGGTTGCACAAGAGTTCCAAAACCTGCAGTTCCTTTTATGGCCACACGAGGCCGACTCCAAAAATGAGCCGCTTCCTACAAAGTCCCGTTTTAAAATGATCTCTTATCCCTGTTTCCCATTTATTACAATTCTTGTATTTGCAGAGCTATCTGTTGACTTTAATGCCACGCTCAATTTGAAAATAAAATGTTAGTTTACATAAAAAAAACAGAACAATGGAGGGAAGAGAGAAATACAGAAATGTTAAAGAAAGAAAGGAAGGGTTTGATAACCTTTGAGTGACGTTTGTTGCCAGGTCCACCTCTAACAAACAGTAACTGATCTGATCAAAGTGACTATCTATACCTGTGGCTTAGAAAGGAGTAGTTATCCTCTGGTGACAGAAACATGAATCTTAATCTCCTGCAGGTGAGATTTTCTACCAGGCCCAGTCTCCAGATGAGGGAGCTTTAGTCACGGCTGCCAGAAACTTTGGATTTGTCTTCCGCTCACGAACACCGGACAGCGTTTCCATCGTAGAAATGGGACAGCAGCGCAGCTACGAACTGCTCGCTATTCTGGATTTCAACAACGTCCGCAAGAGGATGTCTGTTATTGGTATGAATCTGGTGTGATATTGTGTGTGCAGATTTTGCATTTTTGTCCCCTTAAAATGAAGATTAACTAAAGTGTGTGTGTGTGTGTGTGTGTGTATTTAGTCCGGAGTCCAGAGGGAAAGCTGTCTCTGTTCTGTAAAGGTGCAGACACCATCATCTACGAGAGGCTGCATCAGTCCTGCAGCAAGCTGATGGACGTCACCACAGAGCATCTCAATGTCAGTAATATTTCTGTGCAGTCATTTGGGTTTGATCTGCATAGAGCTTCCATTGTTGTAGCAAGAAAAGATAGATGCACCTCTTTTTACTGTTTTATACAAACAAGACTGTTTTTGAAACATCAACAATGAAACGAAGTCTCTTTTTTATTGTTTCTGTATTCATCTTTTCATTTCTAAGTATCTGTTTGTCTTCTTTGGCATGTTAAGAGCTGACATAAAACACTCATCATCTCTCGGTCGTCTGTTTGTCTTCTCCTGTCTTGTAGTTTAAACCTACATTGCAAAAAACTAAACAACTGATAGGATGAGTTAAACTTCTGTTTACATCTTTGAATACCACCAGCAGCTGTGTGTTTGTGTTCCTCCAGGATGTGTTTTCATTCATGTGAATTTAAGTCTGTGCATGCTGATCTGCAGGAGTTTGCAGGGGAAGGCCTCAGGACTCTGGCGCTGGCTTACAAAGACCTGGACGAGGAGTATTTCATTCAGTGGAAACAGCGCCACCATGAGGCCAGCACGGCTCTGGATGACAGAGAGGAGAAACTGGACCAACTGTACGAGGAGATTGAGAAGGATCTGCTGGTACGAGAAGAAAGCACTGACAAAAAACCCCTCAAGAAGCGACTGGACTTTTTATTTAATTTTTATCTGTTATGCACAAAACAAATACAGACAAAACAAACAAACAGCAAACAGACATGGCTCAGACATGTTCATTCAAAGACTGAGTGAAAAAGGAAAAAACAATTCAGGAGTTAACAGAATTTTTTCTTAGCTGTCAGTCACACAATAAATCCCAAATGTGCTACATATGAAGCGTCTCACAAAAAGAGTCCATGATGGTAACACGGTGAGTTTTTAACTCACATCAGCTTTGACCAAATGGGCAAGAAAGGCGTCCCAGATTGCAAAGAATTTCTCAACCGAACTTGTCCTGAGTTTTTCCATTCATATAGCTGACATCATTTCAGAGATCCATTTTTGAAAAGAAGGTGGAGAAGAAATTTCCAGTCTGTCAGAATGAGTCTCTTAGTGATAATTATCCCCAGTGTTAGGGAGCGTTGCAGGCGTGAAGGGAGACTTTCAGTTAACTGTGAACAGCCTAATATGGCAACTTCAACATCTGGATGGAAGAGTTTATTATAGGCTTTAGAGTACCAATCAAATCCAGTGAGCAAAGGACGGGACCAGAAGACATTGTTACTCAACGGGGGACAGAAGAATAGAAACGATGCAACCTGTGTGTCTGGAATAGTGAAGTTCGGTGGACCACCTTAAATTGGATCAGCTGATGTCTACTGTTCACAGAGCAAGAATGTACCATAGACAGTCTTAGACCACAAAACCCCTGAAAAATCGATTCCCAATTCCTCTTTCCAAGCTTCCTGTATCCTTATAGTATGAGCTGAAATACAACTGGGTTATAATTAAATGGGTTTTTGTGTGTGTGTGGGTGTTTTCAGCTCCTCGGTGCAACAGCCATCGAAGATAAGCTACAAGACGGAGTCCCTCAGACCATCGAGCAGCTCTCCAAAGCCGACATTAAAATCTGGGTCCTGACTGGTGACAAACAAGGTACAGAAGTCCACATGTGGTCAGAAATGCTCTCTATTGGAACTAACTGGACTCATCTTGATCCTGAAACATGATCTTCAGTATTTCAGAGGAAAATATGTTTTATTTTTGGTGATAAATTCATATCAGTGGTGGATTCAAACTAACTAGTATTTATTTTCATGTTGCAGAAACTGCAGAAAACATCGGGTACTCGTGCAACTTACTGCGGGAGGAGATGACCGAGGTCTTCATCATCTCTGGAAACTCACCTGAAGATGTCAGGCAGGAGCTGAGGTCAGTGGACGTTTTTAGAAACAGTCAAGGTATGACTTAGTACCATGAGTTAGTCCGACACTTCTTTAGTCATCTGCACAAAAATTATAGTTGATACATCTCTGACCATAAGTTCTCCCTCAAACGGTGCTTCATGTGGATGTAAATAAAGATGTAACCAGAAAATAACAAGGGATCAAACAATATTACCACATAACAATTAGGGTGAAATTTATATTCTTATGGTTTTTCTTCTGAGTAGTAAAATAATGTATAACATGTGAACAGTGTAAATTTTGTTTTTGAAGCTCATCATAAAAAAATCCATTCGTTTTTATTATCTTCAGAAATGCACAAAACTCCATGAAATCAGCTGCAACCGAGGATTCTGTGTTTCTGCCACAAGGAGCCGTGAGTAACGGTCTGATAGTGACGACGGACGATGAGGTGGTTATCGGAGAGTACGGCCTGGTTATCAACGGACACAGTCTGGTACGTCCAAAAGAAGAAACCAAATAGACAGGAAGTGATGATTTAAGTTACATTAAAACTTTAAAAACACAGGAAGAAACTTAAAAAGTGAAGGCTTATGGCCAAAATACACCAGATGCGTCTCCTGTCCAGCTTCACTCTGTCATGGCACTGGATCAGCTCGGTTTGGTTTCACTTCAAGTCGATGTGTCAGCTCACACCGGCTCCTCTGTTGCGTTCCTTCAAATCAGATACTCAGGCCTCCTTTTTCTGCCAGATATCCATAGAGCAGATCCATTCATCCATCTTCTATACCACTTAAACCTGTTCAGGGTTGGGGGTGGCTGGAGCCTATCCCAGCTGTCTTAGGGTGAGAGGTGGGGTACACCCCGGTGTGGTCACCTGCCAATCACACATAGAGACAGACAACCTTTCACGCTCACACTCACACCTACAGACAATTTAGAATCACCAATTAACCTGATGAGCATGTTTTTGAACTGTGTGAGGAAGCTGAAGTACCTAGAGAGAACCCACGCATGCAAACAGGATTCAAACTGGCAACCTTCTTGCTGTGAAGCTGCAGCACTAACAGCTGTGCCACCGTGCAGCCCAGGACAGAAAGTCATGCACAGAAACCACATAAAAACACTTGTTGACTTTCAAAATAAAACAAATCATGTCAAAAACAGATGTTTTTTAGCTCAGCTATTACATCAAACGGACATAATGAGCACAGCCAGGCCAGGAGTCAACAGATTTGAGGTTTTATAGCCCAACATGAACGAGAAGAGGATCATCACTGGGGCGGGAATTCAAAGAAACTCATCAGTCTGGTGACTCCAGCTGTCTTGAGGTCCCACATTGTCCGACAGCTGGTGTGAGTTGAGTCTGAACAGGACCAGATCTGGTGTAAATCTGGTGTAAAATTAAAAAATAGCAAAATGGCCCTTTCATTTAAGCCTGGCTTCCCTTCCTGCTTCCACCTCAACCCTAATTTACTAGCTCTGTTCTGTGCCTCAGGGTATTTGCTGATGCTCTCCCTGCCTCTGCTTTTAATTTTAAATACATGAAAAGGGAGAGGAAGTGTGCTCAGACTTTCCATGTGCACACATGGAGCTCATAGAACAGAGCCATACTGCCAAATATAACGTTTAGGTTCTGTGAGGAAAATCCATTTGATATCAGTGGCACCTTTGTTTTCAGCTGTTTCTTTAAAATCATATCTTACCCAACAGTAGAGTTCTTTCGTCTTTCCATTCTGTTACATTGACTCCTGCAGTTGCTGACACTGTTAGAGTTCCAGTTGAATGTTTTCAGCGGTTACACGACTGCCTTTTCATCACTTTCCCGTCTCCCCCGTGTTCCCCTCAGGCGTATGCCCTTGAGCGCAGCCTGGAGCTGGAGTTTCTAAAGACGGCGTGCATGTGTAAGGCAGTGATCTGCTGCAGAGTGACTCCTCTGCAGAAAGCTCAGGTGGTCGAGCTCGTCAAGAAGTACAAAAAGGCGGTCACGCTGGCCATAGGGGATGGAGCCAATGACGTCAGCATGATCAAAGGTAACTCTCACAGCAGCCGTTATAGCTTTTTATGCTAAAGAAGCTAAAGATAAGTGAAGATTTAGTTTATGGAATATTTAAAGGATCATTACAAAGAGTTTCAGCCGCTGAGGTTTATACTTCTTCCTCCCGTCTCTGTCCATCCAGCGGCTCATATAGGTGTAGGGATCTCAGGTCAGGAGGGCATGCAGGCGGTGCTGTCCAGCGACTACTCCTTCGCTCAGTTCCGCTTCCTACAGCACCTCCTGCTGGTGCACGGCCGCTGGTCTTACCTGCGCATGTGCAAGTTCCTGCGTTACTTCTTCTACAAGAACTTCACCTTCACCTTTGTCCACTTCTGGTACGCCTTCTTCTGCGGCTTCTCTGCACAGGTGAGAGTGACGGTTGGAGAGTTTGATGTTATTGTTGTAATGTTGTTATCACATTGAAGAATAAATGGGAATAAACAGACTTCTGACTTTGCTTTTCAGACGGTGTATGATGAGTGGTTCATAACACTCTACAACCTGGTGTACACGGCCCTGCCTGTGCTGGGAATGAGTCTGTTTGATCAGGTAACTGTGGTGTGTTTCAGACAGATAAATAATGTTTGTCTGTAAACTCGCTCTCACACACCTTTGTCTCCTCCTGCTGGTCAGGATGTGAACAACGTGTGGAGTCTCCAGCATCCTCAGCTCTACGTTCCTGGTCAACTCAACCTCTACTTCAGCAAGAGCACCTTCTTCAAGTGTGCCCTGCACAGCTGCTACAGCTCCTTAGTGCTCTTCTTCATCCCCTACGCAGCTCTGCAGGACACGGTGAGGGGTGATGGGAAAGACGTCTCAGACTACCAGTCCTTCGCTCTCCTCACACAGACGTGTCTGCTGTTTGCTGTCACAGTACAGGTATGAGACCTGCCCGTCTTGTTTGCATTTGTCTGAAAATGAAAATAAATCTTGACACACTTTCATCACGTTCTCTTTGTGTCTGTAGTTGGGGCTGGAGATGTCTTACTGGACGGCAGTGAACACTTTCTTTGTGCTGGGCAGTCTTGGGATGTACTTTGCGGTTACTTTCACCATGTACAGTAACGGCATGTATCTCATGCTGCCGTCAGTTTTCTCCTTCATGGGTATGTAGTAAATTTATTGATATTGCCAAACTTATTTTCCATATTTTTGTTGTTTATTGGGTGTTTATGTGCTTGTATGATTCTCATAAAAGCTGTATAAGAGGGTCTGTGACCACCACCAGCTTAATCAATGCTGGCAGGAACGGTGACTTGAATTTTAAATCATTTCTCTCCAGATTGTAAAAATTGTCGCTCCACTCTTCCTTTAAATGACTGTTAAGTCTGTTTTAATCGTTCTGCGTTTCATATTTGCTTTATGAAATAGAAAATGTCCAAAAAAAAAACTGATAAAAATCATGTCTTAGCATTAGCAGCGCCTCTAACAAAGCCAATCTCTGAAGTCCCACCCTTTCTTGACTTTGATTGGTCAATAATCATAAAGCGACATGATGAGACCAGCTGTGGTCCTAAAGTTGAACTCTTTTCTCTTCAGGATTTTTATTTGGCTGTACAAAATTTTAAAGAAAAACTGGTGAGAAAAAAATTCTCAATGCAAAGATTTTTCAATCATAAAGGTAACACTCCAAACACTTAACCCTCTTCTTGTGCTTTTGGAGAAGAAATATAACTTAATCTTAAATTTTCATCAAACTCTTGTAAGTTAAATATATTTCTATCATTTTTTTCTGATATCTCCATGTTCTTATTGTCCATATCTTTATATATTTGTAACATGTTTTTGCTTTCAAAAATACAAAAAAAAAAAAAAAAATTTAAGTAAGAAGGCTGATTTTTTTCCTTGTGAAAACAAGCGTTGTAGACAAAGCAACGAGAAAAAAACCTGTCAGGAAAGGTACGCTGAGAACAAAGAGCAATAAACACTAAAGTGCTTTGATTTTATGAGGGAAATGATGTTTATTACTATTATTATTACTATTATTTTTATTATTATTATCATCATCATTATTGATATTATCATATCTATTATTGTTATTGCTTTGATAATTGTATCATTGTTATGATTACTAGCATCATTATGAATATCAACACTGTTACAAAGATGGGCAGTAGTATTAAAATCCTTTTTTTCTCTTATTTATTTATTTATATATTTTTTTCTTTCTTTTTTCCTTCTTTGTCCTTTTTCTTTCTGACAAATGTTGTATTTCTTTTCTTTTTCTTATGCAAGCTTTGTAATAATTATTATCATCACTGTCACAACAATCTCTGCTTTTACCATATTGTTTACTATCTGTCATTTGTCTGTCCGTGTCACTGTCTCGTCCTCTCGCACAATTAATTAAAAAAGAAAGAAAAGTAAATGAAGCTTCCAGTGCAAAAAAAAAACTAAACATGTGAGTGGAAACCAAGAGATAAACTTCAGCCATGAGAAATGGTGCTAATGCAGAGGTGCTAAAAATTGCAGTTTCTCAACATGTTTGTCATTTTACATGAATTTCTGGTCAAATTTAAAATCCATTTACACTTATTCTACATTTCAATCACCCAAGAAGAACTGTATCTACACTGACAGAATATTAACAGAGTTATAAAATCTAGGCTAGGGGAGTACTGATAATTTCAGTGGGACAGATGTAGGAGGAAGGAGTCCTGTTCTTAAATGATCAGAGCCAGGAGATCCTTTCAGCATCATGAATAAAAAACCAAACACTTGTGTGTTTTCTGCAGGAACCGCCAGAAATTCTTTGAACCAGCCGAATGTTTGGCTGACGATCTTCCTCACCACCATCCTGTGTGTTCTTCCTGTGGTTACCTACCGCTTCCTGTTTATACAGATCTGCCCCACCATCAATGACAAGGTACTGATCACGTCAGAACTATTTCAGGCTCTGTGTCTTGTTTTGCTCCTGTGATGCATGCTCCATTTGTCAGAATTTATCAATGAAAACATAAATCACTTCTTCCTCGTCTTACATTTTGTGCAGCCACTCACTCCATCGCAGAGATGAATGCAAACTGAAGTCACATATGGAGTAGTTACTGCGGATAAGCAGTTTTATAAAAGGTGTTTTCTGGGGGAGATTGGAAAGCTCTAAACATTTATAATGTTATACACCTTCAGTTTATGAAAACTGGGCTCTGATCTTAAAGCTGAATATATTCATCCACTGAAGAGAAGAAAAAATATCAACAGATAGGAAAAATCCTTTTATTGTGATTTTTATGTTTTGAAAGTTAATCCAAACTTGCACTTTTAAAAAGATTAAAAGACAATCTGTACCTTCAATTGATATTTTCTCTTTGCTTAAACTCACAGGTGATGTTTAAGGTGAGACGGGCCAAAGCCACACCTCCCCCTCCTCCTCGCCGCACCCGTATCCGCCGCACCAGCTCCCGCCGCTCAGGCTACGCCTTCTCGCACGCGCAGGGCTATGGGGACCTGGTGACATCTGGTCGGTTCCTCCGGCGTCCTGCCGTGTCGCGGTCTTCAGGTTTTCCCAACATCGGACGAACCACCACAGGCTTCAGTCCGATGGGACGATCGGCGGGATACAGCCCGACGGGACGGCCACAGAACACCAAAGTCCCGGATGTGGAGGTGACATCGCTGCAGATGTACAGGACTTTCAGGGAGCCGGCTCTTTGACAGTAAGCTGGTGTTAGGAGAACATCAGGAGACAGAGTTTTGTAAAATGGACAGCTGTTTGCTGCAGGCAGTCAAAGGTGCTTCAAACTCCCGTCTGTTCCCTTTAAACTTTAATCTGTGCCTCTGGAGGAGCATTTTAAGGAAGCACAGCACGGTTAGTGCCACCTTAATGAGATTGTGAGTGTTCATGTTGAACGTGAGTCATGCAGAGCCAACAGATGAGAGGTTTCTGAGGCTGGAATGAAAACAGTAACAGGGTGATTATTGTTACATAGGAGCTAGCACAGAGGACAGTGTGTCCTCATGTTTACAGACTACCAGGACCTCTTCAACCCTGGGAGTCCAGATCTTCAACAAGACTTTGTACCAAAGAAAACAACACCATTTTGCATGAGAATATTTTAATTTTGTACTTTCAAGTGTCTTTTTAAAGCATTTTATTGACCTATGCTTACATTTACGACTATCAGTTAGCGCTCTGGGAGGAAACTGAATGTTTCAAAGGTTATGAATGTGTAAAAATTTCTCCCAAAAAGCCGAACTGCTCAGCAGAAGAAGATATTTGTTCTTGCAGCAGGAGTCAACGTTCTTAACCCAGTTGGACATTTCCTCTGCTTCCTGTTTGATAACTTCTGTGTTCAAAATCTTTCTATGCAACTCGAAACTCAAATCAAGGTGAAGCCCTTCTATTTGATTTAAACCCTAAAAGACAGGAGCATTTGAGGACAATGTGAGGTATGCAATAATGTTTACTTTTCACATCAAGCAAAGCTTTATTACAGATTATTATTGTTCAATAAGCAGCACAGACACATGGAAGGACCTCTCCAGCTCGACTGCACAGATCTTGTATCGACCCAGATCATGTTGGATCAAGTTTTAACTGATGCCAGTCCAGTACCTGCTGCAGGATGCCTTAAATACACCTGAGGTGACTGCTGCAGACCAGATTTAGTACCTCTAACCGACAGAAACTATGACAGGTGTGCAACAACCAATTGTTTGCAGGAGGATTCAACCGTATCTGCCTGTGTTAGGGGGTATATCATACTCAACACACTATGAAGCTGACTTTTAATCCACAGAGGGCCACATTTAGGATCACTGTCTACACACATTCACACACTCAGCTCAAATATAACCACAGGACTTTTTCTAAATCAGGAAACTATATGTTATATCTGAATCATGACTAATGGATTTTATTCAGTTTTACTCCCTTTACAGCCAAACTTGAATATAGTGTTGTAGGACTCAGTCTTGAGTGACTGTACTGGACATTTGCAGCGATCCCTCAGCTGCAGAGTGCGTCCACTCGTTAATGTGAGTGCAGTGTGCCATTACACACAACACACAGCACTCCAACTTTACTGATTATTTAGCTCTTCAGACACACCGACAGGATTTGTTAGGGTCAGATGTTAATAGAAGAAGGGTTTCCTGCCCATCCTTGAGGTTGATAGATGAGATCTTATAATAAATAATAATGATGACTTAGACTTGAACGCTGAGGACTTGAGATTCGACTACAACACTGACATGATTAAATATCCCAGCTTTTATTTGGCTCAAACTCAAGTCTCACCCCACCTTTATTTGGGACATGCATCTACAGGTGACAGGTTTTTATCTTATTATCATCATAAAAAGTTTTAATTTTGAAAATAACTTTTGAACAGAAAAGAGAGGTAGACAAAATGATATTGCTGTGTAAACAAACAAGAACAGTTCCCTGTGGTTAGTTGTCAAATAACATACCTCTGAATGGAGAAGTGTCTCCTGGTTCCTTCTGACAGCATCCACGCCTTACTGCTTTCTCTGACCTGTGAGTGAAAGGTAAAGAAATCAGGCACTTTAATGCACCGAAAAACTAGATTAAAAAAATATTATGAGGGCTTCTCATTAATACCAGCATTTGTTTGTAAAAACAGGCAGCCACACCCTGTCTTTGACTGACTTAATTGAGACATGCTTTTATTTTGAAATTTCACTGTTTTCACTCATGCAAGAAGATTGCTTCCTGTTTATCTGACAATCAAACTGATGCTTGTTTCAAAGGCTTTCCTCTTTTAGTGAGCTCATTAAGATGGATTAAAAAAAACAACTTGATTATAATTTAGAAGACAGGAAGTCAGGTCAAGCGGTGGTTTTAAAGGTCAACAAGCAAACAGGGTTTTTCTAATGTCATGTTTGTTGTTTCATTACCTGAGGTTGACAGCAGAGCAGCTGCCTCCTCCAAGTTTTCTGTATCTCTTTAATTTATTATTTGGTGTGTGAATGTTAAAAGAAAAGAACAAAAGGGATTGTTTTGTTGTTGTTGTTTGTGCTTATTCAAATCAAAATGTGTATTAACTAAAAATGCCTTCAATCTTTTTTTTGATAAATGTGTCCTTTTTAAAAGTATCTGAACAAAATTGTTACCCAGAATTAAAAACTTAATCCTGGAGATCCAAAAGGTATTTTTGTCTCTTGAGTCAAATTTTAGCTCATCAAACAGACACAACAACACAGTAAATGTGAACTTCCAGGTCATCTCTGTAGACATACTCCACATCCGATTGTAAAATACTCACTCTGCTGTTTTCCTCTGACGTCAGATTCATGGTTGGAAGCTCAAATGCTCTTTTAAAGTCACTCATTTTGGATAAATGTAGGAAATCTGGAAAATATCTATCAACATCACTAACTGCTGATTGATCAGAAAAAAACAACAATGGTCAGACTTTACAGTTCAGCCAAATTCTAATTAGCAGTGCTTTGATGAGGCCATGTGTTTATTGTCATCCCTTTGAGGGCTTTATTTGCACTTCCCATCCAAATATGATCAAAGAGGAAAAAGCCATTTAAGTGAATCTTCACTCATGTGTTTTGTTTTGTTGCATGAAATCTAAGGGATGAGTCTGGGACGTGTTCCAGTTCTCAGTATCACCGTACTTTGGACCCTTTTACTGAAGCAGTTTACTTCACACACAAATCAAGTGCGAAACCTACCTGCACCTGTCACAACTGCTGCAAGAAAATGATGTCATACTGCAAATCAAAGGTTTTTTTTTCTGTTAATCACATTCAGCTGAGCTTCATCTGGTAAAGTGCAGAATAAATTACATGCCAGCAGTCACGGCACAGGCCACTATAATATTAAAAGTCTTTTCCCATTTTGTCTGTGGTACTCTGGAATGAAGTGCTTCCATAATGCAATGTCATGTAATTTATCAATATCATACTATTGTTTTATCACAAGCCCTGAAGACTGTAACTGTTTCATAAAGGGATTTTCTTTTCTTCATGTTTAACAGTGCTTAAAAAAATTGCATCATTTTGTACTTTGAATTGCAATAAAAAGATCTAAATGATCAACACGTCTCTATTTTCCATCATAGATGTGTATGGTTTTGTCAATACTTTTACCTCCTGTGTATGAAATCAACTGTTTTAAAGTTATTACATTTTTAACCAGCAGGTGGTGCCATAATCTTTTACACCACAGTGATCATTCATTCATTCATCATCTATACCGCTTTTCCTGTTCAGAGTCGCAGGTGGCTGGAGTCTATCCCAGCTGGCTAAGGGCCAGAGGTGGGGTACACCCTGGACTGGTCGCCAGCCAACCACAGTGCTGACACACGGAGACAGACAACCATTCACACACACAAACACCTATGGGCAATTTAGAATCACCAATTAACCTAGTGGAAACTGGAGCCTGATATAATCTTATAATCTGTGCAGATTTTTTTGTCTCAGGTACTTAACATGGATGCAACTATTAAATCTTTTTATGAAGTATAACTAGTGACATTTACTGTATCGTGCTGTCAGACCACCTCCAGGATTTATCTTGCAGAGTAGGGGTTGTTTCAGATTGGTGGCAAGGGGTGGCACAAGGCTCCCCTTAAGAGCCAGTTGGTCAGGTGCGGGCTTGGCCAAGTGGTTTAGTCCATATAGCAAGCAGCCCAGATTCAATTCCAAGGCCCCTTTCCCTGCATGTCCTCCTTCAAGTTTTCTGTCCTGTCCATTGTCCTATCCTTTACAAATAAAGCTGTAAAAGCCCAAAATAAGAATCAGGGCGAAGGTCCTCTTGAAACCCTTTGTGATTATTCTTCCATGTTTCTTCCACGCCTTTAACCCCATCACACTGCATTTCGATAAGTTCAGATTGCAGACTCTTCTTCTTCTTTCACGAGAAATCTTGAAAGTGCTGACTGAATTCTGTCTTAAGAGATGTGACCATAGACACATATTTCTCCTTTTTAGCACAAAGGTTGGCCTTTGGAAAATCAAACTTGATTTTGGACAGCATGGGGAAATGCACAACACTGAAGATGTGTAGTTGTGTCTCAAAGAGACACAGCTGTGGCACAAGCTGGTCTTTGCCTTGCAGGTTCTTATTCAGTGTGTTAAGATGGCCAGTCTGCCAACCACAGAGGGTCACTCAGTTCATGAAGAGGTTTGTCCTTCTCTTTCAAAAACTGATCAATTTCTGATCTCAGGGAATAAAACTGCTGTAGCACGGAACAGTGGCTAGGCCAGCGTGCATCACAATGATAAAGTACGTCCCTGTATTCAGCATCGACAGTAGATAGAAAAGCTTGAAATTCTCTATGATGGAGCCCTCGTACTTAAATTATGTTGACAGTTTTCACAACTGTATTCATCACATCATCAAGCTGGACTGTCTTGACTGCACAGAGGGCTTCTTGGTGGATGATACAGTGCATTTTAACAGCCTCACCTCCCTCACACCACACACACCACAGAGGCCATTCCTTTGCACTCACCTTTCATGGTTGGACCCCCATCCGTTGTAACTCCACACAGCCTATTCCATTTCAGATCCATCTTGTCAGGTGCATCTGACACAGCTTCAAACATGTCTTTTCCCGTTGTTGTGCCCTTTAGAATCTTAAGCTCAAGCAGCTCCTGTGTAACACAAAAGTTGTCGTCAGCTCCTCGCAAAAAAATCCACAGCTGTGCGGTGTCTGTGGCATCTGTGCTCTCATCACGTGCAATCGAATAAAAACCTTATAGCTTGCTATTGTAGCAGTTTCTTGTGTTTTGTTAGCACAGAGAAAATACTGCTGTTGAGCTAGCAGGCTAGCTGCCATTTGCTTAACTTTCTCTTCTTGCTCAGCACCAGTGTAGGACGTGTAGGTCTGGTGTTTGGTTTCATAGTGTCTTCGTACATGATAGTCTTTCATTACTGCAACACTTTCATTGCAAATCAAACAGACATATTTCCCCTTGACTTCCATGAAGAAATATCAATTTTCCCACAGTGTCTGAAACTTTCTGCACTCACTTGCTAGCTTGCGTTTCTTTGGTTCTCCCATTTTTGGTCACACATGGTAAATGTTTTCTTTGATTTATTCTATTAAATCCACCTCTAGATAACACTGAATGTCTGTTTTCACATACATGTCTCTTTTTACATATTTCCATAAACAAACTCGTCAAAATTCGTATCAAACATAAAATAAACTCTTTCACTTTAAAACCACGTGTTCTGACCATCATTAACCATGCATGCACTACTACCTTAACACAAGTCATCTTTATCCTCTTTAAAGAGTATTTTTGTAATAACTGTACATTTTATGTGTTCACTTTTCATAACAGAATAAATCTCTTTTGTGGTTAAACCGTATTAATTATACACAACATACAAACACAAACTGAAATGCCAAACGTGGCTTACCTAATATATATCTGCTGTATTATCTACAGCCAACGTGTGCGCCACTTCAAACAGGGCTGCAGCCTTAGCTGATTTTAATCAATAGATCCGAGAGACGGGGGAAGGGGTCATATTACCTTATAAACATCTGTGATCACACAAAAGACGAGTAACTAACCTGGAAATATTAGAAATATCACACAGCAATCAGGGAACCCGGACATTTGTTGCTAATTCTCCACTTAACCGGATTATAAGCCCATCTCCCGCTGCGCCTTGTAAAGTCCCAGTGACGTTGCTCAGTGCTGCCACCAAGTTTCCATTTTGTGAAACAGCATGTCATTGTGTGTTACTCTGTAATTTCTCATTATAAATGACAGCATAAAATAACAGTAAGATTGCAATAAACCAAAACGTGACTCTTTGAGGAAAAGAAATAGAAAGTAATTAAATCTCAACAAAATACTTATTTTTTGAGCATCATGACGTTAACTACACGTTCTGAATAGTTTTAAAAAATAATTAAATCATTTTCATGATTGTTATAACGTCAGGAACGTACTTAACACGCACGGGTTGCGTCGTATTTGATTGGTGCAGATGTGTTCTAGAATCCAGTAATTCCATCGGGGTATAAAAACACGCGGAGCGTTCGTTCCGCCTTTTTCACCAAGGCACTTGGAGAGAGGTAAGTCGCACATTTTTATTCTCAAGCTAGGCTAATAAAATGCAGCTCAATAAAATGCATCTTTAGTTGTAACACGCTTCATATTGTTTGTTTAATAAATGTATTATTGTATTTCTTGTTAAGAGTTGCGACTTTATTTAGGGTCTGACAGAGTTTGAGTCATCAGCTAATGAAACGGATCATAGTTGATCACAATTTGTATTACAGGGAAACATGCTTTCATTTCACTGTGTAACACTTAGTGTGAATTTAAAGTTAAAGACTGTTTTGTAGTTTAAACTGTGATAGTTTCAGTTGTGGACAGTTTCCGATTGGTCTGAATTTATGAAACTTCAACAAAACAGATCCTGAGTTTAGAGATTTGTGTTATAAGAAAGAAGCATTTGTGTTTAAATTACTTAATTTAACTCGGTGTTGGTTTATCTTCCCTTTTTCTTTTCCTTCATTATTGTAAATTTTAATAATTGGAAGGACTTCTGCAAAGTCGCAAGGCCATTGCCATGACAACACAAGCTAGTTTCTGATATGTCTTTACATTTTTCGGCTAATATTTAAGTGAGAACTCGCTGCAGCACAGTGCTCAACATAGTTTGAGGACATCATATGCGTTTACATTCATGGGCCACAGAGATAACTTTACTAAAGTTAAATATGTCTGTCCTGGTAATATTTTCAGCCGAGGTTTCTGCAGTATTTCCAACAACAACAGTTCACACACGGCAATGTAAACTCGGTAGTCGCAAGGCCGTTGCCATGACAATACAAGCTAGTATCTGATATGTCTTTACATTTTTCGGCTAATATTTAAGTGAGAACTCGCTGCAGCACAGTGCTCAACATAGTTTGAGGACATCATATGCGTGTACATTCATGGGCCACAGAGATAACTTTACTAAAGTTAAATATGTCTGTCCTGGTAATATTTTCAGCCGAGGTTTCTGCAGTATTTCCAACAACAACAGTTCACACACGGCAATGTAAACTCGGTAGTCGCAAGGCCGTTGCCATGGCAATACAAGCTAGTATCTGATATGTCTTTACATTTTTCAGCTAATATTTAAGTGAGAACTCGCTGCAGCACAGTGCTCAACATAGTTTGAGGACATCATATGCGTGTACATTCATGAGCCACAGAGATAACTTTACTACAGTTAAATATGTCTGTCCTGGTAATATTTTCAGCCGAGGTTTCTGCAGTATTTCCAACAACAACAGTTCACACACGGCAATGTAAACTCGGTAGTCGCAAGGCCGTTGCCATGGCAATACAAGCTAGTTTCTGATATGTCTTTACATATTTCGGCTAATTTTTAGGTGAGTACGTGCTGCAGCACAGTGCTAAAAATAGTTTGAGGACATCATATGCGTGTTGCATACATTTGTTGGCCACAGAGATAACTTTACTACGGTTAAATATGTCTGTCCTGGTAATATTTTCAGCCGAGGTTTCTGCAGTATTTCAAACAACAGCTCACACACGACGCCACATTTCTTCATTCATGTGGGATTTTAGCTAGCGTTGACCTACTCCGTTTTGCTGTTGACAGATTAATTAAATATACATTAAAATAATTCGATATCAACTCTAAAAATAACACGATTCATATGAAGGAATATTTTTCTTTTTTTTACTGGAACAGCGTTTTCACTCTTACTGAACAGATGTGTTTCAGCAGTAATCTGTTAATTTAACGGATTACACATATGGCTATGGTAAAAGGTTGTTTTTCATTTTCTAAAAATTGAATTTCTATATTTTTGTCTGACTGTTGGTGAGACTGTTGGTCTCTAAATGATTTTAAAAAGTCTCCTTATTGATCCTTTATCATTATATCAATACAAATGTGCTGACATGTCTTTAGGGACTGTTTCTGTAATACTAACATGAAAAGACTTGATTCTGTGGTTTGCAAAGAGATTTAACAATCACGTTTTGTACTGGTGTCAAAGTAAAGTGTAAGATCTTGGTAATATAACCCAAACTACTATTTGTACATAGTTCATCAGTCAGAACTTGAAATACATGGTCCTTGAGGTTGTAGCTTCTACTTATTGATTCAGTTTCAATACAAACAATCATTTTGTAAATGGTAAATAAATATGAGGAGATAAATAACTAAATAACTATGATGTTTTAAAATGAAAAGATTAAGTTTAAATTACATTGTAACTAAACACATTTGATGAATTTATTTTTCAGAACACTGAAGCGAAAGCAAACAAAACTGATTCAAGCTAACACAACTGGAAGGAGAGAGGAGGACAGAAAGAGGAGAGACGAGGGAGAGGAAGGAGAGGAAAGAGGAGAGAGATTAAGAGCATGGAGAGAGCAAGTAAGGAGCAGGAGGAGGGAGAGAGAAAGGTAAGTATGACAAGGATTAGTGGAAGAGAGAGGAGACAGAGACAGGAGCAAGAGGAGAGGGAGAGACTGAGGCAGGAGGTGGAGATACTGAGGTATGAGGTGGAGGGAATGAGACAGGTGGAGGAGACGTTGAGACAGGAAGAGGAAGGACTGAGACTGAGACATGAGGAGAAGATGCTGGGACTTGGGGAGAAGGAAAGGGAGATAAGACAGAGACTGGAGGTGGAGAGACTGCGACTTGGGGAGAAGGAAGGGGAGATGAGACACAGACTTGAGGAGGAGAGACTGAGGCTGGAGATGGAAAGACTGAGACTTGGGGAGAAAGAAGACGAAATGAGACTGAGACTTGAGGAGGAGAGACTGAGACTTGAGGAGGCGAGACTAAGACTTGAGGGGGAAATACTGAGACTTGGGGAGAAGGAGTGGGAGATGACACAGAGACCAGATGAGGAGATACTTAGACTGGAAGAAGAGGAGAGACTGGAAGAGGAGGGTAGAAAGAGACGAGGGCTGAGAGTGACACTGAGATGGCTTAGAGAGAGACTGGAGGCAGAGGAGGAAGAGGAGAGATTGAGGCAGGAGGATGAGAGGAGACTGAGACAGGTTAGAGAGGACCGACTGGAAGGAGAGAGTACAATGAGACGAGGGCTGACAGTGACACTGAGATGGCTGAGAAAGAGACTGGGAGGGAGGGAGGCGGAGAGACAGAGACAGGAGGAAGAGGAGAGACTGGAGGAGAAGAGTAGAATTAGACAAGGGCTAAGACTGACAGTGGGATGGCTGAGAAAGAGACTGGAGGAGGAGGAGAGACTTAGAATGGAGCAGGAGGAGAGGGAGGGACTTGAGGATATGGAGGAGGAGCAGGAGGAGAGGGAGAGGCTTGAGGATGTTGAGGGGGAGAGGGACAGACTTGAGGATGTGCAGGAGGAGAGGGAGAGATGGATGAGAAAGAGACTTAGACTGGAGAAGGAGGAGGAGAGACAGGGGTGGATGAGAAAGAGACTTAGACTGGAGGAGGTGAGACAGAGATTGATGAAAAAGACACTTAGACTGGAGGAAGAGAGACTAAGACTGGAGGAGGAGAAGGAGAAACTGAGACAGGAGGAGGAGAGACTAATTCAGGAAGAGGTAGTATTGAGACAAGAGTTAGAGGAGAGACGAGAGCAAGGAGAGAAGGGAGGACTGGTAAGTATGGTAGATGAGGTCAGTATGGGGAACAGGAGAAGGGAGGAAAGAGAGAGAGGAGAGAGTCAGGAGAGAGAGAGGAAGAGGAGCGGAGAGAAGAACGATGGACCGAGAGAAGACCCTGATGAAGAGACAAGACATGAGGGAGCAGAAGCACCTCTTCAGAATCTGGGCTTCTTCTCAAAGCTGATGGTGCGCTTCCTGGAATACCAGAGGGAGCGAATTAACAAAGCCATCGCCAGGACCTACAAGAAGGAAGAAAGCATCGGCTCTGGAGATGACATCGAGAAGGACATCAGAAGATGGAGGCAGCAGGCCAAGAGAAAGACGCTGCTGAAGAAACAAGACGCCATCGAGGAGAAGATCAGACAGAAGAAGGAGAAGCAGGAGGGAGGAACACTCACGCTGGAGGAGTAGGAAGAACCCAGGAGAAGAGGAGAAGAGAGAAACAAACAGGGGGGTGGGGGGGTCAAGAGGAGGAGGTGAAGGAGGAGTTGAGGAGGTAGACAAGGACGGAGACGAGGAAGAGAGGGAAGTTGAGAGGAAGGAAGATGAGGACTGAGGGTGTCACGTGTAGCAGCCGGAAACAAAAGGGAGGACCCAGACATAGATCTGAAACAAAAGATTTATTAAACTAAACTCCAAACTCCAAAATTACAAAAATCCAAAAGGGCACAATCAAAATCAAAGCACAAGAAACACTGGAACTCGAACAAGAGGAGCAAAAACACAAGGGAAACACCAGGAATCACAAGCCACACTAGGAAAAAGGGAAACAGAAGAAAACAAAACCAAACCATCACAGAGGGATTATTTAAGCAACACGATTTTCGGGTTAAACACAAAAGTATTGTAGCGTTTCGGCCTCTCATTTACACAAAAACTGTGTTTTAGCCAGCCTAAAACAGCCAACATTGTTGTGTAAATGGCAAGCCAGAGTTTTAAGTGTTAACGCTGTCGTCACGCTCCGGTTTGCGCATGTGTATTCGATTTTTCTTTTGGGAACTTTTAATGTCATGTGAGAACTGGACCACAACAACAGTTAAACAGACTTAAGTAATTTTGTTTAAATTCATTTGGTTTAAATTAATCTATTTAAATTAATCTTGAGTCTTTGAAAATTCAAGTGATAAAAACAAATGTACAAAGTAATGAAACGCATCAGATTAAGAAAACCAAGTTCGTAAAATCATTTAAAATAATTAAGAACAGAGTCAAATAGAATAAAGATAATTTGTCCTCCATTGTGGGGGGGTGGTGGCGGGGAGTTAGGTGTGTTAGGTGTTAATTAAGTATCAAAAGTACTGAAACATGTCAGATAAAAGGCACCAAGTTCGTCAAATAATTTAGAATAGTCAAATAGAATAAAGATAATTTGTCCTCCATTGTGGGGGGGTGGTGGCGGGGAGTTAGGTGTGTTAGTCTGCATTAGTCTGAGCTCATTTTAGATAAACACAGGCGTTTAATTTTTAACAACAATAAAACGACAAAAGATTGAAATTACAATTCCAGTGATAAAAACACGTGTCAAAAGTATTGAAACATGTCGCATAAAAGTTTACCAAGTTTGTCAAATAATTTAGAATAGTCAAATAGAATAAAGATTATTTGTCCTCCATTGTGGGGGGGTGGTGGCGGGGAGTTAGGTGTGTTAGGTGTTAGTTAAGTATCAAAAGTATTGAAACATGTCGGATAAAAGTTTACCAAGTTCGTCAAATAATTTAGAACAGTCAAATAGAATAAAGATAATTAGTCCTCCATTGTGGGGGGGTGGTGGCGGGGAGTTAGGTGTGTTAGTCTGCATTAGTCTGAGCTCATTGTAGATAAACACAGGCGTTTAATTTTTAACAACAATAAAACGACAAAAGATTGAAATAACAATTCCAGTGATAAAAACACGTGTCAAAAGTACTGAAACATGTCGGATAAAAGTTTACCAAGTTCGTCAAATAATTTAGAATAGTCAAATAGAATAAAGATAATTTGTCCTCCATTGTGGGGGGGTGGTGGCGGGGAGTTAGGTGTGTTAGTCTGCATTAGTCTGAGCTCATTTTAGATAAACACAGGCGTTTAATTTTTAACAACAATAAAACGACAAAAGATTGAAATAACAATTCCAGTGATAAAAACACGTGTCAAAAGTACTGAAACATGTCGGATAAAAGTTTACCAAGTTCGTCAAATAATTTAGAATAGTCAAATAGAATAAAGATAATTTGTCCTCCATTGTGGGGGGGTGGTGGCGGGGAGTTAGGTGTGTTAGTCTGCATTAGTCTGAGCTCATTGTAGATAAACACAGGCGTTTAATTTTTAACAAAAATAAAACGACAAAAGATTGAAATTACAATTCCAGTGATAAAAACACGTGTCAAAAGTATTGAAACATGTCGGATAAAAGTTTACCAAGTTCGTCAAATAATTTAGAATAGTCAAATAGAATAAAGATAATTTGTCCTCCATTGTGGGGGGGTGGTGGCGGGGAGTTAGGTGTATTAGGTGTTAGTTAAGTATCAAAAGTACTGAAACATGTCGGATAAAAGTTTACCAAGTTCGTCAAATAATTTAGAATAGTCAAATAGAATAAAGATAATTTGTCCTCCATTGTGGGGGGGTGGTGGCGGGGAGTTAGGTGTGTTAGTCTGCATTAGTCTGAGCTCATTGTAGATAAACACAGGCGTTTAATTTTTAACAACAATAAAACGACAAAAGATTGAAATTACAATTCCAGTGATAAAAACAAGTATCAAAAGTATTGAAACATGTCGGATAAAAGTTTACCAAGTTCGTCAAATAATTTAGAATAGTCAAATAGAATAAAGATAATTTGTCCTCCTTTGTGGGGGGGTGGTGGCGGGGAGTTAGGTGCGTTAGTCTGCATTAGTCTGAGCTCATTTTAGATAAACACAGGCGTTTAATTTTTAACAACAATAAAACGACAAAAGATTGAAATTACAATTCCAGTGATAAAAACACGTGTCAAAAGTATTGAAACATGTCGGATAAAAGTTTACCAAGTTCGTCAAATAATTTAGAATAGTCAAATAGAATAAAGATAATTTGTCCTCCATTGTGGGGGGGTGGTGGCGGGGAGTTAGGTGTGTTAGTCTGCATTAGTCTGAGCTCATTGTAGATAAACACAGGCGTTTAATTTTTAACAACAATAAAACGACAAAAGATTGAAATTACAATTCCAGTGATAAAAACACGTGTCAAAAGTATTGAAACATGTCGGATAAAAGTTTACCAAGTTCGTCAAATAATTTAGAATAGTCAAATAGAATAAAGATAATTTGTCCTCCTTTGTGGGGGGGTGGTGGCGGGGAGTTAGGTGCGTTAGTCTGCATTAGTCTGAGCTCATTTTAGATAAACACAGGCGTTTAATTTTTAACAACAATAAAACGACAAAAGATTGAAATTACAATTCCAGTGATAAAAACGAGTGTCAAAAGAACTGAAACATGTCGGATAAAAGTTTACCAAGTTCGTCAAATAATTTAGAATAGTCAAATAGAATAAAGATTATTTGTCCTCCATTGTGGGGGGGTGGTGGCGGGGAGTTAGGTGTGTTAGTCTGCATTAGTCTGAGCTCATTGTAGATAAACACAGGCGTTTAATTTTTAACAACAATAAAACGACAAAAGATTGAAATAACAATTCCAGTGATAAAAACACGTGTCAAAAGTATTGAAACATGTCGGATAAAAGTTTACCAAGTTCGTCAAATAATTTAGAATACTCAATTAGAATAAAGATAATTTGTCCTCCTTTGTGGGGGGGTGGTGGCGGGGAGTTAGGTGTGTTAGTCTGCATTAGTCTGAGCTCATTGTAGATAAACACAGGTGTTTAATTTTTAACAACAATAAAACGACAAAAGATTGAAATTACAATTCCAGTGATAAAAACGAGTGTCAAAAGTACTGAAACATGTCGGATAAAAGTTTACCAAGTTCGTCAAATAATTTAGAATAGTCAAATAGAATAAAGATAATTTGTCCTCCATTGTGGGGGGGTGGTGGCGGGGAGTTAGGTGTGTTATTCTGCATTAGTCTGAGCTCATTGTAGATAAACACAGGCGTTTAATTTTTAACAACAATAAAACGACAAAAGATTGAAATTACAATTCCAGTGATAAAAACAAGTATCAAAAGTACTCAACATGTCGGATAAAAGTTTACCAAGTTCGTCAAATAATTTAGAACAGTCAGATAGAATTAAGATTAGTTGTCCTCCATTGTGGGGGGGTGGTGGCGGGGAGTTAGGTGTGTTAGTCTGCATTAGTCTGAGCTCATTTTAGATAAACACAGGCGTTAAGGACTGAAGGAGCTTCAGAGCGTTGAGCTGTGAGTCAGAGGGCTTCAAAACTTAAAACTGAGGAAAAATATATAACCCTTTATGTAGAAAAAACTCAGCGGCATGAAATAGAAAATATCACTGTGACTAAAATTAAGATTAAATCTAGCATGTCTATGAATATTCAAATAATAGAGTCAAAAATGGTTCAACTAAGAAAAGATTCTTTTAAAATTGTAATTAAAGAGCAAAGAATATTTGTCCTTTAAAACTATTTAAAGAAGATTTAAGAGTTAAATGTATTTAAAAGTAAGGATGAAAAAAGGTTCTGTGTAGTTAAACACTTTATGACAATCAAATATCGTCTAAAATAGATTTTAACAACAGTAAAACAACATAAAAGGATTGAAATAAATCTTGTATTATGTAAAGTCCTTAACAGCTTACGTAACTTAAAACAAATGTCAAAACTAATGAAACATGTCAGATAAAGATAACCGAGTTTGTAAAATAATTTTGAATGATATAGAACAGAGTCATATAGAATAAAGATTATTAATCCTCCATTGTGGGGGGGTGGTGGCGGGGAGTTAGGTATGTTAGTCTGCATTAGTCTGAGCTCATTTTAGATAAACACAGGCGTTTAATTTTTAACAACAATGAAACGACAAAAGATTGAAATTACAATTCCAGTGATAAAAACACGTGTCAAAAGAACTGAAACATGTCGGATAAAAGTTTACCAAGTTCGTCTAATAATTTAGAACAGTCAGATAGAATAAAGATTAGTTGTCCTCCATTGTGGGGTGGTGGTGGCGGGGAGTTAGATGTGTTAGTCTGCATTAGTCTGAGCTCATTTTAGATAAACACAGGCGTTAAGGACTGAAGGAGCTTCAGAGCGTTGAGCTGTGAGTCAGAGGGCTTCAAAACTTAAAACTGAGGAAAAATATATAACCCTTTATGTAGAAAAAACTCAGCGGCATGAAATAGAAAAGATCACTGTGACTAAAATTAAGATTAAATCTAGCATGTCTATGAATATTCAAATAATAGAGTCAAAAATGGTTCAACTAAGAAAAGATTCTTTTAAAATTGTAATTAAAGAGCAAAGAATATTTGTCCTTTAAAACTATTTAAAGAAGATTTAAGATTTAAATGTATTTAAAAGTAAGGATGAAAAAAGGTTCTGTGTTGTTAAACACTTTATGACAATCAAATATCGTCTAAAATAGATTTTAACAACAGTAAAACAACATAAAAGGATTGAAATAAATCTTGTATTATGTAAAGTCCTTAACAGCTTACGTAACTTAAAACAAATGTCAAAACTAATGAAACATGTCAGATAAAGATAACCGAGTTTGTAAAATAATTTTGAATGATATAGAACAGAGTCATATAGAATAAAGATTATTAGTCCTCCATTGTGGGGGGGTGGTGGCGGGGAGTTAGACGTGTTAGTCTGCATTAGTCTGAGCTCATTTTAGATAAACACAGGCGTTAAGGACTGAAGGAGCTTTGGAGCGTTGAGTTGTGAGTAAGAGGGCTTTCAAACTTAAAACTGAGGGAAAAATATATATATAACACTTTATGTAGAAAAAACACAGCAGCATGAAATAGAAAAGATCACTGAGAGTAAAATTAAGATTAGATTTAGCATGTCTATGAATATTCAAATAATAGAGTCAAAAATGGTTCAACTAAGAAAAGATGCTTTTGAAAATGTAATCGAAGAGCAAAGAATATTTGTCCTTTAAAACTATTTAGAGGAGATCTAAGAGTTAAAATGTATTTAAAAATAAGGATGAAAAAGGGTTATGTGTTGTTAAACACATAATGACAATCAATTATTGTCTAAGATAGATTTCAAAACAACATAAAAGATTGAAATTAATCTGGTATTATCTGAAATCCTTGACAGCTCATGTACTAAAAACAAATGTCAAAAATCATAAAACATGTCAGATAAAGGTAACCAAGTCTGTAAAATATAGAACAGAGTCAAACAGAATAAAGATTATTCGTCCTCCAATGCGGGGGGGTGGTGGCGGGGAGTTAGGTGTGTCACAGGGTCAGAAGCGTGTTGTCCTAAATACATTAAAAATAAAATCAATTTAAATCAATATAACTTTAAAAAGAGAAAAAAGTGAAAATGTTATGGTAAAAAATGTCCATGTTTAATATGACTTGCAATGTTAAAAAACAAACTTTAGAAAAAAAAACAGGAACTCCGCCAAAGTGTCTCTTCTGGGTCACTTCTGCCGGTCCCAAGTCCGGATAAAGGAGGAGGGCTGTGATTTTGACGTAGTTCAAAACATATTTAGAGTGTTTTTTACTCTCTGTTTATCTCTTACATGCAAAAAATCAATTATGCAAATTAGGTGTGGACTTCATTCAGCAGCTTGTATGTCAGTATGGGAAATGTGAGAGGGGCTAAGCTGAAGTGTGGCAACTGTGGAAAATAGGAAACTAGTGCTGCTTACTGAGGGTGTGAGGCCAGAAAAAGAAAAGCTGAAGTACAGCAAACAAAAGTCTCCCAGCGTATAACTTATGCAGAAGCATCAGCGAGACGAGAAAAAGACAAGAGTAAAGTGATGAATGCTGAAAGCAGCAAAATGAGAAGACAGCCCAACCAATAGGGGATTTTTGGGGCTGATGCTGCTACTGATGTTGGGGACTTAAATGCGTAAATATGAGTGACAGCCACAAACTAAGCTACATCTGGATAATAATAATAATAATAATAATAATGATAGTAATAATAATAATAATAATAATGATAATAATAAGAGCTGTTTGGGAGCCAAAAGAGGCTTTGCCTTTTATTATTGTACAGTTTTAAAGCCAAAATACCTCCATCACGGGAGCTGCCATAGGCCGCAATTGTGCAGCCAAAGTCTGCACAGGAGAGACTTATGAAGGACTCTGGGAAAATTTGAGTGACAGAGGGTAACAAAAATATTTTTTTCTTTCTTTCTTTGCAGTCTAATCTCTTCCTAACTCTCCTTCCTGGTGTATTTTATTTTTCCCGAAAGAACGGGGGATGAACAGAAGAAGGGCAGCTGTCAACTATTGTTAAACCAGACGTAAAACTCAGTTTTTAACATCTTGGTTTTTATCAGAAAAAAGAGGACTTGAACACATTGCAGCCCAATAATATCTAAAAATCACCGAAGCATACAGATGTGTGAAACATTTCTACAAGGTGTATTAATTTTTAAAGTTTGACCAGTTTGAGTCGAGCGAGATGACGTCCATTTCTTTTTTTACAGTCTATAGGCTTTGCACAGGGGTTTGTGTTCTTACTTGTGTGAGCAGAGCAGACGTGATCTTCAGTGGTGCACTGCTGCCCTCCTCAGCATGAAAGGAATTCAACTTTTTTGTTTTGGTCATATCGAAGACTCAGGATGCACGTTTGTGCAAAAATATAACGAAATGAAAATTGTTTCTTCTCCTATATTTTTGTGAGCCAGGGGAGGGTATTATCTTTTAACCACTCAACAATATTTCATTTTTATTATTATTATTATTATTATTATTATTATTATTATTATTATTATTGGGATCCGAGCCTGAGAATCGGGGTGAAGGCCCTCTTGAAACCTTAGTGATTATCTTCCTCCCCTTCAGCTGGTTCTTGACAGTTTTGTTGCTTTCTTTTCAAAATGCAAAACGATGTGGTTCAGCTTCTCACCAAAACTGGATGGACAAATTATTCCAACTCTGAGAGCCTGGTGTGAATCTCGAATTCACACCTCTCCAGTGCTGAGTACATATAGTCCTCTGCACTGATACAAGTATCTGAGTTAGCACAGTTGTTCAATTTGAAGGAGAGAAGCTTCAACATGCAGTCTGAAAAATTTCTCAGTGTGTTTTACATTAAATAACAGAGTGTTCCCAGCTTTACTCACTGCTTAATCAGCTTTAAATTTGCAGTGCTGTAGCTGGAGGCTTGGGCACAGATCTCATACACTAATTTTACAGTCAGTGTGCCAACTGAAGTGCAGCAGAGCAGATCAGATATGATGGTCACAGCTTCACACTTCACCTTGACTAAGCATGCACAATACAAATCAAAGTAATAATGAGCCTTGGAGAGGGGCCCTCACGCTCTAATTTGTAAAGTTTGTCTCAAAGTAAATCGACCGGGGCGAAACCTGTCTCCCTCTCAGTGCATGCTGGGAAAGGCTCTGGCTCCCCGCTGGAGGAAAAGGCCTGATGGATAAATGGACGGATGGTTTCTCAGTGAATCATTTATTGTCACACCCTGTGGCCTTTAGGGAACACAGTAATGATGGAGATGATTTTTCCCACAAGTATGATTGCATTAAAAAGAAAATTATTAACAGCAAAGATGAAACCCGGTGTTTAAAGAGGCAATACATGACAGCAAACAACTGACGAGACATTAAAAAAGCAATTAGGCTATAGTAGTCACATATAAAATAGCCTTTTGGCTAACTAATAATATATGTGAAGGATAATACCATGAATTTCCAGAGGGTTTTCAATTAGCTAAAAAAATCGTCAACTTTGGTGACCTCCCCTTGCCACATTGAGTTAGAAAATATCCTTTGATAACATTAATTGTCAATGTGTCTAGTATACACAGTAAGTTTTTGAAGATGATTGGCAAAAAAACCATGGGACAAGTTTGATTAAAAACATACCCTACAAATCGCTAAAATCGGATGCTTAACTCCAGTTTCTGAACTTCCTGTTCGGATTTTACTGTGGTTCATAAGAGACTTTATTTTTAGGTCTCAGCATAATCGTTGAGCATACCAAAAATCAGACCTGTACATCAAACCAGTGTTGAGATGGTGCTTTGGAGCAGGTATTGGCATGAAAACACTGGAGTCATAAAATTTCACGTGGTGCTGAATTTTGTACAAAGTATGGTGAGTTTTTGAGCATGACAAAGGCATGCAATTTGAGGTTAAAGAGTCTGAAGAAACAGAAGAATAATCACTAAGGTTTCAAGAGGACCTTTGCCCCAGTTCTCAGGCTTAGACCCTAATTTATTTTAAAAAGGGAAAATTGGTTTGTATATTAAAAGTTTTGCTTTTGACGCTCAGTATTTCAAGAAAAATCCAACTAAATAAAAAATAAACATTTAAACTATAAAATGTAAGTAATCACACTCTAAAGATATGAAATAGTTTGAAATCCACAGGAGCCACTTTCTATATTATTCTTTTGCTTTTACACAATTTAACAGTAAAAATGCACTGCAGTTTCCCTCAAATTGTTACATAAAATCGTCGTTCCAGTCTAAAGCGAGATACAGAATTAATGGCAAAGTTTTTAATGGTACAAAGTCTCTAAAACACAAGTTATGTGCCTAAGTGTTATTAAATTAAAAAGTGAAAGCTTTGCTGCCCTCCTGCGAGCGAAACAGCTGCTCTAACTGACAGACAACGGTGCTGCTTTTATGGCACGTGAAAACTCGGATATTATGCTTTCTTTGTCGATTAAGAAAATGTCTCGGTATAAATAACTTGGGGCAAAGAAACCGTTGTTGTTAAATCTGGTTAACACAGCTGGTGTCTGCAACTATCGTTTTTGATCGTGTGGTGATAGTGTTTTTTCTTAATCATTCAAACTGAGCTGTCTAACCGAACGAACTCAAAGCGCTCCAACCATAGTGCCAAAATTTCCCGTGGACGGTGAACGCAGCACTTGCCTTACATTGTTAACGTTGATTTCTCCCGTACCAGCCAGCAGCATTTTGTCTTCCGTGAGGCAAACCGGGGGTTACGGAGTCTAGCTAGACGCGTGAAATCTCGGCTACATCCAGCAGCGGGACACACACCAGCAAACTGTAAGAGACTTTCCCTTTTATTCATTAAATTTGTGTCAGTTTTGGGGTTAAGAAGGAGCCAGGAACGCACGGTTAAAGCGAACCGTTAATGTTCACGATTCTGAATATTTCATACTGCAGAAAACATAGAGGGGCTGGTCATGCTGTTAATTAAGAAAAAATAAAGGTTTACAGTTTAAAATGGTGTTTTTATGGGTGTGACTCTTATCAGTACCAAGTTAAACTGGATTAAACACCTGTTCGGGTCAGCATCAGTCATATTTTGAAGAAGATAAGCTAAAGATATGAAGACTCAACGGTCAGACTAAACCTCGCGTGTTTCCCCTGGAATACACCAAGCTTTCACGAGTCTGTTTGCATTCCTAACCAGCTGGTTGTAGCACAGTTGTGGTTAAATAACACAAATTTTTAAAAATGTGCACTTGCTATGGCAGAATAACTCTAACTTATGCAAGGAAAATGTCAGAGATTGTGGGGACAGGAGTCGTGACGTCGCCTTAGAGGTGCAGGTTCATTTTTCAGTCAGGTTCCCTTTTGTTGACCATAGTGATGAGGAGGTCAAGAACGAGTCGGGTCAGAAAACCGACTCTTTTTGGCGACCCCCAAGGAGTTGGTTCACTCATACAGTTTATTTCACTTTGGTTAATAACTTTAATTTTCTTTGGATGAAGATCACTATCTGTATTAACTAGTGATCAATTAAAAAACAAAATCAGATTAATTAGAGGCTTTGTAATGAATCATATTTAATCACATCAATATTTCGCTCAAGCTCAACAATTTTCAATTCAAACGGATTTTGATAAATGACTAAATTAATGAATACACATACACATAAGCTTAACCAACAAAACATGTTTATTTTTCAATCTCATGTACATTTTAAGTACATTGTAAGTGACATTACTGCGTTTCTAGCAGGCAGTGTTTACAAGGCTCAATTAGTAAATTCAAATTTTTGGGCCTTTTTTAACTTTAGGTATGGCATATACCTTGATTTATACTTTAAGTTACTTGCACTTCAGTAAAGAGCCATTTAAGGGGTGAGCAGAATAATCCAGCTCCTTAAAATGAGCTGAAATTCCCTTCACTAGTTATCTGGACCCACACCTTTTTTACCATCAAACATTGGCTGTGGTTAGGTTTCATCGTGGAGGTGTAATTGTCTTTCTCTCCTCCTGATTTTGTCCCTCTGTCTTCCCTCTGTGGTGGAAGCCTTAACATGACTCTGTGGATTGTTTGGCTGTAACCCTGCCCACACCGGAGGCTGCTGCTGCTCATAGGGATGGTGCTGCTGTGAAGAGCCGGCGTGCCGTTTCAAAGAGGAACGGGGGAGAACATGCCTGTGGTCGGGGGAAAAGGAAGGAAGTGCCCGGACAACATGACTGTTTTCAGCCAGGAAAATGTTGAGGAATTATATGAAATTGGAGATGAATTGGGGAGGTAAGCCGTTATCCTTTTTCCTAATGCATGAAAACTTCTGTTTTTATAATAGAGCTTATTTTACACATCTAAATGTAGATGATTTATAACTATAGATCCTAATAATAGCCTAGCCACAAATGCATGTTTTCTTATAATATGCTGCACCCCCAACTCTGCATATGGGTGGGTTAACTGATGCATATGTTCTGTCAAGCATGCACACATACATAAACACTCTGCCTGTGATGTGAGTACATCCCGGGATGTGCATCCCCCCTCAGTGAGCGCATCTTTATAGGCTCTGATTAATGCAGACCATAATGCAGCTCTGGCAGTGATGAAGAGGTTAACGTTTGTTACTGTAGCTGTAGCTGCCTCCTCCTGGAGATTTATTGCACGGGGAGGCAGACTGGATCATTGTACGTCTTTTAGAGGGAGAGGGTTTGCATTGTGTGACACAGCCTGGCTTCATTTCATTCAGCGTGTTTGTCGAGAGGTGACAGCTTGAGAGTGAGGATGAAATGTGAGGAAAGTCGTCCCCACCACAGTGGCTTCATTTTGTGATACTTGATTTGCTGTGTTTTCCAGTTTCAGATGAAATCTGTGTGAAAACTTCACTTCTGCTTGAATTCCTAACTTTGTTACATAATAGGAAAGGTAGAGTGACACATGAAAGAGTGTTTTTATTCCCAGCAGGGACTGTAGATGTCCTCTCAAATGACAGAAACATGGAAATGGATTTCTGTTAGTGTTTTTTTCTTCTTTGTAGCAAAGGCAGACATGTACTACGTGTTGGTAATAATCAACCAGTTGTTATCCCTGTCTGGCAACACTCCTTCTTCTTTTAGCACTTGCATTCAAGCACTGTGTGGGTGAGCTGGAGCGGCTGGAGTGGCTGGAGCTGCGTCTCCATGCTGCTTTGGTAACAGAGACGTTTGGCGAGCTTTGTGTGATGGCATTGAGTTTCTGTCTGGGATAAAGAGATCCATTCCCTTTGACAATCATGTGATTTCTAACAAGTTGAATGATGAAATATGCTAAATGTTTGATAAAAGGAAACTCATTTTTGTTTTAGATATATTTAAATATAGAAAAGCAGCCCTTCTGAAAAGGAAGAATCATATCTGATCTGTGAGCAATCTCGAGGTTGATCCATAAAAACGTGATGTTTCTTGGTTGATGTGTTAAGCTCCATTGCTCTAACGTGGTTGGTATTCACAGCAGCCTTTCTAAAGAAATGAAGTGGATAAAATCTATGAACACTGATGATTATCTTTCTGTGGCTGACATTTTTGCATGGGTTGAAAAAAGCCATGCACCTTCATGCACAGGTAGAGACGCACTCTGGGCCTCCAGCAAGATATACCGCAGAACACAGGTGGTGTAAGTGGAGCTGCAACGATTAACTGAATAATCTATTATTAATCGATTACTAAATAAATCGTCAACTATTTTGATAATCGATTAATCAGTTTAAGTAATTATTTAAGAAAAAGAAGTCACTGATTTCACCTTCATAGATATTTATCGGAGTATATATTTTCTGGTTTCTTTGCTTCTCTTTGCAAACAAGACATTTGATGATGTCATCTTAGACTCCAAGAAACATTGACATGTTCACAATTTTCTGACGTTTTATGGCACAAACAACTACTAAATTAATTGAGAGAATAATCGATAGATTAATCAATTATGAAAATAATAGTTGCATCCTTTTGCAGACTTTTAAAGATAAAGTACCCTTTTTTGGTAATTTTGTCAGGACTACAAACTCTGCACATGTTGCACCTGATTTGTGAGCATCTACATGTTAGAAGATGAAATTATCAGGTTAAAAATGTGTTGTTGTGTTTTTTTAAGACAGTTTGAAGAATCTGAGTGGTTCAGGATCAGAAACATTGTTGTTTAACACACCAGTTAGGTTATGCTAAAAGCTGCTGAGTGTATCTATTCATCAGCTAGACTAAAGAAGCATTACCTGCACCACACTTTAATGCCTCCCATGCTTGAAAACAGAGAGGCTTTTAATCCGAGTGCACTCCGGGCCTGATTCTCTCTGGAATTGGAATGAGTCTCATTTGGTTGGCTAAATGGGAAAATGGGAAATCACCCAAGCAGGGACCTTATCCTCTCATTGATACTGACATTGCTATGGTGAGCATGCTTGGTAGAACCAAAAGCTGCTGCAGCCAAGCATCTACCCCTCATTAGTATCAAGCCACAGTGAGCTTAATGAGGAGGAGAGTGTGATGAAGTAATGCAGCTGCAGGATTGAGTAGAATCAGCCAGTGGGGATGTGCAAGGACGAGGTGTGCAGCCTGAGCTCGTCTTAAAGCCACTGCAGTGACCTGCTAAAGCCGCTCAAGTCTTCACTGTCCTGCATGATTTATTCAACAAACCTCGACTTCACCGCCTCATGACCTGGACCAGTCTCTCTCA
Source organism: Labroides dimidiatus (assembly GCA_030710495.1). Lineage (NCBI taxonomy): Eukaryota > Metazoa > Chordata > Actinopteri > Labriformes > Labridae > Labroides > Labroides dimidiatus. Next base: position 8,307,884 of record CM061153.1, on the reverse strand, counting down.
GCCTTGTGATGTGTGTGTATGTGGGACAGTTAGTGTGTCTTCTCACCGTCCCCTGGAGGCAGAGAAGCAAATTTGGAGAGCAGGAATTCTCAGAGGTGTAAAGTGAATCATCTTTAGGAGAATTTTCTGGAATCATTGTGGGAGAAGCTGTTGATCCTCAGGAGAGGAGCAAAGTTATCTGCTGTGATGGAGAGTGTGACACTACCTGGTTAATCAATCAGTGGTCTGAGACTCCTTTTTAAACTGGGTCCAGTTAGTCTGTGTTTAAAGGATCCTCATAGAAATTGACTCCTCTGCTGGTGTCCTCTAATAAAGCGAGCACTGGACACATCTGTGCTCGGTTCATCTCTAATTGCCTGACAGATCGGCAGAAAATGTTCCTCCATGCTGGAGGTTATGGGGAAGACGTGACAGCCTGTGTCATCTCAAAGGATCTCCTTTTTAATACCTCCTCCAAATGAAGTGAGGTGAGAAGCATTATTGAAGTGTCGTAAAGTAATTCACAGTAGAGGTGGTTTTGTAGGGTCTGTCAGTTTGCGGGAGAAACACTATCAGGGCTGAAGACCTTTTGAGTCCGTGTTTGAGAAAGAACTGCACTCTGTGGGGCGTGTGTGATTTTCTCATGTTCCAAAAGCTTTTGTTTTTAGTCCGTCTATTGTGCTTAATTAATAATAAAATATTAAAGTAATTTTGCACGTTTTTGTGATATAAGTTAAAAAGTAAATAGACTTAAAGCTCCCATGAGGGACTTATGGTTCATACCCCCCTGTGGACAAAACAGTCTTCATTGATTCTCCTACACTCATGTAGTTAAAGCTTCTTCAGCTTAGCACAAAAAGTAAAGCACTTTGTGTTTGGTAGATTACTACTTTGTTGCTTCTTGATAATAAATCATATACCGTTTCTAAAGTCTGTTTAATTTCATTTTCAAATTGTCCCACATTAGTAAGAAACATGCATCTTTCAGATGAGCAGCAGAGCTGAATGTGTGGGTTACCCCCCATAAAAAAAGCCAAATTCTCTCTGCAAGTGCCAAACATCTTATTCTGCTGTCGCTGTTGACTCTTGTTTTGAGTTTCTGTTACGCTCAGGTACTGAAAATCAGATGCCTGATGAGTGTCGGGACCACATGCAGTGGAGCCTGAACATGTGGAACTCTGTACATGGAGACCACAACTTCACAAGTGGGTCAAACCAGCACCTGGGATTAGTGTTTCTTGACAAAAAAAATCTAATTTAAGAAGGTCATTTTAAAGGTGTTTATCAGTAGTATCAAGTTGATCTCATGGTCTGACACCTACCCCCTGCCTTTGTTCCTTAGACATACAAAAAATAACTTCACTGTTTATTTCAATGGTCTTAACTGCTTTTTAACTCATAAAGTTATTTTAACATTAATTTCAGTCTGTTTTAAAACCAGATAAAAACTCCTCACAGGAGCTTTAAGTTGGTATTGAACCTTTATTTTTGCTGATGTATGCATCAGGCCTCACAAAAGATCATGCTATGCTGTTTGATGCATAGGTTATAAATAATAAAATGCAGAACTCACCGTTATGATTTCAGAGATACATCATTAGTTTTAAGATTAAGATTTTAAGATTAGGTATTAATTTTCATGGGGTTTAAAGTTTCCTGAATGTGATTTTAGAAAAATTGTGCAGGAATATAGCAAACTGTTAACCCCAGTCGTGTGATCAGAAGTCATGCTGACAGATTCCTGCCAATGCAGTCTAATCACAAGGCCAATCACTCTTAAACAGATAAAAGATTCAAGATTTTTTAAGGCCCAAGATATTTATTGAACTTTTGCAGTTTAAGATCTAATTATTTGGATTTGTACATCTTAAGGTCTGACAAAAATTTGATGTCTAAAGATGGTAATCTGAGATCTGAACTCATTATTCAAAGCAAAAATCAGCAAGAAAAAAAGAGGAGGATTCTTTGGCTGTTTACAAAAGAGAAACTCCAATCATGTGAGGAGTAGATTGCACTGATATCAGATTAAATGTGATGACAATATCATCTTAGGTTATCATTAAATCCTGATGTTTGACTTGTCGTCAGTCTGTAATGACCTCAGCTCTTCTTCGGTCAAACAGACGAGCGTGACAGAAACCGGCCGTCTGATCCGCTGATGGTGTCATGTGAGTTCTGTTTTGGTTTCTTCAGTTTCCATGTTGATTTTTTTTTTGTTAATGGACGCACTGACTCAGCCACTTTCTGGTGGACTGGGAGAGAACTGTGAAAGGAAGTTTGAGTCTCAGCCTTCAGTCCGGCCCACTGTTTCACACTTTGCATGTTTCTGCAGCGCCCTGCCTCTGTCATTACCCTGCATTAATGTGACCGCTGTGTGGCTCTCCACCAGCGGCTCTCTTTGTGTGTGTGTGTGTGTGTGTGTTGTTCTGCAGAAGGAGAGGGGTTTATGCATTACTTAGGGGATCTGCAATGCAAATTAACATAAAAAGCATCAAACTGGAGCTGAATTTGGGTTATTCATACCAAAAACTACCCCAAAGACTTTTTCCTATGAATATAAAATAGGATTATATATTCAGGACATCAGCACAGGCTCCTGTGATTTAGGTTCTTTCCCCTCCATAAACATCGAGTTGATGTAAAGATCAGTGAGAATAATTCTGCTGAAAATTCACCAGAACAAACCGTTTTCTCAAACAACAAACCACCAGCTCATGCCAGGCTCACACTGCATGCAGACTGTGCCCCAGCCACTGACCTAGATTTAGCCCCCTACCCCGGGTTGAATTATTGGGCGGAGGAGCAGTCTGGGTCGCAGGAGTGGCCTTGATGAGGCCTGCCACTCACTCACCCACCAGAACACCCACCCCTGATACCCCAGGGGGCTGCAGCACTGTCGCATTGATGCAGTGAAGGCTCTGTTTGATTCCAAGGACTCCTCTTCAGCTCATCTGTTTTAGGTCATCATCAGTTCGTCAAATATTTGAATCACTGATTCAGGGTTCTGAGAAAAGAGGAAGCACAGTGTCAAAATTGACACTGGTTTAATGTTGAAATTATACCAGTGTGGTTCCTGCTTTGAATCCAGTGGTTCCTGAAAATTATTGGAGACAAACATGTTTCAATTTCTGCCTTTATTTTTCAAAATAAAAGCCTTAAATGTGACATTATGGGACATCAGAAACTGTTAAAGAATACGAGGTTCAAGGTTACTTTATTTGCACCTGTTGGTAGATTTGCTTTAGAGAGAATGAGTCAGCCAGCTTTTAACAATAACTAACAATCAGCATTAACATTCAAAAGGGCCAAAGTGCGCAGTATTAAAAAGGGAACCCTCATAAAATTGAGAGCAACCAACGAAAGCAAGATGAGAAATAAAAACAGGACAGAGATAAGGTTTGAAGGACGTCACTTTAAAGGCTAAACTAGCATGAATTTGAATGTAGCATCTTCTCAGGACTCCGTTTAGCCTCCACCCTCCCGCAATCGGAGCTCCTACAAAACGACGACCCCGCTCACATGCTGATTCGCCTCCATATGATCAAATGATTAAATTAAGACTGATTTAAAACCACAGACGTTTTTGTTTGTGCTACGTTACTAGTAATCACGGTATAGGTAGTTTTTCTGCCGTTCTCCAGCATACTTGGATCTCTCTTGGTACTAGTGCTCGTTGAATCAGGGCTAGTGCAAGCCAACGAAATGTACGCGCAGGAGGCGGGCAGTACGACAGGATGGAATTTAATTGGTTGAATAAATTGGATCCTAAACGCTAGGATTGGTTGGTGTTTTCCCAGGTTTACTCCTGCTGTAAACAGCAGATATTTTTTCACTCTATTTTAAGAACACATCATGCATTGATTGACATCAGGACATAAAGATCCTTTTAGCTAGAATAACAAAGAGTCTGTCTACATCTGATTACCAACCCTGACTTGAAGACCCTTTAGTTGTCTCCATCCCACATGTTTTAGAATCTGTTATTTACTCGGTGAAGACTTGAGTTCACCGAGTGCAAAAGCGCTCTAAGCCTCTGCCTGCATTGCCAGCATCACGTAGTAGTAGTAGGAATGCATGTGTCAGAGAGGCATGATGATATTCACTGTGACTTGAAGTTCATCCTTTAAGAGAGAAGTGCCAGAAAAAGAAACACAAGAGAGCTAAGAACAGAAATGAGTGGAGAAGTAGATCATGGTGCAGATTATCTGGCAGACACTCCTCCTGCAGGGTTCAGGATTGAAGTCATATTTTCTTCTTTTTGTCTGTAGGGCCTGCCTGTGTCTGTCTGTCTGTCTGTCTTTGCCTGGCCGTCTTAAGCCCTGTGATCACTCCGGTCAGACTCTTCAAATTATGCTCAGCTTACGAGTCAAATTGAAATCTGACTCATTTGGAATGTCCTCAAGAAGCGTAATGAGTTATTTTCAATTAATCCCTGCAGTCAATGGAGGATAATTGGATCCCTGCCAACTGTGTTAGCGGGTGAAAGGCAGGGGTGTCGTGTTCTGTGCGTCTGTGTATGTGTGTGTGTGTGTGTGTTCGTGTGCGTGTGGAGGGGGAGCTACAACCCTTTGTGGTCAATTAGGAGAGATCTGCAGGCGGTCAAGCGTGGAGAGGGAGGGGAGAAAATCGTGAAGGAAAGAAGACTTTCACCCTTTTATGTCCTTCATCCTTCTTTCTAACACTCTCAGTCTCTGCAATCAAATGTACAAAATCTGATGTCTTTAACTCTCAGTCCTCTTACAGTCCAGAATAGTCAAAATTGGGAGAGTTAATGGGGATCATGTGAAGGAGGGGGTGAACACGTTGGACAGTACATTCAGAAGAAGTTCTCCTGTTATGTAACCATCCTTCTGAGGTGTTGTTTTGTAGAATATCTATTCTCTTATCACACATACTCGCCCACTTCAGTTGAAGACGTTACCCAGAGAAGATGTGAGGCTGTATCTTCCTACAAAGCAGTTTCAGTCATTTGGTGCAATTATTTTCAGCCTCATTCCCTAACTTGAAATAAGAACAGATTTATTATGCAGGAAGGAGACGAGGCAGATCTCCAAATAATTTTTTTTCTGCTGTTATCTCGTGTGCAGATTTTTCCCAAATCATCCTGCAGATTGCTAATAACAATAAATGCCCTATCTTTTTTTCAACTAATGGCGAAACCATTAAGAGCGTCTCCTGCAGGGCAAATTGAGTTCAGTGTAATTATTCCTGCTTTTATCTGAACAGCCAGCAAACAGAAACAAACACAAAATTTGAAGCTTTTCTAAAAAGATAACCTCAAAATTGTTCATTTCCAAATGCTGTTTCTAAGTTTCCATGGCGGGGTTCGATTTTCCCAGGAGAACTCTAATCCCTTTACTGCACATGGACGAAAATTCCCTTTGATGAGACTGCGCCAGCTTGAAAAATTTAGCAATGCAAAGTAAGAACTGGCTGTTTTCTTGAAGAAAAGGACGTCTTGAATTTGACATGTTCTAATGGTGGACACTGGAGCTGAAGTGGCCAAAAAGAAAAAGGACAGAAGAATGATAGAGCACAGGCTAAAACACTGAAATGATTCCTCGAATAATTCAGGTACCTTGATTACAAAAAAATGATTGAGGATTTTCCTTCGTCCAAAGGAATCATTTAATTTTGTACAACTCAAAGCTTTGAACTCGACTGGACTATTTCTAATGTGGCACATAGCGCTGACGTCACACACGCAAAGAAAGAAGAAGGAGGGGCAGTGTTGCCAACTTAGTGATTTCTCAAACCCCTCTAGCAACTTCTTTTCAAAAAAGCAGCCAAGGACAAATCTTGTGACTTTTCTGGACTTTGTAGACTGATGTGAAAGCATGTAGTGATCTCCAGCACCCACTGCTTCTCAACTAGCAGTGGGTGCTGATGGAATTTTCAGTAAAATACTCGAATACTAAAGCATTCGATAGCTGCAGCCCTACATGGGTTAAACTGTTTGTGATAATGTTCAATCCAGCCTCACCTTCTGGACACTGACCTACACTACAGACTGAGTTAAAGTTTGTTTGCATGTTTAAAACAATGTTGAGACGTAATTACAAGTGACTACATTACCTTGTTGCATTGCATCATGGGAAAAGTTATCTTTAATGAAGAAAAGTGTTAAAAAAATAAAATGACCTACTCTCCAAAACAAATGCCCACCTTGGCATGGGTTACATTCTTCTGATAGTGGGTGTTCATCTCAGAAAAACACCACCCATTCTGGCCAAAGGTGTCACTGCGATCAACGTCAAAGAGCCTTTGGTTAAAGAATGAGAAAAAGAACAAGAAGGATTAGAATCGACTATTAACTTGTTTTTAACTTAGAAGTTCTTTTTTTCTGCCTCCTCACACCCTGCTGTTTTCCTCTGGTGTGAAGCACTATGAAAAAAACATCCTCAGCTCCTGGGTGGATTTAAGATCATTGCTGGAAAATACCCAGTGGGCTGAGAGTATTACTAATGTATGCACTGATATATTACCTAAATCCCCAGTCTGGCTCAGGCGTGCCTGGATGGCTCTGTGCAGACTGGAAGACTGATGCTGCTCTCTGTCTGGGAAACTTTTGGCGAAGTACGAGACTAAAATGGCTGATGTGCTGTGGACACAATGTTGAATCACAATGTTAAATATGTCTGCAATAAATGATGTCCCGTTCTATCAAAACTAACACAGTTAAAAAGAAAAAAAACAGTAGCTGAGAAGGAGTTTCTTCTCCTCACTGATCATTAGGTTTCATCCAAGGTTTAAAAAGAGAGTGGAAGTGATATTACTGGATTTTAGGAGTTGTGTGTGTGTGTGTGTGTGTGTGTGTGTGTGTGTGTGTGTGTGTGTGTGTGTGTGTGTGTGTGTGTGTGTGTGTGTGTGTGTGTGTGTGTGTGTGTGTGTGTGTGTGTGTGTGTGTGTGTGTGTGTGTGTGTATTTTTCCCAGAGTAATGTTTCAGCTAGTTGCTGAGATGTTTCTCTGCCAGCCTCACTAATCATTAAGCTGATAAGGTCACCTAGCGGAATTCCTCCTTTGTTGTTTTGTACAGATTTCCTGCTCTGTTGACTTGATATTAAACATCACCATCTGCTCCATGACGAGCTTAGCAGAGGGTAGTTTGGACAGTCTCATCCACTTAATGGCCAAATCACTTACTAAATAGCCAGTGCTCCGATTTTTACAGAGAGATTCAAATTTTTATTGGTTAGGTTTCCTTCATATCTATCTTTCTTCTTGGATGGATATTTGGCCTTTATGTCTCTTTTTACAGGGCAGCTGCAGAGAAAACAGAAAGGGCCACACCATTCCCCTGAGTGCTTATCTTGTTTATATTACACAGCCCTTCTTTCGGAGAAAGTGCTCCTTAGTTCACACCTTTATTTAACCCTTTAAAACCTGATCTCAGTCATAAAACTGACAAATTCTGGAGACCGTGGAAGCCTTTGGATTCTTTCCATCAGGGATTCTGAAGCAGCCGCTCTGCAAGACACTTTATAACTTTAACTGTAAACCTGTCAGTGCTACTCATTCTTTTACTTTCTGTTTCATTTAGAGTATGACTATTTTTGTGCAAATTGTATTTATGTATACAGTTATTATTATTATTCCTCTGTTATATCACTGATGTCTTTGTATACATGATTTGCAGCATATGTTGGTTTGGGGTTGGTTTTTTGTATAGTGTTAAGTTTGGTTTCATTCTTGCTCTTATTGTTTGTTTCCTTTCAAAATTAAAAAAAAAAATCCTGACCCATCAAAAAATAGCCATAAAATTCAATTTATTTTGGAACTGAGATGCTTATTAACCCTTTTAACAAAATCCACAACAAATATTTCTTCATTATTTTATTTATGATACATGTTTTGTATCATATTTGACATATTGGGTATTTTAGCAACATTTTTAGCAAAGTTTTTAATGAATACACTTTCATTTAATGTAGACAATGCTCATTTTTAGAAATGAGTAACAATTTTAGATTTTATTCTTTTGCAACTTTATTAGCAATGATCTTCCTGCCTGTAGTAGTTTGATAATCCTTTGAGAATACTTTTTTTATTTGAACAAGTTTTGAATGAAAGTATTTATGTTGATGAGATAGAGGTCCTTGAAACTCATGTATCAAATATGATACATTCGGCAGTAAAGGTTTAAAACTAAATTGAAAGCAAAGTAGGCAAGAACCAAAAAGCTTCAAGATCCTGAAAAACAGGTCCACAAATAAACCTAAACCACAACAACATCCTTTCTGCTGGTCTTGGTTCCCGTTTAATGCAGAAATAAAGATGTGTCATGAATATGCCCTCGTTTATCAAAGATCTTATCCCCTCATCTAAAGCTTTATAGTCAGTAAGGGTTGTTTTGGAGTAGGGCTGTCGCAGTAACCGGTTTAGACCATCACCGTCTTATTAAAACAATCAGATGTTGACATCATGATCTAAATGAGCGCACAGTAAAATTTTGTTAGTAATTCTTTTCGTAGTGGAGTCAGTAGTAGTAGTAGGGAGTCAGACAAAGAAGAAAATGTGTTGTGTTGTGGTCTTTGCAGTGCGTTTTCTAAATACTGTGTATGTGTTGTCAACTTGATGAAGATGTTTTTTTAATTTGTTTGTGTTTTGTCTTTTTGCATGTGTTCTATTAAGTTCCAGTGCAATGAGCTTTCAGGGCCACCGTAGATTCCTCACTTATCCACTGCTGAGGTTTACAGTTTAACTGTGATTCCTGTTTGTGTCTGAGACTTACTCACGATACATTTACACATTGTAATCCCATGAAATAATAACCCTTGAAGAAGAAGAAGAAGAAGAAGAAGAAGAAGCAGTTTTCAGCTAACCACTAACTTCTACTGCTGCACAAATCATGTCCCAGGAGATGACAGCTGAAAGACAGGTTCTCCACCTGAACAACAAAACCCTTTCCCTCACCACTTTGGAAGTTTTTTAGATGTGGAAAAAGATGTGGTGTATGTGGACACTCCAGTCTGCTCTGTAGAAAATGTGGACCAAGAGTGACTACAAAAGAGAGTAAATGAACAACATTAATCCAAAGAGTGCTTAGCTGTCTGTAGGCACATGCTCTCTGTGCCTGCACCAGCTGCTGATTTTGATTAGGTGGCATATTGTTGTCAGATGTTTAGTCTTGTGGATGTTTTGTTACAAGTATGTTTCCAGTATTTAATGTTAGTTTTCTATCTTGTACTACTTTGTACAATTGGAGTATTTTGGGGCAGAAGAGATGAACAGTAAAGTTGAAGATTCATCCGGCTGGTAGCGTACCCTTTGGTTATTTTTTGGCTACTATAATTGGGAGGGGAAATTCTGAGTGCAAGTAAATCAATCTGTTTATCTCACACAACCAAAGCTGCAACATGTTTGGGTTTTCAGATGTTCTCAGATCATTGACGGTTAACTCTGTCAGTGTGTCGTGAACCTGTGTGACTGTTGGGAGAGTTTTATCTCTCAGACTCTTTATGGCCTCATCAGTTATGTGTCAAAGGTCAATAACCTGACATGTAATATTCTGTTTTGTTTTAACAGGAATTCAAAGTTAGGGGTTTGGAAAACTGGATTTCAATCCTCACACAGTTTCATACCAAATATTTTCTGTCGCTTGTTTCTCAACTTTGCCTTCTTATTAACACCTGGTGCTATTGATCTATTTCTGCTCGGAGAGAAACAAAAGAGAAGACGAAAGCTTTCAAAACTCTATACTGATGTCAACAAGGTCAGACACGAGGGCATGAATTGAACCCTGTTAATCCTGCTGGTATCTCCAGAAAATCAGTGTGCATTGATCATTTTAAAGATGGTTTCCCAAAAACAAAGTCGCAGCACTTCCTTTGCAGAACTTACTTAACCAGTTTGTGTGACTTTCCCTGAGTCATGATAGTTAAGCTCCTCGAAACCTGCTGAATGTCAGTTTCAGCCGACATGTGGGGGCCCTGTTTTCAAAGAGCAAACACAAAATAAAACAGGAGATGATGGATGGACCAGCTGAAGCACCAGCAGGCCCTCTCCTCATATCCTGACACCACCTTGTCGGCTGTCAGAGCAACACTTTGCACCTCTCTTCATTTATATGTAAAGCTTGACGTCTAGTTGGTATCAGTATTTCAAGCTCATGACTTTTCTGTTCAGTCTGTTTTAAACCAGCACAGAGAAAATTCCAGGGTGCCAGGATGATAATCTCAGTTACCACATGTAGGGCCCATCTATTTTAATCCACACCTGTGTCTCTGTAATCTCAAGGATCTTAATAACAGTCTTCTTGAGCTTGAAAGATCAGTTCAGGAGCCCTTTACAGTGAAACTGTTCGGACACTAAGGTGCCTGCAGACCTGAAGATGGTAAGGGAAACCTTTCACCTCTGTCTACCTCTAAGCACAATGTGTCTATTGTTTGCAGCGCCTTTAAAAGCTCGAGCTGGGGGAGGTGGATGACATTCCTCTGACACATTCAATGGCTTTTCACTGTTGCTACTAGACAAGGGCAAACATCGCCCGCCTCTCATTTGGCTTTCTGTCAGTGGTCTGTCTGTCAGCGCTGTGGCTTATAGTTTCTGATCTGCAAATGTGACGCCTCCCTCCCTCCTGACTTCACATTTGACTGCTGGACCATGAAAGAGTAAAAGCAAAGTACATCTTAACACCTTAAGAGACATCTCTGGACCCCCAACGTCACAGATGTTTAATTTCTAAGTTAATGAATCAGCCAGGAAACTGGGAGATAGAGAGCAGGGAAAGACATATGTGAAAGGGGCCTCGGGCCTGAAGCAAACCCAGGCCGCATACTATACAGGACTTAACCAGTGAGTGAGTCAAGCTCAAACTTCTGTCAATTTCAAGGGATCTGCACCGGACCAAAACAAAGAAAGTGACATCTGTAGCTTTGTTGATGTTAAAAAAAGGTGTTAAAAAAGGAAATAAGTCCGTCAGGACATCCAGAAGTGACAGATCCAAGGATTGGTATTTGTACTCTAAGGAGACTCTCTTACACACTCTGTTTACGGCCCCCCATGATTAACTACCACACTCTTCCTTCCTTCAACCTGTGCTGGTTCCTCTGCTCAGCCTCTGAGTCCTGTTGCTGTGGTAACTCTTCCACTGTACACAATGGCATGGCGGTTGCATAATGTTTTTCTGCCGGTGGAGTTTGTGGCCCACACTACAGCTGAGTGGGCAGGCAGCACTCTGAGCCGCCCTCCCACACTTCGCTCCATGCTAATGAAAAGCTCGGCCTCACCGGGGAGTTTTCACACTGAATCATGTCGGACAGCAGAGAGCCTTGGAGCCTCAGAGCCTCTGGTCGCTGCCCTGCTGCAGAGAAAAATTCTCTGACTTGTTGGTCACCAGTTGGACTTCACAGGACTCTAGAGTAGTTTGTCTGAAGCTCCTGTCTACTGAACATCATATCTACTAACCTTTAAAACTCTGCAGTCCTAAGGGCCCTCATTTAGCTCAGCATACAGTGTGCACCCCATGTACAGAGGCTATAGTCCTTGATACAGCAGTTGCTTTCAGCATTGACCCTTTGCTCAACGTCATTCCCAAGCAGGAAGTCCCATCAACACTCACATACGTGCCCATTTTTAGAGCAAAATTAAACATGTTTACAGCCTGGTTCTGTGCAAAATAACTTTTTAATGCATACACTCTGTATGAGGGTGAACAGTTTGTAAGTTATCCAATTTGAGGAAATCGAGCCTTCTGCATGGGGGCTGTCGTCTTGGGCAGTTCACCTGTTTCTGGTCTTGCTTTGTTTTGTTTTTTCTGTGTATTATGTTGATTTGTCGCTGATACATGTTGCAGTTTATCTTACAGCAACTATTAGGAAACATCAGAGGAGATGAATTGTTCAACCAACGTACGATGATTCCAGAAATGTTGTAGCCATGGGGAACACAATGCAGCTCAGTGGATTAATCACAGGGCTTGTGGTCCGCAACTTTTCAACATGTAGTTGGATTTGGTAGGCATTGTACGTCAGCTACGTGTGTAGGCCTTTGTGTAGGTACACAGACCTCGGCTAGACTACATCGTCAATCCAACACAGAAATACAGGCTTTATAGGTTGGCACAATGTAATCAGAATCAGATTTATTACATGGTAATTTTTACATTACAAGGAATTTGCCTTGGTCTGATGGTGCAAAAAACAGATGAAACCCCAGATAAAATCTGTTTCTCAATTCAAAGTTCATAAGTTTGAACTTGCATTTTCTGGAGGTTCAGACTTGGCAATTGTGTGTTCCAGAGTTTGGATTTCAGAGGTACGGGAGTCTGCAGAACGATCCTACTACTATTGGATCAGCTGCGGACTTTCCTAGCGTCTCCTTCTGCGTACCTACACGGCACATCCGGTTGCATTGGTGGTAGTTTGTTGATGCATAATTTTACCCAACTCTGGGTTTCAAAAGAAAATTCTGTCACCAATAAGTATCTGATTCATATTTTTACACAACAGCATATTTTTACTTACAGTTATGCATCTAATTCCTCTGCTATTGCTTGAGTTTCTCGCTGAACGATGCAAAATGCATTGTGGGATTGTCACTGTGAAAAGTCCACTCAAGTTAAGTCCAGCAGCAGACTTGGTAAAAGGGGCGGGGTGGGTCCACATCCGGGTACTATGGCCGATTTTGTTTTAATGCGGACTTTGAATTGGACCATAACTTTGGCTTTGATTGATGATGTATCACATGTCTATAAGTCCAGATCTGCTGAAACATGTATATTGAGAAACAGCTAAAATCCCCAGGATGACCTCCATGTTTTATACAGTCCTTGGTCATCCCCATATCTGCTAACTCCAAAAATCTTCTGCATGTTATCAGATATCATGATTTTAAAGGAAAGTGTTTTTTTGGTTTAAGATTCATTTTTGAAATTTTGGCATTTTTGGACAGCTAACAGGGAAGATGAAGACAGGAAATAAGAAAAGAGAGATGTATGAGTCACAGCTTAAGTCTCCTGCAGGAATCAAATCGGAGACCTTTTTAACTCTGAACTCGCTGGTCTTACATTGAAGGGAAGATCCAAAAACATTCAGTTACAAGGGGCCACAGAAACAGCTTCATAGTTTTGAGCTGAAACTAGTCAACAAAATTATTGAAAGAAAGAAAGAGTTTCTTATTCATCTTTCATCAGTTATTAGTATCACCTTAGTCTTAGCTTTTGTAGAAGAATGAAGCATAGCACGTTACTGTTTATAATTTGTCAGCAGTTTCTCTTCTGTTTTTCCGCGTTGTCATCTGTCATCATTTCCTTTAAGACAGAAACAGACAAGAAGTGTGAAATAAACGGGCAGTTCTCAGAGCTGTGTCCTCTCCAGTTCTGGACGAGTACACTGATGTGAGGAATTTGGACACTGACAAAAGATGTGTGTTCAGTGCCCGGGGACTTTATTTATCCCCCTTGAGCCAGAGACAATTTAATTAACTTGAGAAGCAGGAATCTAATTGTAGAGATGTGGTGTTGCTCACAGAGATAAAGATTAATGTTGCTTACTTCTTCGCATGTAGATGAGGATTGAATATAAGCATGGAGGAACTTTTGGGGAAGATGATTTTATGTGTGTAATACTGAGGTGGTTTAATTTAGTAAATAATAAGGTTTAGAGAAAGATGAGCACGTCCAAATTAGAAAACAGTGGCAAACAGTGGAAAAGTTAAATCTGGTACATTCTCTTTCACGGCTGTGTCCCTCTCTGTCTTCTCTTCTTCCCACTTTGTTTTTACTCTCTGAAGAGCCAAACAATTTGGCAACGCAGCAAAGATGAGTTTTATCCCCATGAAATATTAATCTCTGGAATGAAAACGCAAAATGCATTCCACGGTACAGCACATCCAGGGTTTATCGCCCCTTTTTCTTTTTTTTTTTTGCTTTGAATTGTCATCCAAATGACTTGGCAGTCCTGTTTTAACCTCAAGTTCACCCCATAATCCATAAAAGGCAGGATCTGCTGTGTTACCCATGTAAACTCTAGAGGAGTTGCTTCTTCTTCGAGGATAGAAAGACTTTGATAAAATCGAAGTCTGCTCCTGCCGAGGAAAAAAAACTAAAAACTATAATGGACTTGCTGGCATAAGTTTCAAAATGCTATTTAAAGGTGAGTAAGGTCAAGTTATGGATATCCCTTTATGTGACTGAACTGTTATCACTGTTTTTTTAACTCGTGTACCCCAAAGCTGTAGTACATCTAACACGTTTCACAGTCAAACGTTAGTTATTTGAATCTCTTAAACCACCTCCTCATTTCATGATTACATCTTCAGTCTTTGTTTTTCACCTCATAAAAAGTCTTTTCCAGTAAGCAGCAGAGAGACGTTTCTTTTGTGCACTTATTGATTTGCTGAGCCGTCTGTTGCTGGAGTGCTGCAAACCTAGTGAGTGGGCACATTCAAGCACTCTACCCCAACAGAAGTTGAATAAAAGCAGATCAGGCAGTTAAAGGAGAGGTTATGTAGTGCTGTTATTACTGTACACATTCCTCTGTTTACTACACTCTCATGGGATGCTGGGCTTTAATGTAAACTGTGCAATAAAGTAGGCACAAAGTCCAGTCTTCAGCTGAGATGTAATATTTGTATTCCACTGAATTCTAGTGTTCTGATCCAAGATAGTAAAATCTTTTGTGGCCTACAAAAGGCCGGGAACAATTGATGGCTCACTGCCAGGCTGACATGATGATACTGTATGACTGAAAGCTTCTTTGTCACAAGAGCTGATGGTGTGCATCCATACTCACTCCAGATTATAACACCTCCAGCTGCATTATCCAGGCTGAATCAAAGACCTATATATAAACCTTTTTAAGCTCTCCATTCTACAGGATGTATGTTAATCCATAGATTAGATGTAATGTGGCAGAATAAATAAGGTCAGTAGAAATCAGCAGTAGGTCATGATAATTGAAGGCATAAAATGTGTTTGTTGGAGGCGCTGTGAGGACTATCCGTTTGATATTGACACCTTTGTCCAGAGCTGGTAATGTTTTTCTGGAATAAAGACTCTGTTTCCCATGAGCACCTACACCCACTGTCGTAGAAATATGACTGTTTCCAAGACCTTAGTTTGTTTTGGTAGCAAATGAATGGAGACACTACTCTTTTTGCAGGATGCAAAGTGACGAGGTAGTGTATTTATTTGCAGTGTCGTAGCGCTATTATTTGAAACGTGACAAATTCTCCTTTTGTCAGTCCAGCCATAACTACAAACTAAATCCAAGAAATGATTTCCTTTAAGAAAAAGAACAGGTCTTACTTTTTACTGCTACACAGTTTCATTAACGAGACTTTTGGTCTGAATTCTGTAAATGGATTGGTGTTCTCCCAGGAAAATCAAAAGCGACCACAGATACTAAGAAATATCATTTAGAAATAACTGAATTTGGTGCTGATAATCTCATTTTAAATTGTGGATTATAAACAGGAAAATATGTCAACATGAGACTATTTCATGTTCACTTGTAAAGTCCTTTAGTTGCCTTTAAGCAGCGGAAAAAATGCACAGAATGAGATATTTATAAGGTTAGCTTTCCTAATTTGTATTTCTCCCTGCTGTTTTAAGAGGTTAAAGTGCCTTTAATTGATGTTTGCATTCCATCAAAGTATCAAAGTGGGAAAACTATCCAACAATATTAAAGGAGTCTGTCTCAATCATCTGAAACTCACAAGAATCACTTTAATGGCTCTGGAGAGCTTCACAAGCAAGCTTCTCATTGCTAGATTTTGGGAGCATTTCGTTTCTCTCGCTCCATCTTTTTCAGCTCTACCAGACCACATTTCCATCACTTAGTCCGAATTCCTGTCTCTGTCCTCCCCAACATTTGCCGTCTCTCCTCCGCTGTCCTATCTAATAAAGGCAACAATGCTAGAATGCATACATTATCTGCTCAGAGCAGCAGATACACACAGTTAAAGACCAACTGTTAAACATTGTGAGCCTGTGAGGAGGTGGTGGAGACCAAAAATAGAACTAAAAGATGGTCAGTTCATTTGGTTTACGTTCATGAGATGAATACAGAGATAATGTTTTGAAGTAATGATTAGAGGTGTACATGTTTGGGTCTCAGGATGTTCCGATCATGTGACTCGCAGTTTGTTTGGTTGTAACTGGGTAAGATGAACCCCATCCAAAAAATCCACCAAAGAAAACATCCTGTGAGGACTACATGAAAAGAGAACAGTCTGAAGGAGGGATCGTACTCAATGTGCTCCTGCTTGTGAACTTGTCCATGTGCATCATGTGCATCAGGTTTAACAGAGAAGTTTTAGCGTGTGTGTGTGGGCTGTGTGCCTTCTTGGAGCGCCGCAAGGCTGCCTGCTATTGTACTTAACACTTTTCAGCTTCTCAGCACCCTCTCCTCTTTCACAGTAGTAATGCACAGAGCTAATCAATAGCTGGCACGTAATAGTGGATGGGAGATGGTACACGGTGTAGTACTCGAACACTGTCACACAAGGACATAACATGTATGCTTGAAAGTAAAAAGGATATTTAAGGTGCTACTTCATTTAGGAATGTATTGTATTGTTTGATCCTCTTTGATATTTTATGTTGCTTCACAGTTGTTGTGAATGGGGCCATCTGTGATTCTGCATTTTTCACCATGAGAGTTTCCACTTGGTGTCTAAACAATCAGCTGGTGTAAAAGAAATGTAAGATCGTTCACTCTGTGTCTCACTAAATATCATTATTAACCTAAATCCGTGACATCATTCAGCATGAGAAAGAAAAATGTACAGTGCCACATTGGGTCCCAGGTTGTTATAATGTTTTTCTGAGCTGTCACTTCTAAAGACTAAATGATTCACGATGTCTCAAAGAATCACCGGAGCACAATTTAGCAGCATCAGGATGAATTGCCACTTTGCTGTTATTCAAAATGTGATGACATTTACCTTTAACAGCTTGTACTGTGTGATCTTTTTCCAGCTGTCGGGTTTGATTTCCTCCCCTGCGATACAGCTCTTTGAAGCTGATCATAAATCAGCGTTTAGCGAGGTGAGCCTGGGACGTGTTTTTAACAAAGATTAACTGAGCTGAACTTTAGTCCGTCTTTGAGTTGTGTGTAATTTAGAGGCTGTCAGAATAACATTACTTTGTTGTTGTTGTACTACGCTGTGTTTCCTCCTTTAGAGCCAGCAGTGAGTCAGCTCTGATCAATGAGATGGCAGCTGCACGGTTTGCTTTGAATAATCTTCGACGTGGCAGCAGCTTCTTAACCGCTGATGTCTTTGTTTAACATGAATCTCTACGCAGACGGTGTGTTGCAAGAGGAGCTTGTGGTCTATCCCTTCCCATTGCAATAGTGTGTTTTGGGAGTGTGTTTTGGGAGTGTGTTTTGGGAATGTGTAGGAGTGCCGATCTCAAAATGTCACGATATACATTGCATTATACTCCCACAATGCAGTCTGTCTTTAAGAGGCTGTAACCTATAGATGGATTATAGCAGGATTGAGGCCAAAGATTAGACGGGTGCATATACCACATTGTCCTCTTTCAGCTCAGTCTCCATTACAGGTACTTACATATTAGATTATTCTGCAGTAAATGATTTACATCCAGAGCTGTCCAGACATGCTTAGTTTCAAAGAGGGTTTGGTCATGCATCGTCTGGCTGGGAAGATATTCAGTTGGTGGACCAGGGGGTCTCTTTTCTGTGTTTTAGTATCAGAAGTGCAGATGCATAAAGATATCAAGGAGATTACTCTCTGCTTCTGAGATCCACACACTGAAATCAAACTCCCCCTGCAGGGATTTACACGTTTTCTAGGCAGGTAGCACTTGTGTGTGCATGTGTGTGTGTGAGGCTGTGTCATCCTCAGCTGCTGTCAGCCCAAGCTGTGCAAGACGTGCTGCTTTGAGGACTTCAGACTGAGCTTGTTATCACCTGATTCTCGCTCTGAGGAACTTGCTTGATCTTGTGGCGACACATGAAGTTGATAAGTTATGCAACAAACAAATGCACAATATGCTCCTTTCTGTTAGTTCAGAAGTTGCTGTGGTAATTTACATAATTTTGCATAAAAAGAAAAGAACGCCAAAAAAAAAACCTACTGTATCTGCTGGAGGTCTTTGCTACAGTTGGGTTCCGGAAATCTGCCTCAGACTGCTGAATGTTAGATTTCATCCACATTCAAACTTTGACAGATTTTTTCTTAAGGTGCTGTTCTTGAGTACGATAAAAATGACACACTACACCTCTGTAAAAAGTTAATTTAAAAAGAGAGACTCTGCTAAACTTAAATTTCTGATAATCCTCGATATCTCTCTTGCACTGATTCTGGTGGCATAGTTGGCAGAAAAACTAAAGATGTCAGTCTAAACACTCAGGTTTCAGCATCTCATCGCTGGCACACACCGAGTGTCACACACACCTTGGTCACAGGTCATATCAGCTGACACGGCACAGCTTCAATTCTATGAGTAGTACTTGATGATGAGCCAGAATGAAACTTACCTGATGTGTAGTGTAGAGTGTGTATTCAGCCAAAAACTGTTTCTTAGTGGAGACGCTCGACACTGTTTTAAACGTGTACAGTTTGACTGAGTGTAGCTCAGAAAAGCGCAACAGACTTCCTTTTTGTTGTTACTGCAGCTCGTGAAAAATAAAGTGAGCCACATGTTAAAAGCAACCGGTGGTATTTCAAACATTCAGAGGATTTTTAATAGGGATGAGTGAGTCATGATTTTTGAATAATTCAAAAGTCATCCTTGGTATTTTTTTATTTAACATTTGTTTAAAACCAGGTTGGTCCCATTGAGTGTATTGCAACAACACAAAGTTTCAACAACAAAACAACCACAACACAGTAATTTTAAAAGCTCCCTGACAGAAATTGACTAAAATATTTGCATAAAGAAAAATTAGTTCAAGACTTTTAAACAAGAATTTAAAAACATTCAGGCTAACTGAGTTTTATATCTTAGTGTCAGACTGTAGATTTTTCCAGCCACATGGTGCAGAGTAGATGAAAGCTTTGTTTACAAGCTTAGGAACAACAAATTAAACGATACCCAACAAATAAACAAAGGCTGTGAATTCCATCCATGGACTTCGGTGCACAGAGCTACATTTAGACCCCAAAAATACACATAGTTCTCCTTAAAATGCAGAGAAAGGTATTTTATGTGGAGGTATTTGAAAGGTAAGGAAATCATCATGTAAGAGACCAGTGTTCAACTGTTTTCTTCTGGAAGGCCCTGAACCTGGACAGCACCTTACATAATGGTGTGTTTAAATCAATCAATCAATCAATCAATCAATCAATCAATCAATCAATCAATCAATCAATCAATCAATCAATCAATCAATCAATCAATCAATCAATCAATCAATCAATCAATCAATCAATCTTTATAAAGCGCTTTTCATTCAGAAAGATGTAATACAAAGTGCTTTACAGACCATTTAAAAACAACAATCCACCCAGACGCCCTCCAACCCAACCACCCTCACCCCACACATATGTATAAATTGGCTGAGTACTGATGAACCAGCTGAGAAAACACATATATATATATATTACAGATTTTCTGGTTTGTATTGTAAGAGAGGTTATTGTACTATCAAATATAATACTAAGTTTAACTGCTGTGCATAGGCTGAGAGTTTTCAGTTAAAAAAAAGATCAGCATTTAAACTGAACCCACTCTTTTTGCACTTTTTAAAGTTTAGTCTCTAAATGGTCAGACTATTGTAAAAGTCTCTCCAATTTCCTGAAGCTGTACAGAGTGAAACCATCTGGTAATGATGTAAGATTATTTCACCCACTGGGTGACAGCCAGCAGCTTTTTAGGGTGCTTTCATTCCTGTTTTTTTTTTTTCAATGGATCAATAAAAATACGATAGTTTAATGTCACGGGAAGCAAAAGTGGGCAGAAAATCTTTGACAATGGGGCTTAAAAAATGATTCACATAGATTTGGTAATCATCACGCAGATTAGATGTCACATGATAAATAGTGTCCTTGTCTGGTCTTATGAAATCAACATTATGTTACATTAAGTTGATAAAAGAGGAGCTATCGTCTGCAGCAGCGTCTCTTCATTCTCAGAGGAATCTGTCGAGGTGTTTGCAGCATTAGAGCCAGGAAAACAAGGCCTGTCAGTAGCTGAGCTTTGAAGCAGCACTATAAAAGACATCAAATCCAATTTGCTTGTTTGCAGTGTCTCAGCTGTTGCTCTTAGCCTGGCTTTTATGTGTCTGTTTGCATGTAAATCGACTCGAGTGCAGGTCTGTTTCTAGTAGCACTGTCAGTCACTTTGTACTTTGTATATGAAACTGTGCTGCCATGTGTTTATATTCAACAAGCTGAGTGTACAAAGCAAACCTGAAACATCAGTTGGTGAAGAGGCAGCACTGAAGCATCTCTGCTGCATCGAGGGCAAAGAGAAGCATGAGGCAACAAATCTGTAAACTGCCGCAGTATCTTTCCACAGATAAACACTCCGCAGCCGGCAGTGTTGGGTAATTCAAGGCTCCGCAAGGTATTGTCACACACCCAGGCAGCTCTGATAGATGCACACAAACCTCTCCACTTCTCTCACCCCCCTTTCCCTTCAGTCGCTTTACAGAAACAAGTAGGCCAAAAGTGGGAAGCCCTGTCTGTGCTTTGAGCACAACAAAAGGAACCAGGCAATTTGATCCCACAGACTACCCTGTCCCTGTTTTTACTCTGCATCACGTTAAAGGGGGAGAGGTGCTCTTGAAAAGCAGCCTCGCTGCCTCTGTTTGTCAGAGATTCCCAGGAAGGTTTTCCTCCTCCGCCTGTTCATTATTCCTGCCCCCATCTTTGAGCTTATTCAGCAGCATTCGTGCTGTCAAAGCTCTCCCCCAACACCCCCAGAGGCAGAGAGGGATTTCCCCAACTAGAGCCTGAGCTAGTAAGTACACATATAGGGGCAATCCTTCACATTGACTCCTGTTAACCTCGCTCCTCGCTGGGTCTTTGAGCGCTAAAGCTCAGCTCTCAGAGAAGAGAAAAGCTCGAGCAGAGACGGGGTGTTTAATTTTCAATGCAGCTTTGGGTTTTGGTTTCCCTCCACCACCTCACCAAAGGGGAAGAGCTCAGTTGAGCTGCTGCCATTTTCCCCTTGTTTGTGTGTGTGTGCAGCTGGTGTTGTGAACAGAGGGTGGGCTCACTTTTCCCTCTCTTTGTGTTCGTACAGTGGGAGAGCTTTGGAAGGAGCAGAAGTATAGTCTGACAGAGCAAACTTTCCATACTTTTTGAATTTATTTTCATGCCAGGAGATGGTTCTTGAGCTTATTTCTTAACATTCACAAATCTTATGTTTCTCATTTCAAAAACATGTTCGTCACCCCACCCTGCTTGTTATTGGCCTGGATTATCCCAGTTATCCTCATTGGAGTCATTAGACAATCTGGGCCGTGTGTTTTCCAACCTTTGAGGTGTGTGACCCCTGTTCAGCATCCTCCCATCATGATGCAATCCTCCTGAGTCAAAGCAGTGCTTTGCTGCAGTCTTAACCTGATACCCTCCAGGTGTTTTCCCCATCTGTATGGTGTGTGTGATGTAAGTCACCATTACAAGTTTTCCTATGCTCTGTTCGCTAAAAGGAATGTAAGGGTGTATTCATACCTGGCTTGTTCGGGGCAGTTATTCTGAGACAAACCTAAAGTCTGTTCGTTTCGGAACAACGGTTCAAGCATATGTGAACACAGCAATCGCAAACAAGCGGGTGGAGATCGCCAAAATAGGGTGGACTCGGCTCGCTTCCATTCGAACCCTTTAGCGGTTCCTTTGCAGTGAGAACACAATCAGCTCAGCAACCGGCACAACTGACTTGTAACTGTGGTTCCACACCGCAGAAGTCAGGGGGTCACTGATGCAATCGGTAGCCAACCGTTCAGTCAAAACACTAGAAGAAGAAGGAGTAGAAGAATCAGCAACAGCAGAAGAAGAGGAGAAGATGATTACTGTATTGATCCTTGCATAAGACGATCTTGGATATAAGATGACCCCTTTTTCCAAGAGCGAGCCTTTTGATAAAAAGGCTCTTCGATGACAAAACTTGTTTTTCATGAAGAACATTTGTGCGTTCACAACTCTCCTCTGCTCTCTGTATCGCTCACAGCAGAGTTCCGCACCGATTTCTGACCAATGAGAGAATGAATTTAACTTGAGAAATTTGGTATTTGCCATTTGTTTGGCAATTTGGCACGTGGCATTTGTTCACACCTGTGGACCAGAAGAGACTTTTGCCATGTAAACACAAATGAACCAAGTGACAACTGCAACAGTTGTATCATTTGTGCCCCTGAATTGGAACAAAGCAAAGTGAGCCACAGGTGTGAATACACCCTAAGATAATATTGCTGTTTGAAGCTTATATTCTTACAGAAATTTGTAGCTGGCTTTATCAGATCTCAGGAGTAAAACCAGCAAGATCTATCTCCTATGTATGTAATAGATGTAAACTGAGTCACAGTTCCTCTTTTTCTTTACACTCTGATAAAAAAATACATATATAATAACCCCCACCCAAAAAGAAAAGAAAAAAAAACCCTACATTAACTTGAATGCAAACCTCTCAGATCTGGTTCTGAGACAGAAGAGGGAGTGACCTGAGATGCATCTGGTACAGATACAGAAAATTAACAGAAACTTATGTTTACAGACCGATTCAGAAATGTATTTTATCTATAACTCATTAGTTTTAAAGATTTTTTTTAAAGTAAGGTAAGTTTTGCATGTTGACTGACATGTGGGCTTACTGTAGTTGTTAGCAAGGTGGCTTACCTCAGCTCCACCTTTTTGTATCCAGGTAATGTACGGTAGAGTTAGCATTTCTAACATGTAACTTCCAGTGTTTGGTTTAATTTTAGTCTTAAAATCAGTGACCCTGACATAAACCTACATATATGTTGTCTGTGTCTAAAATCTGTTCACATTTGTGAGGATTACTGATTGTAGTCCTGTAGTGGTAGGGAGAAGTTGCACTGTTGCAGCAGGAAATTGGATTGTGGGAGTGAATGATAATCAGGTGCAGTGAGAGCTCTTTGAAAATGTCACGAAATACTTTCAAGAGTTTGCGTCTCTGAATTCCAAAGCTCAGCAGTCTTATATTTCTCACACTAGATTGATTTTCTCTTTTTACACATCCTTTCAGATGAATCCAGATCTGAGTGCGTCAATGTTTTTCCTTCATTTTAGTAAATCATCGGACCAGTGAATAGAACCATTGTGAGGCTCTGATCAAGCAGCACTGCGTCAACAAATAACTGTGGAAAAATAAGCCGTATGATGTAATGTGTCTCAGGATGTCTTCCAAACTGCACAGATGGCGCATAATCAAGAAGAGGAAATCAGATGTGTTTTCTTTTCTCATCCTCAGTGTTTTCACACCAAGTCCCACGGCTTCACAGATTACACTTTTCCTCTGCATGAACTTTCAGCAGCGGAAAGTTTGACAGCACAGGAATGAGCTGATGGATGATCTGAGGAAGCTGCTTGTTGAGAGGTTTCTGTCTTTCTTACTTTTCTGGTTTTAGGGTTTCAGATGTGAAGTTTCAAGTTGAGCTGTTAGAAATGAGGAGTTTGCTTGTTGCTTCTCCCATGTCAGGATGTATGCACCGGGTGTTCAGTCATTTAAATACAGATCAGAGAGCCGTGTGTGTGTGTGTAATATTACATGTACACAGTCTGAACAACAGCTCTAAACTCTGTCAGATTGTCTGGAGGAAAAAGATCAAATCATGATGTTTCTGTCCCTTCTGTCTACACTGAAGGAGGCCCGGCTGATAAAAGAGGGCAGCCAGACTGAATGGGGGTGGAAGTGTTATTAGCATGAGAAAGCCCTCTTCCTCAGCTGCCTCTTCCTCTTCACATTGTCTGCTCCATTTGTCTGACTAGCTCACAGGAAAAGTCCCTTCCTTAAGGAGTCATGGTTTCCTTTTGTTAGTGTGTTCGGTGTTCAGCAAACACATGTATGAGTCTCCTCTGTAAACATTGTTGTGGTTGTTGGTTATTTAAAAACATTTCTTTCTCTAAGTAAAAAAAGTGACGTTTGTTTGCTGTTTTTAGTGCATTTTTCAGCTTTGAAACTGACCTATGTCCAAAACACTGCTCAGCGATATTGCAGAAAAATGCAGTCCCAGAGTTTAAAAACTGAACCAAGTTTTTCAGAATTGTCTTGATTAAATTATAAACCTTTAAGTTATACACGTGGACTAATGGAACCATCTTTGCACTTCTAAGTTATGAGGGAACAGAAACATAGAGTCATTCATCACTGTCTGTAACCCGGCTTTTATCAGCACAATGGAACGCCAAGACCGCTCTCCTATGCTGCTGTTATTTGCTCCTTTTTGAGAAACTAGCAGGACAACCAGAGCGAAGATGGAGAAGGCAAGAAGAAACTATCTCTACTTGACTGAATATGATGGGCACATTTATAACTTTGACTATAGCACAGTTAGCAGGCTAATGGGACAGAGATTTAAGGGCTCTTCTTGGGGCAGCAAATCTCTCTAATGAACTGAATTCAAAAAGTAGAGAAATTTATGTTTAATTTTATGTTTCATGTTTCCCTTTTAAATGGTGCCACATTAGTAAAGAACATAGGATGAGCAGCAGAACGGAGCATGTGGGTTGTGCCCTTGAAAAAAAATTACACAATCTTCTCTGCCAATGCCAAACAGCTTATTCTGCAAGTGACTCTTATTTAGTGTTCTTTGGAGGATTGAACAGTGGACTTCCAGCCCAGCTCTTACATCCCGTTATATTAAAACATGGACCCTCATAGGTGCTGACAATCAGGTGCCATTCTAATTGTCAGCACCTTGTGGTACCAGACCGTCAAAAAAAGAGTCATTAGAAACAGCAGAATAAGCTGTTTGGCATTGGCACATGGAACAATAAAGCTAGATGGTAGGAAAAAACACATTTAGTGTTATTTTTAGTCACAGGATTAAGAGAAATACTGAGACTTTGCTTCCTTACTATAGAAGGAGGAGCTGCCTATGTCCGAATCATCCTCTGTTTCATCAGGACATGACTTCAGACACCACAGATCAGCCCAGAGGACACCCCGCAGCAGTGGGTCAGAACAGGATGATGTTTTGGTTTCTGACATCCTTTCTCCTTTAAAGCTCCTCTACAGCTGCGAGTGTTGCTGTCAGGGTCCTTCATTTATCAGATATCATGACGCACATTTTAGAGAGAAGATAAAAACTCTGAATTTATAGCTGTATCACCACGCTGTGTGTTGTTGACTGCTCCTCTCTGGTCCTGGCAGCCCTGAGGGAGTCAGATGACGGTGCAGAACTCTCTTTTAATGGGGCTCTTTTTCTTTTTGCCAAGGCAGAGGAAGCTTTCTCTCTGTAGCTGTAAAATTCAGTGAAAAATCTGGCTGTGGAAATCAAAAAAAAATGTGACAGAATGTGGCTTTCTCATTTTTCTCACTCCTCTCTCTCTCACCCCCTACTCCCTGGTTCTCTTCCTCCTCCGTGGGTGTTTGGTACACTAAGTGCTTCATGATTGCCAGGGCCGCGAGAAGGCACAATCGGCGGAGGCGTCAGCAGCCCTCAGCCAAGTGTCCTTGCTTCCCCGAGTGGATTTTTCCGGCAGTGTCATGGTGGAGTGACAGTGCAGTCCACATTATCCAGCGTTTAACAGCAAATCTGCTCAGCAACAAGCTGCTGGAATTTCCATAACAACTCCTGCGTTGTTAATACGGTAGAGTCATTTGTCACACTAGAACGTCACACAGGCTCACCACATCTAGAGTGACTCGGCACTTTAAGTGCTTATGTGTGCACTTCAGCTGTCTGGATCCACACAGATGGTAATTTTTTTATTCCACTTCAATAAGACTGTCTGCTGTAGCCTCTCAACACAGTGGAGGTGTTAACTTAGACAGGTGAGAGGGTGGACTTACACCTGAGATCTTTAAATGTGGCGTTGTCAAAACTTCACTGTAAATTAGAAAATATTTTATGCATTTCATTTTGTCAATTAACAATTTAAACTGACAAAAATTCAGCTTGAGAAGCTGAATTCTGGATTAAAAAATATTCAAAACAACTATAAAAGTTATTACAGCTCCTTTTTCAAATTAATCAGCTCACAGATTAGTTGATGTATGGTTTCAAATTTAGATTCAGGGAAGTTGAGAATGTGGGACAGAGAATGTTTGAATGGGAGGTGCTGTAGATTCTGTTTTTTTGGTTTTCTGATTTTTCAAAGGTGGATTTGGTTGCACGGGTTTTTTATTTGGCCTTTTTTTGCATAGAAAGGGCTTAAATTTCTTCAAGAAGGTATTCTTTAAGACTCAAAGGAAGCTGGACTTTCATGATCCTTGTGAGATAGTTTGCTTGTGTGTATTTGCAACTTCTGAGAAGTTTGGAAAGTAAAATGCTTCTCATCAACTTTCAAACTGTGACAAAACAAAACAAACCGAATGAAAAAATTCTCAAAAGACGGCTGTAAGAACGTCTGAAACTATGGCTGCTGCTTTTGTACGTTCAGATGACCTTTTTATTTCAATCTCTGAGTCTGGAAAATGACCGGAGCTAGATTGGGCGGGATGTAGACGCCCAGGATATTGACAGATCATCGAGCCCATGTGTGTGCTGATGATTGATATCAGAAATATCCAATGGTGATTCAGCCAGTGGGTAAAATCCAGGTATGAGGAGGGTAACAGTCCTTCACTGTCCAATGAAAGCCAATGAAAATGCGGGACATCTCCTCAATTTGCAGGACACATAAGAAAGGAAACATATCGAGTGTAAGAACACCATCCTGTAGAACTTCAAGCTCTCCAACATATGTGCTTGTTTGAAGTCTGAACTGTGAAATGTGTCTAATATAAGCCCTGAAAAGCTGTGCTCTTGTCTAACACAAGCCTGAGTGTGTTTGTCAGCTGTGTTGATGTTTCGCTGAGCTGTGATTGTTATCAGTTTGTGAGAGCAGTGCTTCCTGTCTGTAATTTACACACCGTCACACTGATGATGAGGGTGAAGACTGGTGTACTTTTGTTCTCTGAATTCTGCACCAGAGCCAGGAAAAAATGAGAGATTTAATCTACATATAGATCATCATTTCATTCCAGTAACAGGAGGATTTCTAGTTTTGGAGTGAGCCTCTGAAACACCTCTTTGCGATTTAATCACGCACTCATTGCTATTTCTGTTTCTGCTGGTTCACCATGATTCATGATTTGTTTAATTAAAGCTGTTTCTGATCAGCACTCTAATGCCTTCTTATCTCGCCCACTCGTTTAGGCCTTGATGTTTGTATGAATGCTTTTAAAGCTGTAACTTAGCTACTGAGTCAGTATTGTTGACAGATTCACTGGCCACTTTATTAGGTTCACCTCACTAGTACTGGGTTAGGCCTGAGAATCCCCTGTTCCACCACATCCACTGGAGTACAGTAACCAAAACTACCACTGTGTTTCTGTTAACTTGGCATAAAAACTGTTTTGAGTTAAAAACATGAAGCCTCATCTCTTTTTCTCCTTCTCTCATCAGTGGTCAGTTCGCCGTGGTCAGAAGATGCCGACACAGGACTTCAGGCGTGGAGTACGCCGCCAAATTCATCAAGAAGCGGCGCAGCAAGTCAAGTCGACGTGGGGTGACGAGGGAGGACATAGAGCGAGAGGTGAACATCCTGAAGGAGATTCAGCACCCCAACATCATCACCCTCCAGGAGGTCTTTGAAAACAAGGCAGAGGTCATCCTGATCCTGGAGCTGTGAGTGCATCCTTCAGTTAAGATTCAAGGGCTAATATCTGCTGCAAAGAGTTACTTTTTAGTCATAAAAGTAAAACCTTTGCAAGTTGATGTTAAGCATGAGGAAAAACATCAACTCAAAGTATAACTCCAATTCCAATCAAGTTGGAAGAATATAATGACTTGCAAATCCTGTATTATACCCGTTACTGTACCTATATTCAATTTAGTACACTTCAAAGACCAGATATTTATTGTTCAAACTGATACACTTTTTTTTTTTTGCAAAAAGCTATCTCAATTTGAATTTGATGGCTGCAACACATTCCAAAAAAGACTGGGAAAGTTGAGGACTGATGAAAAACACCTGTTTGGAACATTACACAGGTGAACAGGTTATTTGGGAACAGGTGAGTGTCATGATTGGGTATAAAAGGAGCATCAACGAAAGGCTTAGTCATTCACAAGCAAGGATGGGGCAAGATTATTACCACATGGGCTCAGGAACACTTCAGAAAACCATTGTCAGTTAACACAGTTCAACACTACACTTTGGCTTCTCTGGACCCGAGCTCATCTGAGATGGACTGACACAAAGTGGAAAAGAATGCTGTGGTCTGACGAGTCCACATTTCAGATTGTTTTTGTAAATCATGGACGTGGTGTCCTCCAGGCCAAAGAGGAAAAGAACAATCTGGATTGTTCTCAGGTCAAAGTCTCAAAGCCAGCATCTGTGATGGTATGGGGGTGTGTTAGTGCCCATGGCATGGCTAACTTGACCATCTGTGAAGGCTCCATTAATGCTGAAAGGTACATACAGGTTTTGGAGCAACATATGCTGCCATCCAAGCCACGTCTTTTTCAGGGACGCCGCTGCTTATTTTAGCAAGACAATGACAAGACACATTCTGCACCTGTTACAACAGCGTGGCTTCGTAGTAAAAGAGTGCAGGTACTAGACTGGCCTGCCTGCAGTCCAGACCTGTCTCCCATTGAAAATGTGTGGAGCATTATGAAGTGCAAAATATGACAACAGGGACCCCGGACTGTTGAGTAACTGAAGTTGTTCATCAATCAAGAATGGCTTTGTCCGAGCTTTTTAGGAACGTGTCACAGGCATCAAATTCAATTTGACTTAATTGGAACCAAGGTTGTAGTTTCTAGTTGTCATATTGTGATTTTTATTCCTCATTGTATCTAGCCTTCAGGCCGATTGTAACTGTAGCTGTAACCTGTCAGAAGTGTTGTTTGGCTCAAGGCCTTCAGTAAACCAGTCCAACCGGTTAACGCCAAGCTCCCAACGCTTTCAGATCAATCATGTTTACACCACAAGGATCCAGCCAACACACTCATTTAGAGCCAATAAGCAGGAAAGCAGAGTGCAGTACACCTCTATTAGTAGGTCACCTTACAGCCAGCAGGACTGAAAGAGATGGTGGAGAGCTGCAGGACAACATTCCTGACCGGTGATCCTACTTAAGAGAGCCTCAAAGAAGAAATAGCAAACAGCGTCCAGGCAGACTGTGTAGCGCGTGGATGAATGATAAGATCATGGCTCATTTCCAGTTCAAAACTGGTCCTACAGGAGTACAGGTTCAATGTTTCTAAGGCTTCATCAAGTGATTCAGAGAATGTTACACACAAGTCAAACCATTTTACGAGGAAGCACATAAATGAACTAATATGTTATTCATGGCTCATTTCTGATGTTCCAGAAAAGACAAGAGATAATTTAGCATCAGCATGGATAGATTTTTAAAAGAGATCATAAGTACAGATGTGTTCTGCAGTACCTGAGGTGTACTGTGCATTAGGTCTGCCCTCAGGGCCCTGTTTCAAACAGAGCTATTTACTGCAGAACAAAATCTTATGACAGGGGAAAATTACAAGAATTCACAATGCAAAAAGAAGAAACGGGAGCAAGAAAGACAAGAGTTTTGAATGAAAACACTTCATGAAGCTGGATGCTTTCATGACAGGTGGTCTAATAAATTTGTTAAGCACTGTATATCCCCAGCCTTAGTGTGTCATTTCAGAGGGGGTTTGAGAGGCATTTCCACTGTTCTGATCGTGGAGGAAACTCTGAATATCCTTTCTTTGTGGTTAAGTTTCAATTTCAAACAGTAAAAACATTCAATAACCTGGGGAATTTATAAGATTAGCAGAGCTTATACTGGATCAAAAGTTGTGCAGTGTGTCAGCAAACAAATGTTTGACTTCTTAACACTAAGAAGAGCGGGATAGTGTTTATTCATGCATTGATTTGAAGTGAATTGATTTGACAATGTCCAAATATCTGCCTGATAATCTGACATTTCAAAGGTACATTATCCTGAAGTTAAAATATTACAAATAAAACATAAAGAACTAACAATTTATGGGAATGTTTGAGCTACTTTTATGTCTTTAAGTGAGTCCAGAATAACACAACAGACAGTTTTCTGTTTAGCTACTGCTGAAAAATGCCTCATTTGATCCACGAGGGAGGATTCATCAGCATCACCTAACTTTTTATGCTGTCTCTGTGTGAGCAGAATAAACCCAGGAGCTGGACCCTACAGGTAAAAATGGATAAATTAGGTTACCATTTCAAATATCTGCAAGAATATGACATTTGCTTTTAAAGTAAGGCACCAAAATCAAACAGCTGCAAGAAGGAGCAAGAACGCTGAGTCACCTCTCTGTGAAGAACAGCTGATAGGTTTCTGCTGTTTTTGGGAGGGTCGTCGTTGGTCTGTTCAGCTCATCAGTCAGGACCCTGCAGCCTTGATAAGATCAGCCCTGTTTGTTCATTCTCTCTCCTCCAGCTGGCATCCGTCCTGCTTGTTGTTTGGCTCAGTTGGGCTCAATCTCACACCTTCACAGCACACGCTGTATCTCACACATCCAGGCTGCTCACTGCTGAAATTGCTCACTTCAACAGTGCATTGTTCAACTGTGTATGATAGATTAGAATAAAAGGGTTTTGTGTAGTTAGCCTCTTGAACGGGCTACATCTTTGTAGAAATCTGAGAGCTTTAATGCAATGATGGGATAGATTGCCTTAACAAGCCGGTGAGACTGAATTCTGTGTGTTGTAGCTTGGAGCCTCTTTGTCTGAATGCAGATAAATAACTATCAATCAGAGCTTTCAGAGTCGGACATGTTTAGCTCTATAGATTCATAAACTTATTCCAAGTCCTAAATAATATCTATGGAGTAGCTGACAGCTTATGTTTGTCATGTTGTGTCAGTTTTGAATTTGTGTTCCTTTGGGTAACCAGTGGAAAATGATCTATTAACTAGGAAGTGCAGACTTCTTAAACATGAAAGATTTATATAGTAACTTCCTGGATTTGACTGTTTGATAGCAAACCTTTTCAAAACTGTCACATTCTGATGCGCTCAATATGTGATTTCTAGATGTGATGCCCAAACTGTGCGATCATAGGTTTTTATATGACATTTCTTCCATTTTCAACCAATTAAAGAATCAGTCCCACTAAACTGTCAAATGGTGTAACCACAAAAGCATGAAAAGTATTAAATAATTCACCTTCCTAGGAGTTATTCAAGTGTATTGATGAAATAATTTGTTATGAAATATTTAAAATGTTCATTTCTAAACTTGATAATATGGTTTTTGTTGTACTGAGCGAGTTAGTAGTGCTGTAGACATCAATGTTTTCCTTTTATTTTTGGGTCAGTTGGTTTTTAAAATCATTTTAAATTTTATTTTTAAAGTGTAGTAGATTACTAAAATCATATTCATTGCAACTTTTTTGTGCAATTTTATGTTTTAAACGAGAAACATTGGTCACACCCCTTGATATTTTTCAGTTGTTCTAACTGACTGACTGATCTGTTAACAGGTCTGATAACTTACACATCAAATAATCACAATTCTAAATATGAGCCTGAGCCTACAGACCTTATTAATGACCTGACATCTTGGTTTAGGAGTTAAGCAGGTCAGGATTTGTAGATGAAGTGATCATTTTCCCTCTAAAGCGGTGAGCACACAACGGCTTATTGTAGCTCCTCAGCTGGAAAGTTTGTTGATTTCCCTTTTAAGTGGTGCCACATTTGTAAGGAATGCATATTTGTGGGCTGAGCCGCAGAGTGGAGTATTTGCGTTGTTGTCATGAGAAATTTGCCTAATTTTCTCTGCCAATGCCAAACAGCTTAATCTGCTGCTGTTTGGAGAATTTCATGATTGAAGTCTGGAGACACAAGACGATCGGCAGAGAAGATTTGGCAGAAGCTGTGAGAAAAAATGTTATTTGTTATATCAAATATGAAAAAATCTATGTTTATATTTTGCCAAATCAATATTTATCCTTACCCCTACTTAATCAGTTTCACTTTAATTAGATTTTTGAATCATTGAATATTAACTACTTTATTTAATATCCAAGTGTAAACAAATGTAATCTTACTGGACAGTTACAAAGATTCCCTCGTTTTCACCCGTGCCTGGCTGTAGTACCATATTCCCACTAGACAGTGGCTGTAGTGCACCCTGACTGTTTGCTAGCAGCATTTTATGACCAGAGAAGAAGAATGGTGACTGCTTCAAATCGCAAAGGAAGACAGAAAACGTAGTGACAGTGGCTGGAAGTACAAGACAGAGAGAAAATCCTCAACCAAATAAATTCTAACCTTACATTATAGTTCAAATTTATCAGATTTACTTAAGTCAATTGGAGAAAATGATCAAGCTTGCCTTGTTTTATGTTCTGCCTGAGAACAGAATATATAAAGTCCCTTGCACTATATGATGTCAATTTATGAATCACAACACTTGAACACGGCGCTTTGTGAGCTTTCAGAGCTGCTGCAGTAACATGGTTCTTTTTTTATCCCTGGGCTGGTAGAACAGCATGTGCATGCTACAGATATTTAACATCATGTTTGCCCTTTCATCAGCCACATCCTCCCCCCATCTCCCGCAGCTGCTACGACCACGACAGTAACTGTCTCCTCCACATCGACCTGCCCCTACAGAACAACACAGGGGGTGACACGCCGGGTTGGAAACTTTCTTTCCTGTTTGTCCGTGATGTGCGTTCATACTCTGCTAACCACTGATGCAGATGATGAAATAAACATTCGAGCTGCAGCGTGGGTGTGTGGTGGGAGGAGGCGGTGGAGGCCCCAGCTGTGCAGCTGGTCTGGTGTTTCCTCCCTGAAGGGACCAGCGGTGTGTGATGGTGTATTTGGGGGTTTGTAATCCTGCAGAGGAATTTGTTACATAATTATCTGCGGGGAACGCTTGTGTGACAAAAACCGAAAGTCACATTTCCTAATTGCACAAACTGGAGAGCTAGAGATTTTTGATTTGCACTGATTCCTCACATTTGATAGAAGACGCACATGTTTTTATATGACAGAGTGAATGCTCAGCCACTGGATCAGCATCACTTTAATTACAGTGATCTGCTCTCCCGCTCTCTTCTGCTTTCCGTCACACTTCCCCTCTTTGAGGGCGTTCACTCTCATCAAGCTGCAACCGAGAGACTCTCTGCTTTAGACTTCTTTAAAGCTGAATCAAGCATCAGTTCTGATTTTGAACAGGCGGAAGATTCATCTCATTAAAAGCAAGATTCATGAATCAGCAGTGAAGGAAAGCGCTGACCTCGAAATAAACAGGCTTAGGGCGAGAATTAATCAAACACACAAGATATCCCATGATATCATTTAGTAAAAATAGGTGATTATCATCTTTTTTTTGTCAAGTGTCTTTGTTTTTATTCAATCTTATTATTCATTCCCACAGGTCAGAGCGGCATTCAGCCCAGTAACATCTTTTCCAGTGAAACAAATTTATCTCTGCAGCTCTGGTGAATTTTTCTCTTCTTCTTCTTCTTTGTTGTTTTCAAAAGGAAGGTTCTCATTTTTTAAGCAGTGTTGGATAAATCGTGCTGGGGATGTCTAAATTAGTCACAGTGTAATGTAGCAGGATGATTAGATTACATCAGCTCAGCTCTGTTAAGCAGGGATTTGTAGCTGTCTGTGATCTAAAAGATCTCATGTATTAATTCTCTCCCCCTCTCTCTTTTCTCGTGCAGAGTGGCCGGTGGGGAACTCTTCGACTTTTTGGCTGAGAAGGAGTCTCTGAGCGAGGAAGAAGCCACTCAGTTCCTCAAGCAGATCCTGGACGGAGTCTTTTACCTGCACTCCAAACAAATCGCACACTTTGACCTTAAGGTACTGGCGCAAGTCAAAACACAAAACTTTTCCCTTTCAGTCGTCTGGTTTCTCTTCTGTCATTTGTTTCAGACAGGAAGCCTCTGAGGTTTTGGCTTGTACATAAAAAAAAAATACTCCAAAAGACGTCAGATTTAAAGCAGATTGAAAATCGCTTACATTAAAAGGATAATTCATTGTTCTTCAAGTGGGGTTGTATGAGTTACATGCCTGTCCCTTCAACGAGGAACTGCCAGAGGAACAGCATGCAAGCCAGGCCAGGGTTTTCAACCTTTCAGCCACTATGGGAATGGCCTAAAACACACAGACAAAAAAAGCATAAAAAAAGCCTAAGACACTGATCCGATTTGCACATATTGCTTAGTTTTCTAAATTAATCTGTCGCCACTGATACCATCGTTATCCCGGGTTTGTCACCTCGGGGGGTCTTCAACAAAAAAATGATGAAGACAGTCAAACATTTTCTTTTGGTGTGGTTTCACATCAAATTTAGCCCCCATTTCTGTTCATTCATTCATTCATTCATTAATTCATCTTCTATACCACTTATCCTATTCAGGATCCTAGTGAGCATGTTTTTGGACTCTGGGAGGAAGCCGGAGTACCGGGAGAGAACCCATTCATGCACAGGGAGACTAGCTAACTCCACACAGAAAGGCACACCGTGGCTGAACCGGCAACCTTCTTGCTGTGAAGCAACAGCACTAACAGCTACGCTGCCGTGCAGCCCTCATTTTTGTTCCTATTTTACAATAATGGATGAAATAAGAAATTGTTAATAGATTTGATTTTGGTAGTCATTTTGTGACCCTGTCTTTGGGAACCACTCAGCTAGGCTACAGTTTTCTGCAGATGGGGCCTAGTCTGCAATGCAGTTTAGCTCACAAATCCTCATCTAAGACTTTTCCTGGCACTTTACTTTGTCATCAGAAAGCTTGTGTCAGTTGTGCTTCTCTGCCTGCAGAGGAAGGGTTGTGTGACTTTGTATAATGATTCCTTCACACAAAATCACTATGAAGCAAAGAAGCACCTTGGAGAAGTAAAACATGAAAGGAAACAGCCAGCATGGAGCATTTTTTTCATGACAGTAGTATTTTAAAAATATTTACTCTTTGAGTTTTGCTGATAAAATGATTCCAGGGTCTGAGTCTCCTCAATAATGATCTCCTCCCATTCAGTGCAGATAAAGCACAAACTGTGAGCAAGCTCTTTCTTAACCAGCAGCAGAAGCAGAATTTTAAGGAATATGAAAAGCTTGTTACGTAAACCCGTGTTTCATTTGGATTTGGCTCACAGCAGCTCGTGTGTTTGTCCTTCATGGATCCTTTGTGTTCAACAAATGCAGATGAGCCTTTTCAAGTGATTAGCCTCCGAAACGTCCTCAAAAAGAGAAGCAAAACAAAACAAGAGATCCTCTCCTCTGATCATTTCCATTTTACAGACACAAAAGACGATGACACGGACTCGTTCAGGGTCATGTTACCATTACACAACACATCACTGTTTTCTTTGAAAGGACTCCTACACACATACAGGACAAAGACAAACAAATGTTTTCTCTTTGTTAAAGGTTCTGGTGAAGTGTTTCTTGTTTTGTTTCATCATTGACCTCCATTACCCTGAATGAGCGTGTACTGGAGGGCTACATTATCAGCACAATGTGAAAAGGCTGTTCCTGTTTTCCAGTCACGGTCCTCTCCTCAGAGTCTGTCTGTCTTTGCATGTCTTAAATCACTTTGTTTTCCTTTTTGGAGCCATCTATCTGCAGACCATTACCACAGCTAATCTTGTTTTGACTTTTTTGTGTTGTTTTTGTTTATCAGAGAGAGTGCAGTTAAAATAAAAGAGCTAAAAGTCAACATGAACTCGCAGCACAGTTATACTGCAGGACTCTTGAGGTTTCTGCACATTAAACCGTCTCCGTGTTTGGTCTATTGTTGCACTAGTTTCTTAATTAAATCTCGATCAATGCCATCGATGTTTTCCTGTTGTGGCTGCAGAAATAGCAGCTTCAGAATGAATAGGCTCACTCTGACTCTAAACACAACAATAACACAGGTCATACTTTCGAGTCCAGGACATTCAGCCTCCAGGTTTACACAGTGTAATCACCTCTGTGCCTCTGCCAGACACTTCTGATCAATGCTGGAGCTTTTACCGACCACACAGCCGCTGCTTTATGCCCCAGCTGCTGTTATTCACCGTCTCATACTGCTTCAGTTTCAGCCTTAATGTGTTCAGCTGAATGACGTTGTTTGCAGTTTCAATGCTTCTTGGCTAAAGCCTTTTATTTCCATTTTGAATGACACGCCATGTGTAAGGAACAGGCATCTGTGGGATGAGCAGCGTAGATGAGTTTGTGGATGGCACCCACAAGTTGCCAAATCTTCTCTGCCAATGCCAAACAGAAAGAGATTAGAGATTTTTTTTTCTTTCAAGAAAAAGGTCAAAGTATGTCGTCTGTCCACAAATTAATTCAAACATTTATTTCTATACTTGAATTTGGAGCACATCAGACACCATCCCCCTTCACTCCAGCTTAAAGATGAGAGTGTCTGTTTACAGAGCAGAGAACAAAACCAGCAAACAGAGCTGAAGCTTGATTGTTCTCCCTCAGGATCCTCTGCCTGTCTGCTTTTCCTCCTCTCCAAACTAAACCCTTGAGCTCAGTTCACAGTCGAGCCGAAAAGACGGTTTGGAGCTAAGAAGGCCCTGGAATTTCCCTCTTCTGTTGTCTAGCTCTGCTTGAAGCACATCTTTCCTTTCTGCCACTTCCTCGAGAGGTTGTTTAACTCATGTTTTGCATCAGATTTCCATGGCTGATGAGCCTCCTTCCTGTCTGGACTGTTCCTGGTTTTTTGTTAGACTGTGTGCCTCACTGCCTTATTGTCTCTGGGTTTGTGTCCTTATGGTGTTGATTGGAGGAAAGAGTTTTTCACTGTTATATATCTGTCATTTTTTTAATGGAAGCATGCTAAACAAAGCTTAAAAAGACAGGCTCAATAAAGATTTCAGTCTTCCTCAGAATATCCAAATGGTCTCCTCTCTCCTTTTTTAACACTGCTTCTCTCCTCCTCTCTGTTCAGCCGGAGAATATCATGCTGCTGAGCCGCTCAGTGCCTCACCCGCGCATCAAGCTCATTGACTTTGGCCTGGCACACAAGATGGATTTTGGCAATGATTTTAAAAACATCTTTGGAACTCCAGAGTTTGTGGGTCAGTATCTTTTTTGCCCGACTTTATCGTCTGTTCTGTTTCTTGAAATGATATTTATGAAGCAGCTTCAGCTCTGATTAGGTTGCACTAGTAAACCGTCCATCCTCTCTTTACTGTGCACACAAAAACAAACACAGAACTGCACCACCCTGTTTTGCTGGCTCCATCCCAGGAGTTGAGTAATCTGAGAGCTGGGGCCAACTGTGCCATAGGGACAAAGTGAGGGAGGCCTGATAATAGAGTGGAGACGATGAGAACTCCTCCGTATTGCCAGCACAGACACGCACACACACACACACACATACACACACAAACAAACACTCTCACATACTGATAGACACATCAGTAGCTCTGTCCAAACTCCCTTCAAGTCCCCCTCTGCCCTCGGGAGGCTGCCAGCACTCCTGTTTTCCCGCTCAGAGCATCATCCCTGGCCAAAAGCAGAACCTGTTCCCAATTCAGCAGGACAGCAACATGCAAATGGTCTAAATAAAGAGCAAGAGGCAGAAAGCCAAAGAGATGAGCAGGAAAGCTGGAGCAGAAAAACAGAGCTTTAAAACTCCTCAGGTACAAAAAAGAAATTGTGTAACAGACAAAGCAAAGTTTTGTTGGTGTGTTTATATAGCCCTTCTCACAGCCCTGTGAGGACTCTATAGGTGATCTTAAAATAGTTTTACTTTTATGTATCCACCTGTCTATAATCCATGAGTTAAAATGGGATTATCAGCACCAAAATTAGTGTTCATGGTGGGAGAGAACTGGGAAAACACGAATCAGTTGATGGCACGTAGATTGAAACTCACTTTGATTATGACTAATGTTACAGACACAACACGTTACAACACAACAAACTGAGTTCACAAAGTTTGCCTGTCGTCACTTTTCAAACAGCAGCGCCTCATAACTACAAATAAATACCTTTTCGCTTTGCATCCTGGGAAAATTTGTCATTGAACAAAGAAAAGTAGTGTCAAAAAGAAGATCTGCACAATCCATCTTTACGACAATGGGTGATGGTGCTCATGGGAAACGGAGTCTTCATCCCAGAGAAACGCTACAGATCCCAGCCAAAGGCGTCTCTTCCATCAACACCAAACATTGTCCCCACAGCGGCTTTAAGTGAACACCTTTTGACCTTTAAACAAGGATTGTAAGAAAATAATTTATCACATTTTATCTAACCCAGTTTAACTATTGTGTTATACGTTATCTAATCAAACAGGAACATCAATCCTAAATTTATGATAACGTGTTTCCTTTTCTCTTGCCTTTGCTGCTTGTGTTGCTCACAATTTTGTACTTTGTGTCAGAATCATCTTCCTCTTTTCATCCATAATCTAGAATGACGACTTCAACATTTGATGCATTTATGTTTTGTAACATTTACTCTATCTCGTGTTGCCATCGTTGTTTTGTTGTCGAGTCACATGGCTCCTGTTTTTTTGTGTATCCATCACATTGCAAACAGGGAATGATAAAAGCTTTATGACTGATTTGTAGGCTCGACTAAAAATAAAAGTTCTGACTCCACACTGAAATCACTCACATGTGGAAAGAGGGAGGAAAGAAGAGAAGGAGTCATCACAGTAACTGCAGGTGTGATTGAAAAACAGCAGCTAATGAGAGCTAAAAGAGTCTGTGAACCTGACTGAATGTGATAAAGCGCTTCAAAGACTCATCAAGAAGACAGGAACAAAACCAGTAAATTAACAGACAGGGAAGAGAAAAATGTCACAGAAGTAAATCAAAGGTGAAGTCTTAGTTTGCTCTTTGATTTGCGTGTCAACCTGAAGAGAAATAATGGTCTGTTTTGTGCGTTCGCCCTGCAGCTCCAGAAGTAGTCAACTATGAACCTTTGGGCCTGGAGGCAGACATGTGGTGAGTAAACAAAAACTCATTACCTTCATAAGCTGTTTGCTTTAGTTCTTGTTTCTGGGGAGCATCTGCTGCTCAGTAAACTTGTTTTTCTTTTTGATTTTTTTTGCACGATACACAGCTGTCAGGATCCTCCAAACTGTTTGATGTGAAGGTTGAAATCTCTTGTCTTTGTGTCTCTCTTTAGGAGCGTTGGCGTCATCACCTACATTCTGTAAGTACCTGAAAAGCCAGCAGTGTTGATGGAAGGCTGAGTGACATGTTAACCTTGTATACACTGAAAACATGCGTCAGTTCTGCGTTCACCTTTATGTTCATGTTGTCACACACACCCTGAGGCGGCGTCACTCACCGAATATGACTTTCAGCCTGGATGTTTGTCAACATGTAAAGCAGTTAGCTCCGCTCTTTGACCTCTCTGAAGTTGAACTTGCTGAAGTGTCAGCTCTTTTTGATGTATATCAGCCTGCAGCGAGGACTACGGAGCATTTAAAACTGCATCTAAGTGTGATGCTGAGTTAGCAGCTGCTGTGTCACTGATTTTTGGTTTTATTGTTATCAAGCTGCTGTTTTGCTGATTAGACACATATTCAATCCTGATAAGAATTTGTTATCATTATTAAAATGTATGGTTTTAGTATAAAAATATGTTGGAAGTGGACTCTCGACCTGCTAATGTTATTTCGTAACAGAGATCCGACCTCAAGACAAGATAAGAAGTTCGATCTCATTCAACCCCACCATGAGCACAGCACTTTGCTAAATTTAGCAAGTTACAATGGCAAAGAAAAATGTCATTTAACAAGCAGAAACCTTGGGCAGGAGAAGCTCATGTGAGACAGACATCTGCAGAGACTGTTTTGGGTTTAGAGAAAGACGCGTGTACACACAGCGTCTGTAGTCGGGCATTGTAGAGATGATGATGGTGAAACTGAAATAGCCGTAGCAGCTGGAGTCTGGCAGGTCCACAGCAGCAAACCGTCTACAGCACAATCCAGACAAACCTAACAGACAAACTCAGAGTCTCCCAGAGAGATCAATGGTTAATAAGTTAAATGGAACATTAAGATTAGAGTTAGACTGACAGATAGAGGAGAGAGGGAAACAGGAGCCCGCTGACAGTCTAAACCTATAGCAGACTAAGTTAGAGCTGGATCAGGTCTGATCCAGCTCTAACTATAAGCTTTATCATAAAGGAAAGTTTTAAGTCTACTCCTAAAAGTAGAGAGGGTGTCTGCTCCCCAAACCTCAACCGGTAAATGATTCCAGAGAAGAGGAGCCTGATAACTAAAGGCTCGACCTCCCAGACTACTTTTAGAGACTTAAGAAGGCCTTGCTGGGAGCTCAGTGATGGAGGAGGATCAAACAAACAAGAACAAAGATCAAAACAACAAACCAAATGACATTGGTTTATTAACACTAAGAGTTTTGTTGATCAGAAATTTTAAATCCTTTTCTTGATTAAATAGAGAAGCTAAGCTAATCCTCCATGTCCCAGTCAGTATGCTAGCTGCATCAAGTTACAGCAGTCCAACTGAGAGGTATGGAGAGCATGGACTCGTATTTCTGCATCTATGTTGCAAAGGTGAAAGCCAAGAAAATCAAGAAAAGCCTTTACGTTGCTACAACAGGGACATTTGCATTGTTAAACAGAAATGGAAGTGACATATTTGATTAAAAAAATGCCGAGCATGCAACATTTCTTATTGGGTTACTCGATTAGTCGCCAGAATATTCTGTAGGTTACTGGATACTAAAATAATCTGCTACTGCAGCCCTGCAGCACTCTTACTTTGTTCCATAGCATTTATCCACCCACACAAACACACACACACACATCTCGAAGCTAGAAGATTGTGATGGTGACAATAATAAAGTTTCAGAATTAAGTTACAATAAATGAAGTGAAATGTTTCACCAGTGACTGTGTAGCTTTTTGCTTACAGTCTAGTCAAACCGTTGACCTCGTCCTCGGCAGCTACAGTAAGAGCTTTTAAGCAGTCGTGGTGCAGACGTGTCAGCACGGTTTAATCCAGCAGTCAGAGAGAAGTTCGTGCCCCCTGCAACCCTCGGATCAACTTGCTCTCCAAGATGCCATCCTTTTCACTTTACAGCTGGCTGAAAGGCTTTCTGAGCTCCCACACATCTCTGTCCTCCACAGAGACACAGCAACGTGTGTGTGTGATAGTTACACACCAGTTGCATTTGCCTGCACAAACCCAGAGAACTCTTTTTCAATTAAAATACAGCGAGGTAAATAGACGGCAGACACAAATGTTATCTCCAAATTGCTTAATGGGTAGCTGCAAACATTACCCACTGAATTTCAGAGGTGTAATCTGTGGATGGTTTGAAATGATTCGTCATTTTGTTTCTACTTTACATGAACCCGCTCTTTCAAAAGCATCCATGAACACATACAAACTGCACACATTCACCTCATGTCGTCCACCCACACAGCTGTCACAGCTCTGCCCGGCATGAGCGAAAATAGATCGTTCACTGCCTATTATCACAGCGGAGCGACTGCACGCCGCACTTACAGCTCAGCTCCTTCAGTAAAGAACATCGAGAGGGAACATCGAGAAAAAATGAGGAGCGAGATAATTCAATAAGTGATTGGGATGATAATGAGGAGCCAGTCTTCATAGTAGAGTTCTGCGTGAATGTGGAGCAAAATACACAAATATAATGAAACCTGAACAAAAGCTCTATTAGGAAACTCAAGGTTTTAACAAAATCTCCTCCTTCCTCCATGTTTAAGAAAACTTCATTTGCCTGAGAACACAAAACCTCAAATCATTCGAGTTCCTGCAATTTTCTGCTCTGCTGGAGGGTGGAGGTTGTGAAGATGAGTATGTTTCAGGATAAAAATGCTGCATGACACACGGTTAAATCATTTTTGGACTCATTTTGGTGACATGATTGATTTGAATGTTCCCACAAGATGCTGATTAAACACCTCCCTGCTGGTTTTAACGCCTGGCTTGCTGAAGAATTGCTTTAATTACATGTTTGTTGTAAGCAGCTGCACCTCATACAGTCGATAAATTCATACATTTCCACTCAACTTGAGCCTGACCTGCACCACCTCCACGTCCGTCCCAGCTGGCATGTAAATTAGCTGCTGGTGCAGACGAGCTGGAGAGGTTTCAGAGAGGAGGGGGGGGGGTTAGCATGAGCTCGGAGACCTCGTCAACACACCTGACTGCTCAGAGTGCCGTACTGTCTGTCTGTTAGGTTGCTTGTTTCTTCTCCTTTATCTCATTCTTCTGTGAAAACATAAAATTCAAACCTATCATTTTTTTATTCTGTTTTTTCAGGGTGATAGTGAGGTTAGTTATCACGCAGCTCTGTGTTTAGGCTTCTCCAAATCAACCAATAGTAAGGTCGTGGTTCCAGTTTCAAGGGTTGATGATAATCAGTATTTGGTGAGTTAGTCTTTGAACTTCAATCCAACTTTTGCTGTTTCTCTTTGATTACAAGCTCCACTGAGGCGTGTGAGACAATCAGTGAGCTCTGTGTTTTTTTGTTACTGATAATTAGATTCTAAATTCAGAGCTGGTTTAGTTAATTAAAGCAGCTAAACATGCTGTTGAAGAGACATTACTAAAATTCAGATCATCACTAGACGTTGGATTGGCTTGATGGTGGAATCAGAGAGGATGTAGCCCTCAAAGCAGGCTAATGGCTCTGCTTCCTCACCCATCCACCGTCCTTCCTCTCTCACAAGAGGCAACGAAACTTCAAAGAAATTCACATTATCCTGATTCACTTTTAGATGCGTCATATTTGTGAAGACAGGTGACAGACTGAACTGTCTACATCAGGTATTTTCCAAATTCAGGCCCAGCCCTCAGTTTTCTTCTTAGTTAATGTATTAAGTATGTCACTGAAATGTATCTCTGCTGTATTTTCTGTCTTGTGCACAGTTTATCTAGTAACAGCTCACTAAACTACATTTGGACTTTGCATAAAACTAAAGCTCTGTACATTCAGCAGAAACTCAACAACTCTTACAGCTGACGTCTTTCAATGAATGTGTTTATCATGATGTGAAAATGTGCTTCATGAATATCCAGAGTTTAAAAAAAAACAAGAGAACAGGACTGGATTAAGTTACGAAATGGAGCAGAAAAACAGAAGGATATGAAATATTCAGGGCTAAAAATGTTATTTGAAGGTCAAAATATTCTGAATAAGAAAAACGATCCTGATAAGATCGTGATCAAGACATAAAATTATTCTGACATGTTCTCCCCATCTCGCCTCTTTTACTTATTGTCTTAATATAATAATAAAAGACCAGTTACCTTTATATAACTGTGTTTTAGTACACACACATATATAGTAAATACTGATTAAAAGGTCAGCGTCCTTCTCTTCGTCTTTAGAGTCCAACGATGGTCAGTGCTTAGGTTCAAGTTCAGTCATCAGTTCATTTGTCAAAGTCACGTCTCAAGTCCTGAAAACCAGGCATCAAGTCAGACTAAAGTCTCGTAATCTGTTTTGAAATTAAAATCTGTAATAAAAGGTTAAAGGCTGGAAACAGAGCATTCATGGTTTAAGATAGTTTGATGGGAGAGCAGATGGCCTAGTGCTCCAGGTCGTACTCCATATGGCGAAAGCCCTTAAGCCGGCATCCCGGGTTCAAGTCTGGCCTGTGGCGACTTTCCACATTTCACTCCCCACTCTCACCCTGTTTTCTGCTCTATCCACTGTCCTGTCCTCTCACATTAAATACATAAAAAGCCCAAAAAATAGCTTTAAAAAAGGAATAAAATGGTTTGACGGCTCCAGTATAGCACGCCCCATGGGTTCAGTACTCTCAGCACTTTGTGCAGCACAAGGAGCAGAGCCTCACAGCTGATGGTCTGCAGTTGATCCTCTTATTAATTCTTGTGTTTGGGAAAGCAGCCTTCTTACAACCTGAGCCTGATCCCACAGCTGCTAACAGCAGCCCCATCCATGTGGAAATGTCTATTTTTATTCAGAAGCCACATCAGTGATCTATGAATTTCCCTCTCTGTATTAACACATGTATCTGTCTCGGATCTGAGGCTCCATTCTGTCTGCTATACGTCAGGAATTGTTTCCTGATTTAACTCTATTAATCTCTGTCCCATCCTGCAGGCTGAGCGGGGCTTCTCCGTTCCTGGGAGACAACAAGCAGGAGACTCTGGCCAACGTGTCTGCCGTTGATTACACGTTTGACGAGGATTTCTTCAGCGGCACCAGC
The DNA here is from genome assembly GCA_030710495.1 of Labroides dimidiatus. Classification (NCBI taxonomy): domain Eukaryota; kingdom Metazoa; phylum Chordata; class Actinopteri; order Labriformes; family Labridae; genus Labroides; species Labroides dimidiatus. Next base: position 8,263,696 of record CM061153.1, on the reverse strand, counting down.
GTCCTGGCCAAAGACTTCATAGCGAGGCTTCTTGTCAAAGACCCCAAGTATGAAACACACATTTAACTCTTATTTTTACTCTCTCATGCCTGGAAAATCTGTGGGTAATGAGTCAAAGATGTGGTAGATGATTATTCTTGCGAAAGAGAAATGGGATGCTGTTTTCTGTTGTAGTCAACAGATGAGGTGTTTTCTTCCTTTTCTTCTTTTTTTTCTTTTTCCTCTGACTTTTGTTTGGTTGATTTGAGATGGATTGGTTCCTGGTACCAAGTACAAACTGCATTAAAGTGCTGAATCTCCAACTACCACCTCAAGCAACGTTCCTTGGCAGCTAAATATCTGGAGCTGCTTTCAAAGATGTTTAAGCCTTTCACTCTTTCTTTCTCGCTCTCCTGCAACACAACATAGAGGAAGAGCAGGATGAGTAATAATCTGTGTGAGGATCATCATATTGAGGGAGGATACAGTGAGAATGAGTCAGACTTTAACAGGAGGACGGGGAGCCAAAGAGGACTTTACAAATTTAAAGTAATGGGGCTTTTAGAAGTGTTGCTCTGAGTGCAGCAGAAAGGAGTGCAGCTTTTTATTGATCTACATGGTGAGCAGACACGGAGCCGCTCAGCTGGCAGGAAGATTAATGACGACTCCCGTGGAGAAGACCCAGATATCTGTTTAATAATGTTCACAGTGATGCTGGACTGCAGCAGCCCAGCAAGACACGCAGGTTGTTACTTGACCTCAGACACGTGTGACACAGACATAGACAAACAGAAGTGGAAGTGGCGTGTGTGTTGACTGGACATCAGTTTCCCTTAATGGTCATCGTTTAACAAAGTGAAACTTTTAAAGAACAATGAGGAGTGTTCTCAGTGTTTGTTTGCAGCTTTGAGGATAAGGGATGTGGTGTGAGGAACTTCCCCTTTAAGGTTAACTTCACTGAGACTGAACATCAGAAGAGTAAATATGATGCGTTTGCAGCCTGTGGGTTTTTTTTATATTTTTAAATCATACTTACTTATTAACTTCCTGTTTCACAGAATTTTCACTTGTTGAAGAAAGCTGGACAAATTTATCACGACAACTCTCAGCCAATTTAACCTTTTATAGGATTGCAATGCTTTTATTTTGACAGATGAGACTCTCAGAGGGGAAAATATCATGAGGTTTAAATGTCAGACAACCCACGCTTAACATTTTAGTACACTCACGTGTCATTGACAGAAACATAACACAAACTCTGAGGAACACAAGTTCTAGCTGACATAATTCCACAAATTATCCCCATCTTAAAAAAAAGGGTGGTGAGAAATTATCGACATAATTTTCCAAAAGGAAAACAACACCATTCACCTCAGCATCTTCTTACAGGCATTATTCATGAAAAAGAATATATTAAAAAATAAGACGAAATCAAAGTTTTAGTTGATGTTGTCTTCAAAAATGATCTGACTGATGAAGAAGCTGTCAGACTTCACCTTTGAATTTTAGTCTCATCTCTGCTCCGATTAATTTGAGTAACAGAAAGAAAAATTAAACCCACGGCAATATTTTTCTTTTGCCACAGTGTCAACAGGCAAGAGGAAAATTGGACTTGATTCCTTACGGGCTGATGATGCTTTCTACACGAGCATGACAGGCATGAATGAGACGTGCGAGATCTGCACGTGAGAACACGTCGCTTTAAAGCTTTTTCACACTCCACGTCGCGTCCATTCCCAAACTGCAGGATGCTGTGTATCGCAAACACACATCCCCTGCAGTTTGAGAAGGAGAGGTTGTTCACAGTTTACAACATTTTTTAAATAAATTTTTCATCTCTGCTGAGTTTGGCTGCAAATTCATGCCAGGAATTGTTAATCAGTTATCACGGTGATCTCTGTGTGGTGAATCATAAAAATGCTGTGATTTTTGTACCTTAGACATGTGGAGCCCCTGTTTGTCCGTGCAGAGACGCCAAAGTTAGACATTTTTGAAGGTGCGCAACACAGAAATTTTCGGCGTGAAAAGGACCAGAGGGCGAGGCTGCTAAAGTGTCATTCATCAGCACGAAGCCATGTGGACCTCAGAATCAGGCTTTACTGAGTTGATCAGGCTGCCTCTTTGTGTTTCCTGTTGAGAGTGAATCCCCACTGTTGTGCAATTTCGACCAATCAGAATGAGTTTTAACCACTCGTTATAAATGTTCCTGGAATCAACTTTGGATAGGGCTATTTTCTTCTCTATGAAAACGTGACTTTATTTATTTATTACAAGGGAACTCTACTCTTATGTCTTCTTGCCTATAGTCAAAGAAGTCGAAATTTCCAATATTTTGAAGCTGTCGTGACAGAAACAGAGAAAATATTTGGTCAACTTTGGTGTAAAATCACTCAACAGACATTTCTCTGCTTCCTTTATTAATTCTGTGCCCTTATTTTATCTCCACAGAAAGAGAATGACGATTCAGGACAGCCTGCAGCACCCCTGGATCAAGGTTAGACTCTTGATGGCTGACTGAGGGCATCTTTCTTTAAATTTTGTGGCAGAAGAGGGTCAACACCACTATAAAGTGCCTTTGGTGTCCTCATCAGAACCACTCAGTTTAATGAAAATGAAGCACGATCTACGATCTCTTGACAGAGAAGCTACTCCGTCTACGATTTCTAGGTCACGATGATCGGACAAATCAAATAATAAAATCAAAATCAGCCCGTGGCCCAGAATTTAACTTTCCTCTATTTGATCTTTATTAACAAACAGGATGTTGAAAAACAAGCAAATTTTCATGTATTTGTTTTCAAAAGGAAAGAAAGGAAAATGAGCCTTTTTTAATGTCTTGTTTTGAATATCAACTCAATTATACACAGATTTCATTATGCTGCAATTTTTGTTTTGTCCAAATCAGCCAAAAGACACTCAACAGGCCCTGAGCAGGAAGGAGTCTGCCGTCAACATGGAGAAGTTCAAGAAGTTTGCAGCTCGAAGAAAATGGAAAGTAAGTTTTTTTTACGCAGACTCAAACTTTTTACCACCTGACACTTCGGGGAATATGAATATTGCATTTTTTAACCTAATCTATCCAGAAATAAACTTTGCTCTGTCAGCTTCAGCAAAAAGTCCTTCCTAGGCTTCCTCATGGGATGTCACCATGAAGTGCTCCAGGCGAGCCACAGCCATCCAAACTACTGCCTGGCTGCTTTAGAACTGGTCTGCTTGTCTGTTTTGGTTCGTCACAGCTGATCCCTCTCTGCTCCCAGGCTGCGAAAAACGCTGGGATCGTTTTTCCTGTGGTAGTTTGGCGTCGCCGCGTCACGCCATTGTCTCTGTCGCCTGCTCGAGTCTGGCAGCTTCTGGCTGTGCAGTAACCTTCGTCGACTTTGAGTGTATTTATTCACACTTGTAAAACTGACACCAAAACATGACACAGCAGACAGAGACGTGCTTTCAGAGGAGTGGAAATGAGGTTTTAAGTCTGCCAGGTTGATGATGATGCATCTCACTAATGCTACAAGCAGGTGGTTCAAAAACAGAAAATCACAAAGAGTCACGAACACATGAGATGATTCAGGAAATGTTTACACTGCTATAAAAATTAAGAAACCAGATATCCATAAAGAGGAAGACCTTTTATCAGCTTTAAAAAATCAACTTCAAGATGGATTCAGTGTGACATTTAAAAACATGTTTGTTGAACAATTTGTTGGTAGTATGTAAATAATAAATGCTCCCCTGTGGGTACAGTTTGATAAGACAGTAGATTGAAATATTTATTTATTTATTTGTTTGTTTGTTTGTTTGTTTATTTATTTAAAGGGACAGTTCATATTTATGAACATTTCTGAATAGCCTCAATGTAAATATGCCAGAGTTATACATCAGGCTAATTTTCATCTGTACTCCCTGGCAGGACAGAGCAGAAGTTCAGAGAAGAAGATACATGATACAAATAAAAACATCCTCATAGCATAAAAATAAAACATGCTAAGTTAAAATAATGTCACCCGATAAAAAGTGCAAAAAAACATTTAAAGTGCTAAAAAGTGGTAATGATAAAGTGTTACTCCTGAAGTTGTACCACACTGAAGGTTGCCTCCAACTGTCTGATGCAACATTCAAATAACCTATCCACCTCTTTCTTTAGAGGTCCACCTTTGGTTATCGACTTCCGGTTGCCGGCAAGCTAGCTCGAAACAACTCTCTTGAAATCATTAATGCTAGACAGGGCTCAGTGTAAACTTTGTTTTAAAGCATCCGCACTATGTCTCCACCTCCGATTTTTGTTCATTTTGTCGCTTTCTTGCTATTAAAAGCTGGTTATTAGAGCGAGTATGACAGCTAGGCTAACATCATCAGCTATGTGGTTTCCATGGCGATGTAAACAGAACGTTTAACCGGGACTGAACTATGAGTAGTCAGGAAAAAGGTGGATATCATACAAATAAACATGCACACACAAACACATATGTGTGAACAAACAGCACAGACTGACTAAACGTAGCACGTCTTTAAGGTATTACAGTCTCCTCTCGTGGAGGCTCTGGTCGTGATTCTGTCATTGCTGCTGCTTTTCAACTTAATAAATTCACCTCGCGGGGGTGAAGCTAAACCATTTATGATGTTAGAGATAGAACAGGCAGATTTACATAAAACAGTGCATCAGTCAGCAATCATTTGTCTTTCTCAGTCATGATCCTCTTTCTCTTGCAGCAATCTGTCCGACTCATCTCCTTATGCAACCGCCTGTCCCGCTCCTTCCTGTCCAGAAGCAACATAAGTGTGGCACGCAGCGATGACACGCTGGTAAGACCTGAGTATCTGCCTCTCTGCTGTGCTTAAACTCGGCTAAAAGACACTGAAGTGCAGAACACGCAGGCTCTTGATCCACATCATTCACTTTGATTGTGTTTGTGACGATTAGCACCATCAAGGTTTTTAATTACACCCAGAGCCATGAATTCAATCTCAACCGTCTATCTTTGATATGACAGGAGGCTCTCAGCGTAATGACTTTCTGATTACTTTTATTGGAGTGTGTTTGCTTATGAGGACCCGCTCTCACTTACAGCTCTGGTATTTTCTAACTCGACAATCTCCCAGAGAATCTTGAGCTCCTACGTGTAATTGATCTTTTCTTCATTTCCCTCGAGTGCCACAGGTCAGCTGTTTGTGGGATTGTAGGAATTCGGTTGTATGTGTGTGTGTGTGTGAAACCAGGTCGAGCTGTGTAGGAATGTGCCTCCAGAGAGGGAAGCTCATTCAGTTTATTATGAGTTTGAGCTCAAATATTGATTGAAGAGAGCTCTTTTATTTCTAAGAAAGGATTCAGACAAGCTTGTAGGATGTCAACACTGCAGCCACAGTTGGAGGTTTAATCATTAACCTCATGTAACCTGCAGGCCAAGGCCAGACTTGTTACCTTACAGGTTTGCACAGCAACAAGTGAGCTAACAGGTAGCAGTAAAGATGCTGTTGCGCCCCCTCAGGTCCACAAAGAGAGCTGCAGCTGATGTTTACCAGTACGAGCTTACTAAGAGGTGATTGTCTTTATTGGCTGAGCAGCTCCGGGGTTAAGTGCTTTACTTTAGGGTGGGTTTTACTGCAGCAGCCCCTCTGTGAATTTTCAGCTAAGAAGTTGTTTGTGTGATGTTTAAAAGGCTCCGTGTCAGGAGGTGATAATCAGTCTGGGAAAGGGCTGAAAAGTCAGATTATGTGTTGAAAGTATTACGTAGAAGAGTTACAAAGCAGGAGGATGCAGTGAGTCCAGAGATATTTCTTTAATCACTGTTGATGTTTTTTGTTTGCCCTGATAACACTTTGCTTCATAACATGAAAACACATGAGTCATCCCGATGATTAAGAAATAAAAAGGTTGTGATGCTCTGAATGCTGAGGAGGCCAGTCGGAGATGTGAATCAGGTCTTCATTTCTTCGAAGTGTTTTGAAAGCACTGAGCTCTCGCTCATATGCTCAAATGTTGCACGTGGCACTTTCAAACCAAGATCCTTTCTCTTCAGGAGCCGAGAGGTTTTCAGGTCTTGCAGGGGACACAAAAAAGGAGGCCGTGCACGCCACAGTGTGTTACAGTGTGTTACAGTCTGTGGTTACAGCGGAGCTGTAAATAAATTCAAATACTTTGCAAGTAACTCTGTACTGCTCTGATTTTCCTTCATGTCTTTTGTACTTTTTTACCAGCATGGGTGTGAAATGGATCTTTAATTATTTTCATTATGCTCTTAAAAAAAGTCTTCAAAAGTCTTAAATTTGACTTGTTGAAACCTGCAGAGACCCTGACCATCTGACTGGTTACACGCATTATTTATCTATTTATTTAAATTTACAGTTACCTTTTTAAGAGATGCTCTGACCCTGGGAACTCCCTGCACTTTTGGTTTTTTTTTTTTAACTGAAAACAAAAATAAATGAAAGAAAAAATAACATTTTAGTTATATTACAGCTATGGAAAAGCTTATTTACTGTGAAAAAAAATAACTTTCTGGAACTTTTTGTTTTTTTAAGTTTTCATGTAACTTTATAAGACATGCTGCTAAGCCTGGTTGCTGTTTAATAAGCATATGCTTAGAGGCATTCAAACCAAGTTAAGTGTTGGAGTTTGTGTTATTCAAATTTTGAAGCCAATATTTTCACGTTTACTGCAAATGAATATTGACTACAAATATTGGTCATCGGCTTCCTTGACAGCTGATAATTGGTACCGGCTCTGAAAAATTTGTAATTTGTTTGTTTGTTCCTTCGTAACTTCATTAGTTCCTTCGTTCGTTCCTTCATCCTTTCCTTCCTTCCTCCTCTGTGTGTTCAACATTTTGGAATCTAGATAATTAATTGAAGTAAAACGTTTAGGAATTATTCCAATAGATTTCTTCTGTGATGGACTCTGGCAAGCTCAAGCATATGAAGGTTATTATAAAACGAAACAAAATACATCAAATGTTAAAAAGATGTTTGGCAGTTTGAGTTTTACTTAACAAGAAACATCCCTCACCATGTTTCTCCTTGAACCTCCCACAGAAGAGAAGCACTCTCGTGTCTGACTTAACCCTTCAAAAATGGACCAAATGATCATTTTAAGAACCCGGGAGCCTGAACTTTTCATCATAACACTGCAACATAATTTTACTAATTTGGAGACTAAATTTGTGTTGTGTAATGATTGGAACAGTGGTCACCCTCTGGTGGATGTTCTTGAGAGGGTTATTTGTGAGCCTCACCAGCAGGCTGGTCTATTTTTCAGAAGAATCAGAAAATGTGGCAGCTTGATAAAACCTCTCCATCCTGTGTCATGAATAACAATTTCCAGAAGGTTTAAATCCCTGATGGCCGTGTTGACATCCATCTCCAGCAGGCAGCCGGCTGCTCCTTCACATGTGTGTTGTGTTCACAGCTTTTTGAGGTGGTTTTAGTCATGCCTCGCCCAGCAGGGAGGTTATATCGAGGAATGTAGCTGCAGCGTAACGCTTGGCAGAACAAACGGCACATCAGCCTCCCCTCCCTCCCTCCCTCCCCCCGCCTTCCCCCTCCTCCTCTCCGTCTTTCTGTGCAGCGAACCGTCACAGCTGATTTCTGTGCCTGTGTGGCTGACTCCGGCTGAAGGTCAAAAGGTCACATGTCAGAGCCGGAGAAAGAATCTGGACCTGAACTTGGAAAAGAAAAGTCTGTTTGTTTCTGTGTGTGTTCATGCATGAGAGGAAGATGAAAGAGAGACTTAAGGGAGGCATGTGAGAGAAAGAATTCACAGATTAATGTTCACAGGATTAGATCATGTTTGTGAACAGTGGAGCGATAACTGTCTTTCCCATCCATCCAGGATGAGGAGGACTCCTTTGTGATGAAGGCCATCATCCACGCCATTAATGACGACAACGTGCCCGGGCTGCAGCACCTGCTCGGCTCTTTGAACAGCTACGACGTCAACCAGCCCAACAAGGTGACGAACAGAGACACAGACACACACACAGAAACAGATTTAGCTTTGAATACCTCGAGGGAAACGATGCACAAACACAACTTCAGGAAAAATGTGACTCATCCCAATTTCAAGAATTTATTCTGCCGTATCAAACAAACCTGCCCTCCTTCAGCCTGGTGTCATGTGAGCGGCTTCAGGAGTTCACTTAGTTCAAAAACAACAACAAACCATGAAAAATAAAGAAAGGAGCACAAGTTATTAACCTACAAGGTGACTCGTTCAACACATGGTCATCTCAGGACGCTGAACAAAAAGAGCCGGTCAAGACTCCAGTGTTTGTTGTATTGATAAAGGAAGCAAACATAAGCAAACATTTGACAGCTGTGTTGAGGAAAAGTCAGTCTAACAAGGCAGAAACTTTCAGACTGGTGAACAGCCATCTGCCTTGACTAGCATGGTTTTCATTTTACTGTCTTTGCACTAATATACGAATTATATGATTTGCAAACCATCAAACGCTGTGTGCATTTACATTTTTGTGTGCATCGTTACTGTTTTTTTACAACTTGGGTTGTTTATTTCTGCGGTTAATGTTTCTGTATAACATTTTAAATGCTTACATATTCTGATGCATTTCAAACTCTGTTGTCTGATGAAGCCCAAAACATGAAAAGATTGATTTAGACCAAATATCTCTCTGTGTTTCTGCCTCACGCCATTTTAAATAAAGATGCATCTGATGAGATGAGAAGAGATTTAAATCAGGGTTTTCAAAACTTTTCAGCCTGCAACTAGAGAGCAGCAACGCCAGGGACTGGAGACCCTCCCGCCATGGGAGTGCACTAATACATCATCAAGGCTAATACCAAATATACAAAAGCTAAAAAAGAAACCCAGACACTTAATTAAGCTGATTGATAGAAAATTTGATTACCTACAGCGGTCACCAAAATTATTAGAACACCTGACAGATCTGAAAGTTTTGACCCTTTTTTTTTTTACTCCAAATCCTGATCATGAAACATGCAGATGTTTGGTCTGAGCACAACAAATATCAGATGAAGTGACTCCTTCTCTTTTTATCTTTGTTTAACTTTAATATTTGGTTTGTTCACCTTTTGCAGCTGTTACAGCAGCAGGTTTCTGACATAGTGTTGGTATATTTCCTGAGAACTTCAACACTCATGATATCCCATAACTTCTGCAACTCAAGCCAAAGACTTCGAGGGGGCCAGTCCATCATTTTCACTCTTCCTTTTTATTTGGTCATCAAAACATCCTTAATCTACTAGCGATGGTTCTGATCTATGGTACATGGAATCATGACATGATGGTGACTTTGTAAACATTTCATTCCTTGTTGAGGGGTGTTTTAATGGCCAGTTCAGCAAACACAACCGCAACCTCCTAAATATTCCAAGTGTTATTATAATTTTGGCCGACACTGTGGGTGCACTAAATTCATCTGCAGCCACTGATACCATCATTATCCTGGCTTAGTCACCTCGGGGGTCTTGTGGCAACAAGCAAATGTTGAAAATGGATCCAACATATTTATGTTTGTATCAGTTCATATCAAATTTAACTCCTATTTTTTTAATATTTTACCAATAATAGATGAAATGTACATTCAGAATAGTTTTGGATTTATCAGTGGCATTTCAAGACATCCCCCCCATCAGTGTTTAGCAATACTAGGATGATTTTGGAACCAGTGTTTCATACAATGTTGTAATATTCAATGTGAAAAATTTCAACATATTTCAATCAAATTTAAAACCATGAGCTCCTGAAAACATGAAACTCAAAAATTTTCATGAACAACATATGTTTTATTGGAAGTAGTATAAAAATACACAGTGTGGGGCATTTTTCCACCGTCATAAGCCACTACAGAGTGATTATGAAAGCAGCTTAGTTTGAGTTTCTCTGTGCTGTCCTTGACCGATGGAGGCAGGGCTGAAATAGCAACAAAAAATGAAGAATTAAGACTTCTCAGAGATAAAATATGTTAAAGATATACACAAGGAAGATCAAGATGTACAGGTTGCAGTTTCATGTTTCAAGTTCCTTTTTTTCCCACTCTGTTATTGAAAGAGAAGCACAATACAGATATAGACAGAGTTTAAAAGATGCTCACAGTGGGTTTTTTTTTTTTTTTTTTTTTCTTTGAGTCCAGAGAACAGATTGTTCAGGTTCACACTGGACTGTAACAACTCCCTCATCCTTATTCTGCTCACTGCTCACTGCTCAGATGGAGGAGAGGAGCTGTTTGTTGACAGCCGACGTGTGATGGGAGGATTTGATTTTATTAAACGCAGTGAAGTGTGGAGAGAGAAAGAGATAAAAAGAGAAGAGGTGATTGAGTACACAGATATTTTAAAAGGATGAAAAAGAGATTACAGAGAGCTTTAAAGAGTTTTAGCATGGTAATTAGATAAATCCCCTAACCTTAAGTCAGACAAGCCTGACAAAATGCACATCTATGGATAAATTGGTTGAAATTTTTCAACAGAAAAAGCAGGAGCTTTTTTTTTGTTTGTTTGTATTTCAGCAGGAAATGGAAAATTCAAAACACGCAATTAAATTTGCAACGTGTGTGTTTTCTGCAGCATGGGACTCCTCCCCTCCTGATCGCGGCTGGCTGTGGCAACATTCAGATCATCGAGGTGCTGATGAGGAAAGGCGCAGAGATCCAGGCCCATGACAAGGTTAAGACTCATCAGTGTGGTGTGATCAGTGGTTCTCTGACAGACAGCTGTGAACTTCAACAGACAGGCCGTAAAGGCGTCACAGCTGCAGTAATGAGGGCAGGAGGAAATGACACTCTGTCATTTGGATTATCTGCACAGTGAAGAAATGCAGCCACGCACTGATTACACTCATCTGTACACATGACTGTACAGAACAACAAACACAACACTTGTTTTATAAAGGATAAGAAACGTCATCTGTACTTGCTTTTGCAGTTGAGTTTCACAACTTAAGCATGTTAGGTCTGACGCTGCTGTAAAGAGCTGATATTTACCAGCAGGTTAGCTACATCTGCTCTCTGTTCTTCAGTGCGCTGTACAGGACTCATGAAGGATGTGTTTCATTTTTACCCTCTAACAGCACACACTCCCTCTGAGCGTGTGTGTTATTTCATAGTAAAAGGTCAGGGATAAATCCTGGAATCTGTTCTCTCTCCCACATTCAGAGCGGAGCCAACGCTATCTACTACGCAGCGAGACACGGCCACGTCGAGACCCTGAAATTCCTCCATGAAAAGAAGTGCCCTCTGGATGTCCAAGATAAGGTGATTCAAGTGCCTCTTCTCTTCTCTCAGCAGTTTCATACACACATATGTGCAAAAACACACACTTAATACCTCTTAATGGTTATCTCTTTGCCATTTCTCACACACTCCTACCCACCCAAACCTCCTGAGAAGCTTCACTCTGATTCTCTAAAACACAGACACACATTCACACGTTCACAGCACACACCTGTGGAGAGACGCAGTTACTCTGGCATTTTATCAGCTTATTTGCTGTTGCTATAGGAACAGGTCTTGCTGGGAATGATGGGATGTGTGCTTGTGCGTGTGTGTTTGTCTTTGATGCTCTATCATAGAGCTAGCTTGGACAGACAAAATCCCCAAAGCATTTTCTAATCTCTTCAATCATTTTTCCTCTCTGCTGGTGTCCTTCTCTGGTCTGCACACACCACAGCAGAGTCCTTCTCCTGCTCCACACCTCAGCTAATCTGCAGTACACACTTTCTCCTGATTATAATCCAGCACCTGTCCAAGGATCATTAAAGTTTCATCCTACTTTATTACTCTACAACTAAGAGATCTCCTGCTGAGGTGTCTGCATCGCACCTTTCAACGCTTTTTAACAAGCGAAATCTCTCCTCTTGTTTCTTTTTAATTCTTCTAATTAAACCGAGCTTTAGAGCTTTTTTCCAGCGTCAATTCATTAGCTGCTATTTAAAGCACTTTACTTTCCCACCTACATGCCAACTCTGCGTCTTTCTGTGTCCTTCTCCTCTAATGAGTTTCCACCCTGACTGGCAGCCATAAAGTTAAAGCTGATGGATCGATTTCTAATGAGTCTGCTGCCTGCAGACACAGGACGGCAAAATCTGAATGCATTTGTGTAAATGGAAGTTTCAGACTGGAGGGGGCCGAGCGACAGGAAAATAAGCTTTTATTGCCTCACTTAGGATGTCACAGCAAGGAAAATTTGACATCTACTTTAATATTGTGAGAAATTGAAATTCTCCTTCTTGCTTTGCTTCAAATAAAGGCTGGATAGCTAAAAATGTGATTCAGATACTTTTTTCCATCTTGATTCGTATCAGTATTTTTATGATCTATCACATTGGCCTGTTGAAAACCACTTTTGTTCTCGTATCTTTTTAGTTATCTGTGTATTTGGAGCCTGTCATCACTTTTTATGGCTCATTTGTTGGCTATTGAAACCAAACTGGTTGCGTTTGCAGTGGTGTTTTTACCTTTTCTGTTCCTGTTTGTTGGGGGATCCTCTGTGTAACCATGGTTACATTGTTTACACACAAGACTTCAGCTGTTAGCAGCCCATAGCATGTCAATGTTAACCGGTCCAAAGTTGCCTGCAAGCTGAGGAGGAGGCAAGGATGAAGTGCTGGTACTGCGGTGGGAGCTGAAGAGATGACATTGACTTGTCCTCCTGTCCGTCGTTTTGGAGAATGTGAGACCTATCTACACGAGCTAGCCGTGCTAATGTAGCACCAGAAGGGATACTGGCAGGGTAGCATCATGCTATTCACAGAGACATGGCTAACGGAGCTAACACTGGACACGAACACCATATTGGAAGGATTTCACCTGCTGTGAGTGACAAGATACAGGAGAAAGAATCTGAACACACTGGTGAAGAGGGCCAACCAAGGCATGGACCCTCTGGACTCTCTGGATCCTGCGGACACTCTGGACCGCAGGATCAGCGCACCAATGACATCAAACTTAATCCTAATTCCCTATAAACAACATCACAACACACAAATGACCTAAAAGTAAAATAACCAAATATAAAAAACATGGAAAACCCTTTAAGAGTGATTTGAGGTCATATCCCCAACAATAGAAGCAGCTTTGTTGTGTTTAAATGTTACACATTTTCTTTCTGCTTTTACACATACCTTTAGTAAAACATTTTTATTAGTCCTCAGAGAATTAAACCTAGAAAATGTTTGTGTAGCCAATTGGTTGTATTTTTGTTTTAAATTAAAAAGTTATGCTCAGGAGTTTAACCCCTTTATTAGACTACAATTATAGTTAAAGTTTTTTTTTTTTTGTCTTTTTTTACGTTTTGAATTTTTCTGTTGCTTTAAGACAAGAATGGACTGAATCTGTTTGGGAATATTTTTTGTTTACAAACATTGAGAGAAAAAATCACCCTAAAGTGAGTGAAACTACTACAAGTGTCTTTCTTCAAAACAACCAGAAATACTCAAAATAAAGACTTCATGATGCAGTGGATGTCAGTGACATCCAGACCTGTGCAAACATAACTCCAAATTTTACATTTCTTTTACTTTTGATAGATTACATTTGACATCCCAAAATATCACAGCAAAAGCACCATGGGCTTTAACTTTTTTTAACAGTATAAGATGATGAAGATGGGGAGAATAAACGCTATAGGTTTTTGAGCGTATGCACACATACCTCATCATTGTTCCATTTAAACCAGCTCTGTCAAAAATATTAACCTGAATTTTTCCACAATCCCTCTAACAAGATCTGTTGCATCACCTGGCCTCCAACAAACCTACAGACATTAAAAACCACATTACAGAATCTAGATTTTGTTTCTGATTGAATAAAAAGCTCAGGACCAAATAGAACAGACTGAATCCAACAGTGATGTATTTTCATAACAAACTGTTATTGAGTGAAGATATTAATTTTTGCACCCTTATGTTTTCCTTCAGTCTGGGGAAACTTCCCTCCATGTGGCAGCTCGCTATGGCAATGTGGATGTTGTGAGCTACCTGTGCACCATCCGAGCAAACCCAGACCTGGCTGACAGGGTGAGCAAATTCATGTATTCACATTAAACAACCTTGTGACGATTTAGACGACCTCTTTTTTTCACCTTTTCTTTTTCCGCTTTTGTTTCCAGGAGCAGGAGACCCCGCTGCACTGCGCTGCCTGGCACGGGTACTCAGCAGTGGCCCGAGCACTGTGCCAGGCGGGCTGCAATGTGAACGCAAAGAACCGCGAAGGAGAGAGTCCACTGCTGACCGCATCTGCTCGAGGCTTTGTGGACATTGTGGAGTGTTTGGTGGAGCACAAGTCTGATCTGGAAGCAACTGATAAGGTGATCAACTCACTGTCCGGATGGGTTTATTGTAACATAGAAAACTGTCTTTGTTTTATCCTCTGATGAAAAGTGAGCCACTCACTGCTCCTAATGAAAGTCAGAAAATCAAAGTGCATTGTTTGCTTCACAGAAGTGATTGAATCCCCTCCTCTCTGCTCTGCTGTTACCTTCCTGCTGCTTTCACACAAACCTGAACAAACAGAAAAGTGTTATAAAGAATTAACATTCAATCCTGTTACACTTTTTTCACTCTGTAATTCAGGATATTTCTCTCTTCATGTCTCCAGGATGGCCACACAGCCCTCCACCTGGCTGTGCGCAGGTGTCAGGTTGAAGTTGTCCGCTGCCTCCTCAGACACCACTGCCACCTGGATCAGCAGGACCGCCACGGCAACACGCCGCTGCACATCGCCTGTAAGGACGGAAATCTGCCTGTTGTCACGGCGATCTGCAACGCCAAAGCCAGCCTTGATCTCCCCAACAAGGTGAGGATGCACCAGTAAACACACCCCTCATGCTCTTTCACTAATGTTCCCAAATGATAAACTGATAAATCATTTCTATTTAAACCAAACAAGCTGCTTAGAATTTAATGACAGAGTCTCTAAGGCAAGTGATGGACCAAAATCAGGTGTCTATCCACTTTTGATTTGAAAAAAATTGTAGACCGTTATGTGATGAAACTTTGTTTCTCTAATAATAATAATAATAACAATAATAATAATAAAACAGGGTTACAAAGCTTTACAAATGAGAAAGAAAAAAGATTTATGAATACAAAAAAGAAATGTGAACAAGGCAACAACTTTAAATTTAAGAACTGAAAACAAAACAGAATCAAAGCCACAAAACATCAGAAATGAGAAGGAAAAAAAAACAAGCTAAAATTATTGAGAGCAATGTCAGAAGAGTAAAAACAACAAAAGATAAAAGGGTAAAAATGATTATAAGATTAAAGATTTAAGAACCTGCCTGAGGTGGAATAAAAGCCGCGTTTAGAGGATTAAAACACTCTCTGATAACATCTCCTTTAAAAGCACATCAATCACCGCTCGCCTTTTGTCCTCAGCCACAATCATGGAACAGTGAGCAGAGCCGTTAGCTTAGCATTTTGTTTTTTATTTCTTTCATTTTTATAAGCAACAAATACAGGTTGCACTTACCACAAATACCTTTTACAGTGGGTAGCATTAGTAGTTGAATCTCTTCGAGTTTAATATTATTTGTTATCATAAAAATCAGACTTCACACATCATATTGAGTTCACATCATGTTTCTGAAACTGCTCCAGCATCAGGAACCAAATATAATTTTATGTGAATTTGTGTCTCATACAGCTGTTTTTAGTCCAAGTGCAGGTTGATGTTTCTGTTCCAAATATTACACCTGGTTTCAAGAACTCAGTTTTTTAAAATGTGCTATTATTGACATGATGTGTGTAATGTTATCCTGCTCTTTAAAGTTCCTGCTCTCACTGGTAGCTTACAAACACAGCTTTTGTTTTCAGTGCTTCAAACCCTTGAAGCATAATTTGATACATTTTGACACACTGATGAGTCAGCTCTCGAGCTGTCAGATGTTCTAGAGGCATTACAATCATCCAGAATACAACACGACATGACTGAAAGTTTGTCAGTATTTCTCTTTATCTCTCTCTCTAATCTCCATGGTTTGAGTTGGATTTCTTTATTCCAGTCAAATAAAAGTTGAGGGTACAGAATACATGAATGTTTTAATGTGATCCCATCTTTGTGATTCCAACTCGACTCCTTTCATCTCACACTTCAGCAACGAACAGTTTCAGTATTTTTCAACCTCCTTATCACCCCTGCAGCTGAATGAGAACAAATCTCTTCTAACATGTTCTCCCAAATGTTTTAAAGCACCATCCAACAGAGTGGAGGCTAACACACGTGCTTAAAGAGTGTTTAACAGTGAAATATGACTGCTCAGATATCCTCTGTCTTTTGAGCATGTAGTGCTGCTGGACTAATCACAGGTCAAACAGAGGGATGAATACACTTAGAAAGCAAACATATTATAGGGATTAAAGGGATTTCTGTAGGTTTAAGTACATGCTTCTCCTGGGTTTTTGCTATTTGATCCAACCTAATCTGGACTTGGCTCATAGATCTGCTTTGTACTGTACTGCTTTTGAATCTATTTAGTGTTCGTACTCAGGGGCGTGGGGTGATGAGGAGGCAAGACACGGGCAGAATTCAGGCTGTCTTTGCAGTGGCTGCTCATCATTTCCAACCCAGAGAGAAACTGTTTATCATACAGCGATAGTTTGACCCATTTGCTTACCACTGCCTCTGGTGCCTTCGTCTTTGAGAAGAGGAAGAAGCAGTGACTTTGCCTCACAAAAAAAAGAACACTGAAGAATAACTTTCTTGGACTAATTGAAAAAAGTGAAGAGCAGAAGAGAAAGTTGGTGTTGAAACGAACTTTCTAGCCTCTGGTTGGTCTGATGTCAGATTTATGTCAAATCAATAGAGAAACCAGCATTTGAAACTACCTCTATGGAAAACAACCTTAAAAGGAGCGCTTACATACCTGGTATTCGACTGGATATACCATCTTGATCTGCTTCTATCAGGCTCGACTTCCCACACATTCCACCCTTCTGTGATTTCTGTATTGACGCCATCCATTTTAATGTGTTCTGTGATGGGGTGCTGCTGGTAGCTCCTGTCAGCATCTTCATGTTTTTGAGAAACATGTTTTTCCCAGAGCAGTTCAGGGAAGTGATGTGGTGATTTATTCATTGTGCTCTGTCTCTTTGTGTGTGTGTTTGTGTAAAGCTAAATCTATAGCAGCCTATCACACATTGCTGAGTCTGTACAGGGTTTGTCTTCACCATCAGCCGCAGACTCTGGAGAAAAATGTGGAGGGTGGAATTGGAAATGTTGTCAGTTTTGTTTACAGCAGAATAAAAACTGGATGATTGCTTCCTTGTTTTTTCAAGCTGTGACAAACAGCAATTGATTGAAGTGTTGCTTATTTTTGTGCACATTTTCAAGTGGGTGTTGTTGTTTTTTTCTTGTCTTCAACTTTCTGGCAGAGGAAATTGATCTTTTGCTTCAGTGTTTGGGAGATATCTACAGCTCTGCCACATCAAGAGATATTAATTAACAATCAAACGAGGAATCAAGCACGCATTTTTTGTTCGAGGTAGAGATTTAAAAAAAAAAGATATCAGATTGTATTCAGCCATTGGGGTGTTGTTTGAGTTAGCAATACTTTAGGTCACTATATTGCTGTAAAAAAATAGGATTCAAGAGAAAAAATGCATTCGTTGTTTCTATCTTGGAAAAATCTAATATTTTTTTAGGGCCAGACTTGAGTCTATTGTTTTCTACTATCAACATCCGTAGAAACGATCTTTGCAATTAACAACCTTACTATAACTCCTGTAATCCTGTGGTTGCTCCACCAATCGGAGAAGTTTAGCATCACTGGCCCCGCCCTCAAAGTTCCTGAATCTCTGGAAAGTAACTCCAGGCAAGATTTTTTGGAGGGGTATATTAGTTACACCAGGACGAAAATTTACACCATAGTTCCTGTGGTAAAAAAAAAACAGAAGCGCAGATGGCCTAGTAGTAAATTTTGCGCTCCGTACAGCTAAAGCCCTTGAGCGGGCAGCCTGGGTTCGAGTCCGGCATGTGGCTGCTTGTGGCCCGCATGTCACTCCCCACTCTTGCCCTGTTTTCTACTCTATCCACTGTCCTGTCCTCTCTGATTAAAAAATAACTTAAAAAAAACACATAGTTCCTTAAAAAGTCCCTAGTTCCTGAGGAGAATTTCTGCACTACAAAGCACCTTTAGGTCGGAACCAGCAGTCTTACCTCATGCTAGATCTTTTTATTCTTCCTCTGATGTAAAATCCCCTCTTGTATTCTGCTGAGTTACCTCTTCACCGGCTTTAGACTTTGCATATTTTTAAGTGACAAGCTGCAGATTTTCAACCAAAAGTCACATTTTTAAAGATCCATGTTGGTTTAGTTATCCTCCCACATGTTCCTCTTTCCTCCAGTATGGAAGAACTCCTCTCCACCTAGCCGCCAACAACGGGAGCCTGGAGGTCGTCCGTCATCTCTGCCTGGCAGGAGCGAACATCGACGCTGTGACAAATGTAAGTCACTGTGCCACTTTTCTCCTCTTCTCGTCATGCCTGCCCTCATTGTACCAGAGCTGAATCATGATGTGTGTTATAATGCACGGTGACAAAAATTCATCTCTGTCTCTGTAGGTATTTGTGAAGGACATTTTAAATCACCATTTCTGTGAAACCCAGTGCAGAGTCCTGTTATTTTGGCTAATTATGCTCTAAAAGCTGGGTTATGTTTTAAAACCACTGCTCTGGGTGCTGAATGCATTAGTATGTAGAGAGGATTAAGAGGCATGACAGACGTGTGGTATCTCTCAGGGGATGTGTCACTGGCTTTAACCTAATGGATCACATACTGTAGCTCGTACAGTGTGCAAACTAAAAACACTCCTGTTTCTCTGTGCTTTTTAAAACTGCTTAGTTGTTCATGAGTTATTTTCTGCTTGAGCTGCAGAGCACGTCAGCGCTCACTTCCTGCGTACACACACACACACACACACACTCAATAAAAGAAGAAAAGCTGATTGCAGCTTTTTAAATCAAAATGGAATTAATCTGCTGAAATGTATTATTAGCACTGCCCTCCTGATACTGAGCTGCACTGCCTTTAATTCTACAATCCTCTGACCTCACCTCTGTGGATTTAAAGCTCAGAAATCTTAATGTTCCCTCTTCTCTATTGTTGAAATAAATTAACCTTCCCAACCCTCACACTCTTTCATTTTGC
Source organism: Labroides dimidiatus (assembly GCA_030710495.1). Lineage (NCBI taxonomy): Eukaryota > Metazoa > Chordata > Actinopteri > Labriformes > Labridae > Labroides > Labroides dimidiatus. The sequence continues at coordinate 8,244,602 of CM061153.1, read as the reverse complement.
TTTTAAAGTAGCCTCAAAGTTTGACAAAACTCTTTGTTTGTTCTTAACAGCAGTATTATGGGATAGGGATGGTTGTGTTAAGTTGACAGAACACATTTTGTCACCTGAATAGCATGTCTGTTTAGCTACTTTTTAATATTTTATGATTGTAGACCTTCAAAAAACAGCATATGTCAGATCTTAGCTGTAGTGCAGCCACCCACTACTAGATGGGGCTGAAGCCCTGATTAATGGCTACACTGGTAATGCTATTTTTGTACTAATGTATAACTGATATTTATCATAAACATAATAATAAACTTTATTGATATAGCATTGTTCTCAACCCAAGGTCACAAAGAGCTTTTTGACAACAGGAAATAAAAAACAATGTAAAAGGATTTAAAATAAAAAACTAAATGAAAGCCAGTAGTAGTGATCAAATTTAGCTAACAGTTGAAATGTAATAAAGGGATGGGGGTGCTCCATTGATTTTTTAAATGCAAAATGAAGCCAAAAACACAACCCCAGCCAAACATATCAAGATAAAATTTGCAGGATTATCTGAAATCCAGACTGCTGTACTGTTAGAAGCATATGGTCACTGACTGCAAAGCGGACTGAAGGCTGGTGGTACTAGCTCTGCTAGTGTTAGCCACACTTCGCAAACTAATTTGACGTTGTTTACGTGCAGCCCCTGTGACCCTGTGTTGAGCTGTGTTAACACACTGTGTTGCAATTTGACGTTTTACTTCTTGGAATAATCAGCTTGTATGCATCCAAAGATCTTGAATAAGTGATTCAGGCACCGGCATAGCCTAGCAGTCTAGGTTGTGCGGCCCATGAAGCTAGCCCTTGAGCGGGCGTACAAGGTACAGTCCAGCCCGTGGCACCTTTCCCTCATGTCACTCCCCATTCATTCTCTCTTTCCTGCTCTGTCCACTGTCCTGTCCTCTCTGATTCAAGGCATAAAAAGCCCAAAATAACTCTTAAAACAAAAAGAAAATTAGCTGATTCAAAACATCCCCACTGTAAATGAAAGATGTTTGAACAAAGCTAAGACGCTGCGCAGCTTAACTGACTTTCAAACCAGTGAAAGTGACAATAGTACAGCCTGAGTTTTAAGAGGACTGACCTCAATGAGGTCACTACCAGATGACCTAAAACAAACCAACATTACATAAACTTTAATATATTCAAAGGAAGTTAATTTTTGAAACTATTTAATTGTGTGGAAATAATGAGGAGATAAGTAGCTTTATGGAATATCAGGAATAAAACAAACTGTTCTGCTGTTTTCTGAGGCATTATTTGATTCCTGTTCTTTTAAGCTTCACCTGTTGTATTTTGTGTCACACTGTGCCGTGGTCATTGAAATGGTTCCATCGCTCAAACAATACGATTAGTTTTAAGTCTCTTAAGCAAATCTGGCTGTTAATTCCCTGAAATACAAAGACCCTCAAAACACAAATGAGGAGCATGGTGCTGTCTCTAAGTCACTTTAATTTTCAATGAATCACATCTGTTTGGTTTTAAAGGCAGTTTTCTTCCTTTGAACTGGTGTCATTGAGCCATTTTTCAAACGTTTGATGATTTCTAAAAGGCTTGGTGTCCAGATGTCCCACACCGAGGCTTTTTTTCCTCTCTCTGAATCCTGGAGCTGTTAATATTGTATGACAGCTGATGTGCTATGCATGTTTAATCTAGAGAGCACATACTGGGATGTATAATTCATTGTCCAGTAGCCTGCGGGCAGTGGTTTGTCAAAGAGCAGCTGAGGGCGAGGTTACAGTGAGCTCAGTACTTTGTTGTTTGTGTCATCATGTTAGTGGAGAGGGCAGAGAACGGGCCATGACATCTGCAGCTTTATGAATTTAATTCATCTCTTTATTTGTTCTCTAGTTTTCTCATAATCAACACAAACACAGTCCTGATCCACTTCTATTAAATCTAAAGCAGCGAAACTACAGATCCTCTAATGTCCTCTCTTCTCCAGTTTAAAGGCAAACACAACACCAGCCGGTCACATCGCCTCTGTTGCCAAGCAGCGATGGTAAAAGTTGCAACACTGTGCCATCTGTTCGAGCAGGACTCATGAATTTACCCACAACTAAATCCCACCAAGTGGTCAAATTTGCTTCATTTACATTCACATCTCTGACATTCAGTCGAGGAAAACATCTTAAAGGCCAGTGTCCTCTGTACACTGTGTGCTCTCGCTGTACACTGCCTGGCCAAAAAAAAAGTCGCCACCAAAAAAAAAGGTCACACACTCTAATATCTTGTTGGACCACCTCTAGCTTTGATCACAGCACGCCTTTGCTGTGGCATTGTTTCGATAAGCTTCTGTAATGTCACAAATGTCAAGATTTATTCGCATCCAGTGTTGCATTAATTTTTCACCAAGATCTTGCATTGATGATGGTAGAATCTGACCGCTGTGCAAAGATTTCTCCAGCACATCCCGAAGATTCTCAATGGGGTTAAGGTCTGGACTCTGTGGTGGTCAGTCCATGTGTGAAAATGAAGTCTCATGCTCCCTGAACCAGTCTTTCACAATTTGAGCCTGATGAATCCTGGCATTGTCATCTTGGAATATGCCCGTGCCATCAGGGAAGAAAAAATCCATTGATGGAATAACCTGGTCCTTCAGTATATTCAGGTAGTCAGCTGACCTCTTTCTTTGAGCACATAATGTTGCTGAACCTAGACCTGACCAACTGCAGCAACCCATGATCATAACACTGCCCCCACAGGCTTGTACAGTAGGCACTAGGCATGATGGTCGCATCACTTCCTGATGCGCCCATCACTCTTGAACAGGGTAAATCTGGACTCATCAGACCACATGACCTTCTTCCATTGCTCCAGAGTCCAATTTTTATGCTCCCTAGCAAATTGAAGCCTTTTTTTCCAGTTAGCCTCACTGATTCATAGTTTTCTTAAGGCTACACAGCTGTTCAGTCCCAACCCCTTGAGTTCCCTTCACATTGTGCGTGTGGAAATGCTCTTACTTTCACTATTAAACATAGCCCTGAGTTCCACTGTTGTTTTTCTTCGATTTGATCTCACCACAGGTTTAAGTGATCGCTGATCACGATCATTCAGGATTTTTTTTCCGGCCACATTTCTTCCTGGAAGACGATGGGTCCCCACTATCCTTCCAGTTTTTAATAATGCGTTGGACAGTTCTTAACCCAAATTTAGTAGTTTCTGCAATCTCCTTAGACGTTTTCTCTGCTTGATGCATGCCAGTGATTTGACCCTTTTCAAACAGACTAACATCTTTTCCATGACCACAGGATGTGTCTTTCGACATGATTGCAACTCATTGCACCAGTTAGGGTTACATAACTTGTTGCCAGCTGAACGATAATCACCCGTGCAGTAATTATCCAATAGGAGGCTCGAACCTATTTGCTTAGTTAAATCCAGGTGGTGCCTTTTTTATGGCCAGGCAGTGTATTATGTGACCTTATCAGAGGGTGAAGAGAAAAACAAGCACAGGATAACAATGGAATATTTTAATACGAAATATTCTTTCTTTATCTCCCAAAATACTCCCAAAATAATCAGTCATCACTATCATTCTGTGCATTTTCCTTGGTGTTGTAGAAGTGGAAAGCCCTCTGTGGGTGTTTCAGGCTGTCAGAGCAGTTTTGTCTTCATGTGAAGCAGCAGTGAGAGCGGACAGCGACAGATGGTTCCTGAAACTCAACATCACTGTGGTGTCTCTGTGTCAGTGTGTTTTGGAAGAAATCAACAAAGGAATGAAGACAGTTCGATAGTTTGATGGATTGTTTGTGTGTGTGTGTGTTCGATATGTGTGTGTGTGTGTGTGTTGTGTGTTATACAGGTATGAACTGTCCTGAATGAGTCCTGAATGAGCTGTTTAAAGTCTGAGAAACTGCCTCTCATGATGTTACTCATTATTTTCTTTATCTCTTTTTCTTCTTCTTTTTTTTTCTCAGGATGGAAAGACGGCGGAGGATCTGGCATACAAAGACCAACATGAAACCATAGTTTCTCTTTTGGGCAAACTTAAAAAGGTACAAACGATGTCACACACGTCTCAGAAACTGAGATGTTGTGAAAAAGAAATAAAGGGTCTCAAACTTTACGTGGTACTGTTTCACAAACTCTCTTTGCACCTGGTCTATTTCTGTGCAGAGGTGTGGAGAGACGTCTGCAGCACGAAGGTGTTGGATTTTATCATCTCACCACTTTTAGACTGTGTTGCGACACTTTCTAAAAAACAAGACGAGGAAGAAAGAGATGGAAAACAGTGCTAAGCATGTTTTCTGGAGCTCCTTTAGACAATAGATCAATATCTTTAGACAGAATCCCACATCATTGTTTTCTGATTTCTGAGCTTCTAGATTTTACAACATCACACGCAGTAGGGTAGAGAATGTTAGAAGCATTCTTCATTGTGATTTGAATAAGGAACATTCTTGTTTTTGCTCCCTTTTGGAGTTAAAATACAAGCTTCAGGTTGTCACAGCCTCTTTAACCCAAATATGAAAAAAGCAACAAAGGCTCACAGGCTTTATTATTATCATTATTATTTTTATTTTATCTATTTATTTTTTTTTAAAAAAAGGAGCTGGAGATGCTGGCTGAAAAAAACAAAGAGGGAAAGATGCTGACCCAGCAATGCAATGGGCCGTTGCACCTTTTCCCAAACTAAACTACCACAAAACTAGGTTAAACAAAAAAGGAAAACTGGATCACAGAGGTTTCTATCCCAAACTAAAACAACAAACTAAAATAACAGAACCCAACAGTTAAACATGTTGGTTTAAGGAAGCCTGTGGGGAGAAAAAAAGATTACATGGAGTAAAGACTTCTGATCTGACTGCTGTTAAAATGTGTGAGTGTGTGTCGAGTGTGTGTATATATTCTCTGCCCTCCTGTCGACTCTCCCAGCACCTCTTTATCCTCCTCCTCCCTGTGTGCAAATTGCACTCAGGTGCACAGCAGGCAGAAGGAGGAGGGAAACCAGAGCCACAATGAGAGAGAAATAAAAAAACCCCTTTATGTGTGGCCATGGGATGTCTGATCTATCTTTCTGTCTGCAAAGGGTTTATTTTTCTCGGTTTTCACGCACAACTGTGTCTCAATCCATGTTCGTTAGTATTAACAGCCTGTTTTTTTTTTACATAAGCCACTCCATGACTTCTGTTTTTAACACAAGACAGTGACACAAGTGTAATCTTGCAGTAAGTATTGTTACCAACCAGGCTCAACAGTTTATGACCAAAAAAGGGAGACCACACACAATCACAAAGTGTGACCAAAAATATTTGTAATATAATGAATAAATAAATGTAGCATATAATATAATATATAGATATTGCATATAAAAATAATATATGCTACAAAATTATTCAACTATGGTTGTCAGTATGTATGCTGTGTTGGATGTGTGTGAGTGTATGTGTGTCAGTCAGTAAATCAAATCAACAAACAAAGGAGTGATGTGAGTCAGCCAGCCATGGAGGAGAGCGAGAGCTCAGTGAGGAGGGCTGCTTCATAGCCTTCTGTGCCCAGCCTGCTCAGGTGTGCCAAATTGAGTCTGGTAGACTCCTCCACCACTACCTGCACCACAGAACACAGCCAGCAGAAAGAACGAGCAAGAGATGGAGCCTCTCCCAAAATCTTTAATTGCAAGCCATTAAAAACAGGATAACAGACAGAAATGTGGCATCTGTCGTTTTGTGTTGTCGTCTATGTTTGGAGAGACTGACGCCTCAAATACACCACATGCATCTGCAGTCCAGCTCCACTCCGCTGTGGGTTGACTGTGTTTGTCGACTCACACCAGCTGCATGTTTAGTCTGCAAACCGCAGGACTGACGGACAGCTGGAGTTGCAAGACCGAGGAATTCCCGCGCTTCTCTCTCCATTGATAATCCTCTCTTCATTCATGTTGTGCTGTAAAACCTCAAACCTGTTGACTCCTGGCCCGTCTTCCCTCATTGTGACGTTTTGTTGCATTGTTAAAGCTAAGTACGATCTGGTTTTGACACGGTTAGTTTATTTTGAAAGTCTCAGGCTCTTTTTAGATAGTTTCCGTGCACTTCCTGTCCCACTTCATCTGCTCTACTCTTGATGCATCACAGCTTCAGCATCTGGAAAAAATAAGATGGCTGTGTATTAGCTACGACCTGCTGGACCAGCCACGCAGCTGGACCGTAGCGTTACAGATCCGGTGTGAGTTGACACATTGACCTGAATGGAAATCAATCTGATCCAGTGCAGTGAGACGGACTGGAGACGCATCTAGTGTATCTCAGCTGAGATGTGAAAATATAAGCTGTCTGGTTCAGTCAAAAATATGAGAGCTAGTTTACCATTTCTCTTATAAATTATCATTCAGTGCACTCAGTTTCAGCTCCAGTGTTCCCAGTCTGCCTCAGGGCACATCCACCAGAACACACCTGAAGCTAAACGTCTCTGAAGTCCCTTCAAATCCAGTTATCCAGAAAACCTGCTGAGATTGAGTTCAGAGCGTGAAAACACGACAGCAGCAACTGTGAAAACAGCCATCCTCTGCATATGTTTGGCTAATTTAAGACTCTCTCACACACTGATGCCAGTTTAGAAAGAGGAACTGACTTTCAAATCAACCCAGAGGAAAGAAAACGCTCATTTCCTCAACTCTCACTTCAGACCAGTCTAATCTAATGTTTGCTAACGTGAAGACGTGTTCTGCCCGGATATGAATCATAGATTTTCCAATTAGCAGTCGTATTTATTTAATGTATTCAGAGCAGTTGGGGGTGTGTTCACAGCCCACAGATCTTCTCGCAGTGTTTGAGGCCACCTCTGATGTGTGACTCATCTGTTGATGGTTAAGAGAGTCTTATATTTAAGCTCATTGAACTGCCTCCAGTGTTGAAAAGTGAAGCCAAAGTGGAATTACAGTATCCTTTCAGGCTAATGAGAGAGCCTATTAACACCTGTTAACAGCCTGATACACAATTATCATTTTGTTTTTTGCTTTGTTTTCCTTTTCCTTTTTATTATTAATGCAGAGAGTTATAAACAATCAGGGGCTGACTTGATTTATCTTTTTTTTTTCCGGGTCAGGACAACCACAAACTGAGCTACATCCAGCAGCTGCGGCCCACTCAGACCGTGCAGCCCAGGATCAAGCTGAAGCTGTTTGGACACTCTGGAGCCGGGAAGAGCACGCTGCTGGAGTCTCTGAAATGCGGCATCCTGCGCAGCTTCTTCAGGAGGAAACGAACACGAATGACCAACACGGCGCGCCACCCCAACTCCCCCATCAGCTCCAAACCTGCTGGTAGGTGATAGACAGCTTTGACGAAGCTGAGATGTACCTGAGTGGTACAGTGGTTCATTTATAACCATAGCGAGCGCCAATTAGCACAAAGACATTTTCCTCTGAGCTCAACAAACGATGTTCTACGACTCTACATAACTCCACATCCTGAAAAAGAAGAAAACGGCAAAAAAAAAACAGCGGCCTACATCTCACCCCAATTTGCTCTGGCAACTAACCCCTTAACCCCATTAATCCAACAAACTGAACGTGAATCTTCAACTAGAAACAATCCGTCATTCTGCTCCTGGTTTTCACAGTGACAGGTCTGTGATCCAGCTCCCTGACATGTGCAGTGTAGTATAAACACACACACACACACACACACACCATTATGTTTCCTTTGAGCTCTCTCTTCTGCAGCGCTCACAGCCATTACCTCACAGATAGCCGTGATACTGCGATAATAGTCAGTTAGGTTGAAGCTGTATTATGTTACTGATCCTGTCCTCAGCTCTATCTAGAAATCTGCAGCCTCTTTCTCAGCTAAAGGAGAGGTTGAGAAACCTTTTTTTTTAACCTCTGATTGTTTTTCATATCTGTTTATGTTGGACTCAAGTCCTCAGGAAAGGTGACACATCAGTTTACTTAAAGTGTGGCTGTTTGATGCACAAGTACCTGGTCTAGAGTCAGTGTTTTTGCAGCTGAAAGTGTTCTGAAGCGATTTCTTGTCCTTGAGGGTTTTGATGCTTCGTTCATAAGAGAGGAATTGATTCATCACCTGCGAAAAGCACATAAAGCATTGAAGACTTTTTATGCCTGGCTTGAAAACAGACTTTGAGATTTCCTTCATTAAAATTTATAAAACCTTATGCATGGTGGTACAGTGGTTAGCACTGTTGCCTCACAGCAAGAAGGGTCCTAGTTTGATTCCCCTTCCTCGGTATTTGTGAGAGTGGGAGTGTGCGTGAACAGTTGTTTGTCTTTATATGGTAGCCTTGTGGTAGGCTGGTGACCTGTCCAAGGTGTACCAAGCCTTGTGCCCAATCACAGCTGTGATAGGCTCCAGCCACCCTGTGATCTCATAAAACAGATGCATGACTACACAAAGCATCCTTTCTTATCGGAAAGGATTGTAGCATCAGCTGCTTTTAATCCCAGAACACCAAACCAAATGCAGCTGATGTTATGAAAACAGCATCTTAAATACAACCAGAAAATCTAACATGTCTCAAGAGACTCAAAGAGACTTTGAGGACTTTGTAAGAGATCTTGAAAAAGCCTCACCTCTTTATATCTGCCTGATCCTAATCTACAACTTAAAATGAGATTATCAGCACCAATAAAGGTTATTTCTAAATGCTAATTTTCAGCCTCCCAATCAGGTTGGACAGGACCGGATTTGAAGTCTCTATGACAACACCAGCCCGGGTGATGAAGTTTAGTAGTGAGAAGAGAGATCTGTGTTTTTCTCTGCTGAGAATGATCTCTGTGATTCATTTAGTAGTGATGCTGGACACTAGAGCTGAACTGTCTGACAAGAGAAGAAGAATGCTAAACGTGAGCGTGATAACACAGACAAAAGGCTAGAACACGGGCTAAGCTGTTTGTGATAATGTTCATTCCAACCCACATGCAGCAGTTTTTCTGCAGTGATCTGATCAGACTTCAGATCTTCAATAAGATGAAGAGTGAGGTTACGTTTGCTCTGATTGATAGACAAGCAGACAGAATGATTCGCAAACGTTACACGTTAGCCTAACCAGCCCAGTGGCCTCATAGTCCCACAGCCACTGTGAATCATGCATCATCTCGTAAATGGTAAATGGACCAGTACTTATATGGCACTTCTCTAGTCTTTCTGACCACTCAAAGCGCTTTACACTGCTGATCTCGTTCACCCATCCACACCACATTCACACACTAATGGTAGAACGTTCTACGATAAGAACCATCAGTTTGATCTAAACCATTCATACTCATTCACACATCACTGAACAACAGTGGGAGCAATTTGGGGTTCAGTGTTTTGCTCAAGGACACTTCAACATGTGACTGCAGGAGGGAGGGATGTTTTTCAGAGCTGTCTCGAATTAAAGCGTGCATTACTACATGCACTTAGATTTGGAGGTCTCGTACAGAATAGAGGATAAAATAGAAGATTTTTTACAGAAAATTTAAACTAAACTAAGTTAAATGGGTTAGCCATAAGCTAAGAAATATTTTAGTTATTATTTTTTACTTTTCATTATTGTGAAAATACAAAACAAAAGAGGTGTGCAGTTTCTCTTTCTTTTTTCTTGTGCAACTTCTACCTCTGAAAACCCAAATATCAGATCAGGACTTGGTATCAGCAGATAATGAACTGAAAAATTGTGATCAGGGACCAAAAATGCTGATCGGGACATCCCTACTTTAAACTGTTAAACTTAAGTACGATTGTCCTGATAAGAAGCTCTCTCTCCCTGCTTGAAGAGGTGCTGTGATTTCAAACTCAGATCACAGCAACTCTTCAAGCCTGAATGGCTGTTCCTAGATAAAGTATTAAATGTGATGCAGGAACCAAAACAAGAAAACGTCGTCTTACTTAGAAGAGTAATACTGCAGCTGTGGTTAAAGTGAAGTGTTGATGGTCCAAAGAAACACAAAACTACTCCTGAACCCCTGGAAACAAACTAGGTGTGGCTGAACAGAATCAAAGTGATCCAAATGTCAGGGCTGCAAAGTGGATTTATCTGCAGTAAAACAGCGCCCCCATGTGTTAACCAGTGCCATTGAAAAATAAGAATTCTCTCAAGGTATGGTGTTCATAAATTTGATTTTAGGAGGTTTGCAAATTCTGTCTTTATTTACGTTTTGAAGAACTTCACAACTTTTTTTGGATAGTTGCACCAGTATGTGTCAGTAACATGCTTCCCCTCTTCGCCTTTCTTACTGTGTTCAGTGTCGGTGAGCATTTCCAACCTGTACCCGGGCTGTGAGAACGTGAGCGTGCGCAGTCGCAGCATGATGTTTGAGCCGAGCCTGACCAAAGGAGTTCTGGAGGTTTTTTCCCCAGTTCACAACGCTCTGTCTGCAGCTGACGAACAGGCAACGAAGGCCATCGACATCCAGCACGCTAACATCAACGGTGAGAGGCGGTGATGGCTGTCGTTACACACTGAAGTTGTGTTGTTACATGTTTATATTAAAATGCTGTACACTTGTAATCCTTTCTGCAGGTGTCGGGGATTTCAGCGTGTGGGAGTTTTCAGGGAACCCGGTCTATTACTGCTCCTACGACTACTTTGCAGCAAACGACCCAACAGCGATCCATTTGGTGCTGTTCAGTCTGGAGGAGCCGTACGAGACGCAGCTGAGCCACATCAGCTACTGGCTGAACCTGCTGAAGGCTCTGATGCTGCCGCAGGAAAACATCGGTGAGGATGAGGAGACGAGGAAGGATGATTGACTGGTCTCATGTCTTCATCTTGACTTCTTTAGTTGTATTAATCATTTAAATCTGACTCTAGAAAAGACAATGCAGTCAAATTAGGGTAAAAAAAATAACAGAGCAACAGATTATTTTAAGCATTAAGACTTTAACATAAAGCAAGAAAAAATCACATACACACTGGAAGAGATCAGCAAAGAGATGAATGATCCATTCTGTGTCCTCAGGGGTCGCCAAAATGACTAAAAATGAAAGTTTCTTACAAGATTTCTAACTTCAAAGCGGAGTTTTAAACAAAAAAACAACAATCTTGCATTTTCCTGACATTAAGAGAAATCCACAGAGCAAAAAATTAATTGAAAAAATAATAAGTATAGTCCAGATTTTGCCATTTCAAACTGGAGAATGATGAATAAAACTAAAAGGATGAATAGTCGCTTTTACAAAAAAAAAAGAAAAGAAATGAAAGAATCCAAATGAAATAGATATCGGACATAAACAAATCCAGACATAAAGAAAGAGCAGCAGCACTGTGAAATTGTAGTTCAGCTTCTGTGTGCCAGTGTATGGTATGTGGTTTGGTCTGCCAAGTAACCAAGTCAAAGTCACGGGTCAAAGACACTGAGTGTGTGTGTTTTCTTGTGTTTTCCTGTGTTTTTCCAGCTTTTGGAGGCCGGATCCAGCAGCCTCTCTCAGTGGTCCTGGTGGCGACGCACGCTGACCTCGCTGACGTCCCCAGAGCGTTTTCTGGAGAGTTCAGCTACGACAAGGAGAAAGCTCTGCTCAAAGAAGTCAGGAACAGGTCAGGACTCCACGATGAGCAGTCATCAGGGACATGGAGGGTTGTTTTAGTGTTGTTGGTTGTTTTTTTTGTCATAGTGCAGAGGCATGTTTCTCATACAAACTGACAGACTCTCACATTTCAGCAGGTATTTTTCTTTTTTTTTAACAGTTTCTTTGGACAAAAACGGTCTTTTACACGTCTCAGGATCTGCTCAAAGGTCTTAGTTTTTTAAACATTTTGTTTTTGTTTGTTTGTTTCCAGGTTCGGAGTCGACCTACAGATCAGTGAAAAACTGTTTGTGATGGACGCTGGAGCCTCAAACTCCAGAGATGTAAAGCTGCTGAGGAGTCACCTGCAGGAGCTTCGCTCCAACATCATCTCTGTGAGCTCTGCAAACACTCGTTTCCAATGTCCTCTTGAGAGGTAAAGTAACAGACAGTGAATAATCTCTCCTCCCTCTCTGTCTCTGCAGAGGTGTAGTCCCATGACCCTGTTGTCCGAGCGTTTGCTGACCACCCTGCCAACTTGGAGGAAGCTAAGCGGTCCGAACCAGCTGACCTCATGGCAACAGTTTGTCAGCGACGTCCAGGAGCACATCAACCCTCTGGTCAGCCAGGATCACCTGCGCACGCTGGCTCTGCAGCTGCACAGCATGGGGGAGGTAGGAAGCTGTGCCAAGCCAAGTCCTAACCAGAGAGTCACAGGAAATTAAACTGTGATGCTCCTAATAAAACACTGACTGTTAGAAAAAGAAAGTCTCAAGACACAAAAAAAGTTGTGAGTTGTTTTGTAAAGATGACAGCAACATGGATGATGGCAACAAAAAAAATAAAAAGAAACCTGTTGTCGTTTTCTTCCTTGGTTGGCAGAAACCATCAGATATAGAAAATAATTCTTAAAAATTCATAAAAAGACAACTAGAGTTTCCAAGTACTTTAATTTCTTTAAAGCTATAAGCCTGGAGGTGAATCAAATCATTTAAATTGCATCTCAGAGATCAAATTCAAAGGTTTGTGACTGTCATTTCATCAAGCTACCACAAGGGGGCACCGTATGTTTATTAAAAAAAGGAAACATCAGTAAACAATTACACAGAAATACTCGAGAGCAGGAATTTATTTCACTGTTGATTCACCAAAGTGACTCACAGCTCAGCGATGAACTCAGCTGAGTTCGAACTCAGACTCTTTGAGTGTTTGCTGATGTTTGTTTCAAATTAAGGAATGCAGAAACTGTACGTCATAATGTGTAATACGTCCTTTTTTGAAAAACTTCCAACATCTTTTTTATTACTTTGCATCTCTGTTTCTCCTCATCCTCCCTGACTTGTCTTCATCTTCCTCTTCCTCCTCTCTCTTTCCTCTCCACAGATCAACATCATGCAGAGTGAGACGGTGCAGGACGTTGTTCTGCTGGAGCCTCGCTGGCTCTGCAGCAACGTGCTCGGAAAGCTGCTCTCCGTGGAGACGCCCAAAGCCATCCACCACTACAGGGGGCGCTACAGGCTGGAGGAGGTGCAAGCTCTGGCTCCTGAAAGCGACGTAGATGAGTTGCTGCAGATCCTGGACGCCATGGATGTCTGCGCCCGTGACATCACCAACCCCTCCATGGTGGATATCCCTGCTCTCATCAAGACCAACGGCCTCCACCGCTCCTGGACCGAAGAGGAGGAGGAAGAGTCACTGATCTACGGAGGGGTCCGACTGGTCCCCGCAGAGCATCTCACTCCGTTCCCGTGTGGCCTGTTTCACAAACTGCAGGTGAACCTGTGTCGCTGGAGCCACCAGCAGAAGCCAGAGGAAGAAGGTGGGGAGGATTTCGATGGAGACATCCACCTGTGGACTAATGGAGCAAAGGTGAGCCAGACAGGAGTGGAGGCCATGATCCTGCTGGTCAACCACGGGCAGGGGCTGGAGATCCAGGTGCGTGGGCACGATTCAGTGCGGGCCAAGTGCTACACCCTGCTGGACACCATCTGCAGTATCACAGAAAACCTGCTGGCCTCCACCCTCCCTGGACTGCTCACAGCCAGGTACTACCTGAGTCCTCAGCAGCTGCGGGAGCACCACGCGCCCATCATGATCTACCAGCCCAAAGACTTCCTCAGAGCGCAGGTCCAGAGAGAGACTTCGCTCACCAACACCATGGGCGGCTACAGAGAGAGCTTCAGCAGCATCCTGACGTTCGGCTGCGCTGAGGTTTACCAGCAGGGGATTCTGGGAACAGATGTCCATATTTCAGATGTCCCTCTGCTGGCTCGCAGGAAGCTGTGCCGAATGCTGGACCCTCCAGACGCTCTGGGGAAAGACTGGTGCCTGCTGGCCATGAACCTCGGCCTCACAGACTTGGTGGCCAAACACAGTAATGGGACTTCAAACGGCGCCCCTGAGTTCGACTCTGACTCAGACTCCCAGCAGGCCTCACTGCAGCCGAGCCCGACGGCAGCTCTGCTGCAGGAGTGGAGCGGGCGAGCGGACAGCACGGTGGGCGTGCTGATGGCCAAACTGAGGGAGCTCGGCCGCAGAGACGCTGCCGACTTCCTGCTTAAAGCTTCTCCTGTTTTCAGGGTCAACATGGAGGCAGTGAGCGGCGCCGCAAATGGCTACCCTCCCACCTGTAACGGAGGAACATCGTATAACTCTATCAGCTCCGTCATATCCCGCTGAACCGATCAGGGTCAGCTGCCAAACGCTAGATAACCTGACGAGACTTTCCCTCTCAAACCGAACCGTCACAGGCTCGTCTTTTATGAACATGAAGTGCAATCGAGTCCAGCTGCTCCTTCGTAAACACTCCATCGCGTTGGCGTGTGATCCAGATGTTGTGTTTGTACAGAAACTTTCCTTCCATTATGAATGTTGTGAAAGAGCTGAAAAACCCGGAGCTCCAAAGAGGAATCCAGTGCTTTTATTTTGTTCTTAATATTTGTCGTGCTGCTTTTTGACGTCCCTCCTGCTCTACTGCACTCAGTCTCACTCATCTTACAGCTTCAAACAGAGAGGAAACATTTTTAAAGAAGAGAAAAAAGATGGCAGCCTCGAGTTAGGACACAGCTTCAAACAGAAAAAAGTTACCTGTAACCGCTGAGGCTGCCGTCTCTACTCCATCCTCACTTTTACATAAAACGATCTCCCTTGTTGCTTCTGTGTCACTGAGGTGATATTTGGTCAATCAGCTTAGTGTCGAGTAAATTAACAGCATTTCTCAGAGTGCCTTCGTGGCTTTCTACCTCCCTAAAGAGCACAAATAGTCTTGTTATAAAAGAGAGAGTCGTTCTTTGTAAACATTTGAACATTTGCTGTGCCTTGTGGAAACTCGTAGTAAAGTAAATTTCAATCAGAGGCCGTGTTACTAACGTTAGAGGCAGAGAGTTTGATGAAAGCTCTGCTCTTGTTACAGGGTTTATACAACACAAAGCTGGAGTCAGAGATCAGGTTTCTGCTGCTGCTTGTGTTTGTTTGGAGGTGAAAATCTTTTCATATATTTCACTCAGAGGTGAGTTTTCTGGAGTTGTGGGCAGAGTCAAAGGGAAACATCATCATCATGTTTGATCCAAAAACAGAAATCCCTTCAATGTTGATTCATTTTGGTGAGATGTTATGTTAGAGTCCCATTTTCTTCAGAAGTTTCCGAAAGAGAATGAAGTAAAAAAGCTGCTCCATTGTTTCTGATTAAAAAAAGTAAACTAGTACATTTATAGAACTTAATTCTCTGACCGGCTGAACAAAAGTGTCTCTTGGTCCGAACAGAGGTCAAAGTCTGAAATTTGCGACGAATCCAAAGATTTTCTGTGATTAGAAAAAGAGAGATCTCCGTTCTGTTTGATTTGTCACAGACGTTTCGCCCTCATGACTCTTCTGTTATGAGACGCTGAAGCTGCATTGAGTATAAAAGTTGATGCAGAGCATTAAGTATTGTTGTTTTTGTCAACTTGTTTTGCTGCCCCCTGGTGGTAAAAAAAAAACATGTTAACACAATTTAAAGAAACGTTAGTAAACTTTCTTTGAACAACAATTGTGACTCAGTTATGCGCTACATTTTCATAACACACTAAATCGATTAGTTACTTTTCTGAATAAGTCTATAAAATGTCATAAAGCAGTGAAAAACGCTGCAAAGCCTGAGTTAAATTGTTTGGTCGGACTTCAGGAGTAAAAAGCAGCAAATATTCACGATTTAAAGCTAATACCTGTCACTTTTTGGGGTTATTTAGTTCAAAGAAAAATGTTGCTGCTTACAGTTGCAGAGCTCATCATGTAAAAAACTGTTTTCATTTTGTATAAAGGAAATTAACACACCCTACAATTTAAAGCAGAAAGAAAACGAGTAAACGTGTCGTACTGACTGCTTTTCTGAGCATTTTAAACCTGCTCAGAGTAAATATACGGATCACTTGAATTAAAAAAAAGTTATTTCCTGTCTTTTTTTCTTCATAAACATCACCAAATTATGATATCCTTATTTAAAAATAAACCATTGTAACGTATTATTCTTACATATCAGTTTATTTCTTGCCTTTTTTAAGGGTTAATTGGACCTGTGTAATTAAAAGTGAATATTTCGTCTCAAATTTCTCATTTAGACATCACACAAAAGGACTTAAAGCCATTTTAACAGAATATTAAGTGTTTCTTTTCCCAAAAATGTAGTGTCTTATTGAGAATATCTTCCTGAATGGAGAGCTAAGAGGGTCTAATGTTTAAATCATGAAGGCACACAGGGTGAAACTACAGGGTCCAATTCAGATCCCAAATCTGTGGGCTCAAACTTTGAATAAAAGTGCCACCAGGTCTGACGAGTCATCAGGTCAGTCTTTACATTTTCTACCAGGCTTAAAGGAGTCTATATGAAACCAGCTCTTTGATGCTTCTCGTCAGGTGTACCGTTGAAGCGCCCGTCCACAGAATTGTATTTCAAAACGGCGGCATTGACGCCGCTTCTGTTGAGCTAAATTTGAGCTTCTGTGCTCGTTTGGTCGACCATGCGTGGCTTCAGTTTGTCTTTCTGTATAACCTGAAACTTCAAATGCAGCTCGGTCAGCAGAAACAGGAACATAAAAGCATTTTGTTTGAAGTATTGTTGCTGAAAAAGATGCCAAAGGCTGCTGGTGACGCAAAGAAGCTGGTCCTTTATCACATTCATGAACCATAAAACGTTTGTAAACAAAGGAGTTGATTCTGAGAACGAGTTTCGGTTCTTGGATTCAAACCCTGTGGATTTAAAGAACCGTGTTCCAGTACAGAGTGTGACAGTGACGATCTCTGTGCCAGTATTTCCTGTCTGCTTTACTTCCCCAGTGTTACCGTCTGTCCCCTCAGATAAAACTTTCTTTTTCCTCTCCTCGTCTTTGGTCTGATACTAAAGTTGCCAATAACACAGCAAACTTCTGGCTGTGATGTAAATATGTTAAACCATTTATTGAACTCATCTTCATTTTTCTGCTTAAAGCAGAAATGTTTTCCCAACAAGGCAAAATGAATGTACAACACATCGCTCCCATGAACAGGCAAATCAACTCAAATACAGCATCAATGAAAACACGTGTACAGTAACATCTTGTCTCCCAAACTGGTCGGAAATGTCTTTATTTTTCTTCTTTCGTTGAAGCTTTTGTTAAAGTTGTGTATGAATATTATTGCCAATGATTGTGTGCCTGAACACAGCGGCTCATTCCTCTTTATCGCCTTGTACAGAACACAAGCTGAGACGCTTCACAAAGGGAAGTGATGATGTGTTACTCATTTCAGACAAATGGTGATATCATGTTTTTGGGTTTTATTTTGTTTTGTTCTTTTGTAAAATCTGGAAATCACTCAACTATTATTATCACTCTGTCTGCATTTGGTGTCTTTTTTTGTTCCTGGATGGCTCTGACTGCGAGTCTGACCAAAACAGGTGGAATTTGAAGATCTTGTTGAGAATATTTTTGTTTGAAGAAAAGGAAAAATTGATGAACTTGTTATTAGTTTTGAGTGAGTTTTCCTCCCTTTGAGACTGCGGTCTGATCGCCACATTGCACAAGTCTGTTTGTCGCTATTTATGTTACATTATTTCAGCATGTCTTGGAATGCCATGTTCTTAGTACTTCTGACACTTTATAGTGTAAAACATTTTATAATAAATTCTTTACCTATTAGCACTGCCTTTGTCCTGATTTCAGACGTACGACTCTTGTGATCTTAAGGAAGAGCAACAAAAACATAACTTGGAAATACTCAGTTCAAAGTTTTATAAAGTTATTAGTTATAGAAGTTTTTTGAAACTCTACATCTTTTTATTGAAGTAACGTTTTGAATGTTTAGCTTGTACTTTTATTGTAAAGTTTTGCTATTTTTTTTACTCAAGTAAAAGGTCTTAAAAAAACATCTCCCTGCACTGCCAGCTGCAGAAAATATTCTACTAAACATACATAAAAATGTCTTCCAGGTAAAGGTGTTTGTCCTTTGCTTTATTTGTCTCCTCCAGATTCCAGCTTGTTATTCCCACATCTCTTGGTTCATTGTGAAGCCTCAGCTGCAGGGACATCCAACCCTCCACCCACACATTCACATGATCAGCCTGCTGCCTGAAGCACTTCAGGGTTTGTCTCAACTTGTCCCGTCTGCTGATGGTGTCGATTGTGTTTCAGAAACATCTGAACAGACAAAGATTCATCATGTGAGGTGTAAACCACGTGAAACTGAACCTGTCAGGTTTTTCGTCAGAACGGTATCTAACAACTTGGTTGATATTTTATTTTTAAGGATGGTTTATTAGATATATATATATATATATATATATATATATATATATATATATATATATATATATATATATATAGATATAGATATAGATATATATATATATATATATAGATATAGATTCTTCAAAAATGAGGCCTTCAATAAACCACCAAATCGTTTTTTTTTTTTTTTCAGAGAATGTTAGAACATACATTTTTAGGCCTTTTCATATTCATTTTCATACTTTCTCCAAAAATATTCAAGAAATAACCTTTTTTAAAAATGGTGTCAATGTGACCATGAGTTCCAACATCTGGTGGATTCAGTTCTGCCTTCAGTTAATGTGTCATGTATGAAGTACAGCTCAGTCAGGCCTGGTTTACTCATGCACATGGAAATAAAGCCTAACTATGCTGAGTAGATGACACAACAGTTACTAAAATCCTACAGTGCATTACAGGATATATCCTTCATTAGGTCCTCATCAAAACCAACAGGTTAGAAAGAAAGAACACACCTTAGAAATATCCGTACCCAGGTTTAAGTTCAGTAAGTTGATGTAAACAATTCCAAGGCTACAGAAAGACAGGTTGGGTTTCATTCTTATCAAAGGAAGTCAGCAACATGAATATACCTTACACCGTACATGATCCTCAGTCTGACTTAGAAGACTCTCTGCCATCAGGCAATACAAACTCAAACTTCTGAGAGTAACTTCAAAGTCATTTGATTGCTGTGGAAAGGCTATATTATTTGAGTGTTAGCATGTTGATAGCTACATATTTTAAACTCAGACGACTGCATTTCAAACTGTTTGCATGCTAAAATACTGTCAGGACTACTTGCAGGCTAAGTTGTTGGTGTACTGGCTGGCTGACGGTACACAAAAAGCATTCAAGCTATAATTTGCATTAGCATGCTAAATTACCAAGTATAATGTGCTCAGCATTGTAGATATTGACATTATAGACCTGTTGACATCTAAGTCCTGTTTTATAATTTGCCTTTGAGGTTTGACTTAAGTCAAATGTACAGAGTGTTAACAAGCTAACATGGACACAAAAATATATCAGTTAAAAAGTGCTAACAGAAAACAGTCATGATGAATGAACATCTTTCCATTTACTGTTTCGATCTTGTTAAGCTAGGTAGCATAGCATAGCATAGCATAGGATGTCCTGTAAAGTTTGAAACATGAGGCTATAGTCTCCAGTTTAAGGTTAGAAAACTGACTATAAAGTTGTTTACATCAAGGTAGTATGCTAGCTTCCAACCATGACTCAGCAGAAATGGATACTCAGTTGTCATTAGAATATAAATGGTAAAATCTTTGTCATTTTTTCAACATACGATTCAGAGACTTGACTTTAAATCAAGCAAACCTGCCCATTTCAGCCCCACTTGGTACCAAAGAAGGCCGCTCTGATTTCCTGTTTAGATTAAACATGCAAAAGCCTGCTAGAATATCTAGACCTTCAATGTTGATGTTGTTTTCCCTTCCTTGATCAATAGTGTGAAGTAACAGCTCAGACAAGGTTGTTATGTCAAAAACAGCACAGTGCCTTTAATCTGTTCAGTTCTGTTAACCTTTGTGTGGGGACAGCTGATAACCTTTGTTAGCTGTTGTGTTAGCTGAGCACCAATCTGAGGAATGTATGACTGACAGTGTACAGCATCAGGCCTCAATGTCTTATGTGGCAAACGAAATTTACCTCACCATATTTTGCTCATAAGATTTGTACACCTGTATCTTCAATTACTTCTACCTCTGCTAACATCATTTACGATGGAGAAAACCTGCAGTGATGATCCATGAAATTGTTAAATGTAACCCGTTTCCTGGAGATTAAATTTTGTTTTAGGATATGTTAGCAACCAGGCTTGCACACTCATGCAGGAAGTGTTTAGTCAACTCCTGTCATGTGTCTCTCTTCTTGAGCAACTTCATCAAGTCACATAACCATGTGCTGAGGATGCATGTCTGCTCTCTGATTCGTGCTAAAGTGAGGAAAATGTGTATTCTTGGCCTGATGTATGTTATGACTGCATGACTGCAGAGTTGCAGAAAGACATTATGCCCCGTCACATGCATATATGAATCAATTCATGGTCAGAGCATTGTTGGGTGTTAATGTAAGAATATTGATATTCAATTTGTATGATTTGTTAATATTCTATACATTTTTCTTAGTATATGAGCATGTTTTACCTCCGTGTTCCTTTTTTACAACTTATATAAAGTTTTAACCATCAGCTGGTTGGTTTAAAGACTTCAAACAGCTGAGCTGACTCTGCTTAAATCTAAATATTAGCTTCTTTAAAGCTCAATAACTAAGACCCTGTTGAATTTGTACAAAGACCAAAGGTAGGTTGGTAACAAAACCTTGGTCCCAGTCTTGTTAACTCTTCTTAATGCTAAGCTATGCATTAGGCAAGCATATGAAATGTTTTTTTATAAATGAAAACATTCAACATTAGTATTGTGTCTCATCTTTTATACTCTACTCCTGTGTTCATTGTTGCAAAGGAAAATAGGATCCAAATCCACCGTTCTGTACACAAACAACCCTCCCTGTTCAAAGTTTCAAAATCTTATCAATCACATGAGAATCGACCCTGATTTACTCAGACTGTGACCGCACATCCAGGAAGTCCTCCTGCATGTTCATTACCTCGAACAGCTGGCCGTATCCAGTTTATCTTTCCCTTTACAAACCAGTGATGTCAACCTAGAAACCCAAGGTTTTATAACAAACTAACTTTACACAACATTTTAGGAGCAGCTGTACTAATTTTTCTCAGCTTCAAGCTCTATAAAAAGTGTTCAGGGTCTGACACTAGTATTGAAAAGAAAATTATTAATAAATCTGCTGGATTTTAGTACCTTGTTGCTGAAACTTGATATATAGTACAAACGTCGTTGCAACCCTTCCTACCAGCTTTGAGAGATTTTACATGTGATACCTCATATACAACCCCAATTCCAGTGAGGTTGGGACATTTTGTAAAATGTAAATAAAAACAGAATACAATGATTTGCGGATCAAGACAAGACAAGGTTTTTTTCCCTCAAACTAATAAACTTTATTATTATTTTATTTTTTTCAAATATTCACTCATTTTGAATTTACATCAAAACTTCATTTGAATTGGTTTTTTTTGTATATATATATATATATATATATATATATATATATATATATATATACACACACACACACACACACACACACACACACACACACACACACCAAAATTTAATAAATATTTAATAAATATGAGGACTCTGTCTTTTCACATTGCAGCTCAGGCTTCAGAGCCCCTTTTTGACCCCTTATTTTCCACTCGACCTCAGTCCTGCATATGCCTGTTTAGTAATCCCTCGGTCTCAGCCACCAAGGAGCCAATGAACTGAAGTCATTGAACAACAGTATCTTAAGTTGTTGTGCAGTATTCCGGTACACCTCTGTCCTTGTATTCAGATGCCCTTAATAAACCAGGTTAGTCAGCGAAACTAGGTTACAGACAGCTGAGTGTAAAAACCAGGATACTAAATATTCATTGTTAGAAAACAGATTTGGTCTGGTTTCTGGATGCTACCTAGACTTAGTCTCAGTATCATCTGTACAGTGCATTTATTCACTGGTCTTTAATTTTTGCTGTTACAGCTATACTTTCACTGACTGAGGTCTTAACTATTCCAGCAAAAAGGTGATAAGAAGCCCCAGTTACACATCTGCAGGGCCAAAGAGTTGACTTTCTTACTGCCTTTAGATCAGGTTACGCTGAGTGTCAAGACAGAAAGTATGTTTCTTTGTTCCTACTTCCCAGTAAAGAAATAAAATCACTGCAGTAAAACAGCTCCTTTCTGATTAATCATATGAACATATTAAGTGAAGACGTTAAACGGATGGACCACCAAACAAAAATGAGTCAGAGTCCTGGAAACATTTCAAATACACAGCAAAATATTTGCCATTTGCCAAGATTAAAATTCTTTGACTTAGCTATGTAAGAGGTATAATCTTTTATCTTAAAGTGTCCAGTATAATCTTAAATTGAGCATGAATGTGTACTTTTTTTGTCTCAATTTGTCAGGGGGTCTGAAAATTAAGTACAAAAAAAAAGAAAAAGAAAAAGAAAAACAACTGGAATAAGTTAATTTTGTTTCACTGAGTCAATATCAAAACTTGTCCCATGCTTCAGGAACACTTTTAGGTTGCTTGTTGAAGACCCACACAAAATAAATCAGTTAAAAAAACATTTTAACAAACTAAATGGTTCAGTCTTGCACACTGTGAAAACCATGCGGAAGAAAGGGACATGATACAAGCCAAATCACAACTACTGATACAGTTACACATCCTAAGGACCATTTATATTTGCAATAAAATTACAAAAACTAGATCAATGTTTATTTCCTTGTCCCTTAAATGAAGAATACACAAACAACGAAATCAATAAGAAAATTACATCTATATATTTTATTTTATTTTATTTTATTTAATTTATTTTTTTTTTTTGGGGGGGGCGGCGTTTTGTTTAAGTAGCCTTTTGTATTTCCAAATTAGTATTTTTTCTTCTTTTAACGGTTGGCAATACTTATCAAAGCCCACTTATTTCAAAATTTCTTGTCAAGTGAACTTAACTTACTACATGGCTGGATGATTTCACTCGTTGTAAGAAATTTTCTCATCAGATATGTGTTTTTGTCCTGTATTAAGACTCCGCTGTTTTGCAGTGTAGTTATCAGTCCGAAATAGGAATCTATTTTCTGGATAATATGTATAATTTATCACGGTTTTCTTCAACGATCTTGAAAAAAACATCGTGTACTCTTCTCAACCAACACCACTTAAAGAGAATCACGTGCAACCTGTACGTGACGTCATACTTCGGGGCGGGGTGTATGGGGAATAAACAAGGAGCGGACCAATCAGAGAGCTGCCTTGGGCGTTGAGTGTGTGTCAGTCAGGGCCTTATAAACTTTGTGAACCTCGACCGAAGGCAGTTGTTTTCAGTTGTTCATCTGTGAGAAGACGAAACCTACAGTAAGTTTTAATTTGACAATTTATTTTTTTTCATTCTGATGTCAGACCTTTCAAAAAATCCTTTTCTGAACGATGTTGCTTTTAAAATAGTAAGGGAATTTTAAGGGAATCGGTGTTGTGGGAATTCTGGGTCATTTACGACTAAAATTTTACAGCCGAGTGTTTATATTAAAAACAACAATTATAGGACATATGTCGTCTCAGTATGTTTTTTAACTCTGAAATGAAAACCTTTTATTGCTCTATTTTAGTTTTAGCCATCTTGTTTCTTTCGCCTGCCTTTGTTGTCGTCGTCCTCTTCAAACGTTAGCTGAAAGCAGCCATTAGCCTGCTTGTTTTTATCGCTTTACTTTAATTCATTTTTAATAAATAAATAGCGGAACATCTACATGTTTCAAGTGTATCCGGTGCAGATGAGGTCTCTTTGACAGCTACCTGTCAGAGTTTTGGTTTCTTTTTCCTGGTTGTAGTTTCATTGTCCGGGCTGGGTTTGTGGTTTTTCCGCAGCAGGAGCAGATCCCGTGACTGCGAACAAAACACCAGCAGGCTCGGGACGTGGCTCAGTTTCCGCAGCACAACTCGCAGGAAAACAAACCTTAAACGAACCAAATACCCGCTTTTATTTCTTGTATGCAATCTGTATAGTAGTAATAGCTCTGGTGTCGATGCTTTGGTTTTGTTTGGATCCTCGTTTTGAGGTGTGCAGTCGGGAAATGACTGTGGTGTCGGGAATGTGCATCACAGCCCATAATTGATCTCATTCTGCATGATTCACCAGAGCAGACGAGAAGAATCAAAGGCTCCTGTTGCGTGATAAATAAATAAAAATCACGTAATTTCCCAGGAAAGCAGGCGTTTAGTGAAGTGCTTTAAGAGGCCTCCACCAATGATTAAACCAGCTCCTGTGAACATGGTGTACTAACGCCTTTCTCTCTTGTTGTGTCTCTGTAGGAAGCCACAATGCTGCCTTTAGCCTTGTTGGTCGTCTGCCTTAGTGCAGCCATGTCAGCCCCCAGCCTGGACCCTCTGCTGGACCAGCACTGGGACGAGTGGAAGAGCTGGCACACAAAGACATATCATGAGGTATTTCTTTCTTTCTAGACACCTTTTTTTATGTCGTTGACGGGATTAGCAGACTAAACTAGCAGAACTGTTTTGCAGAAAGAGGAGGGCTGGAGAAGGATGGTGTGGGAGAAGAATCTGAGGAAGATCCAGATGCACAACCTGGAGCACTCCATGGGCAAACACTCCTTCCGCCTTGGCATGAACCACTTTGGAGACATGGTATAACCACAACATGTGTGCATATCTCACAACAGAGCACATATCAGGCCTCTTGTGGAAGGTGTTTAAACTTTAAACAGAATGGCTTGGTGACTGTTGGAGTAGATAAGGTAAAAAAAAAAGATAGCAAAGGTTTGAGAAGCGTCACGAATAAGATAAAGAAAAAATGTAATATTTTTTGTTTTGCAAATCACTGCAAACATAAGAAAAAGACTTTAAAAAATTGCCTGATCTAAGGGCGATTTAAAGAAATAAGATATCTTTATAGAGGAGATAACGCACAAAATAAAATATAAATACACTTTAAATTCAGAAAATTAAGCCTACGTCAGAGCTTAATGTTTTCCTTCAACAGCCTTTGTTTTATTTGTGTCTGTTTATTTTATATCGTTGCATCATAATCCAACAAACCACCACAGCTTTTTATGATACTGACGACATGCACCTTCAAACATACACTTCTAATGTGAACTTTCAGCTTCACTGACCCACATTGTCTTTCACAGACTCATGAGGAGTTCAGGCAGATCATGAACGGCTACAAACACAAAGCACAGAGAAAGTCCAAGGGGTCCCTGTTCATGGAGCCATACTTCCTGGAGGCCCCACGAGCTGTGGACTGGAGGGAGAAGGGCTTCGTCACCCCTGTTAAGGATCAGGTAATGCAGGTTTTTAAATTACACATGCAGACTCCGGGATCTGAAAGGCCCACGTCTGTATTTTACATGATGTTGTTTCACATTTTCATCATCTTGTGCATTAATGTTTGTTGCTGAGGCTTGTTTTCTGCTCGTCTATAAATTAATATAACACGTACAAAGAAATAGTGACTGCACAAACATGCAAAGCAAAAAAGATAAAAATAAAAACTCTCGTCACATAGTTTTGGTTTATTTTTCTCTCACCAAAAGCAGCTCAAAGTAGTTTCCCTCATCATGCATAAGTCGGTCACTTTGCTGGAAATACTAATGACTGTGCGTGCAGTTCAGCACTGAAATGCTCCCTCCTTATTTTAAACACTATTTTTGCACCACACACACGAGCCAAAACTCTGACCTGACATCAGCTGTCGCAGAAAATGTAGTAAACAAAATTACGCAACACGTGACTTTGGATAGTTTGATTGTTGCAGTTTCCGGATTGGATGGCACTTTGTCCACTGAGGTTAATGTTTTGCAGGAACGGACAGATAACACAGCTGCTATCGAGCTTGTTTTTGTTATCTGTTTTCTCCATGCACACCGCTCCTCCTCCTCCTCCTCCTCCTCCTGCTGGCAGCACAGAGCGTCCACTCCAGCCCCTCGACATACATTAACACCCTGTAAGCTGAAACCAGCCCGACCAGCTTACTGTAAACTAGGCCAGGGTGGAGCAACTCTGTCTTAAACATTGAAGTGCTGGAGTGCAACGTCAGGTCGGAGAGACAGAAAGTCTGTGAAGTAAACTCAACTCAAAGGGCTGAAAATGCTACATGTGGAGACAGAAACAAATCCCGACGAGAAATAAGTGAGAAAAGAGGAGCTTTAAACAGTAAAAAGTATCATTCAAACCTGCATGTATGCAGAAGGTGATGTGAAACTATTTGAGTTGGTATCTAAAATCAGACAGCTCATGACTAATGTAAAGAATTGTCCAGTGCAGGAGTGAGAGCCATTTTTAACTCGGCTGGTAATGAGAGACACTCCAGATGCTCGAGTCCTACAGAGAACCAGCAAACTCCACTCACTGGTTCTTTCTGCTCTGTTTTATACTTTAAAAAAATCACTGAAAATGTTTGCCAAATCCAAAAGTTTGGAGTTAGTTTATCATCAGAAAAGAGGTGTGAAAACAAGTATTCAACTGGTGTCAGAATAAAATAATTCTACTTGTCGTTAAACCTTCTCCTTTTTTCTCTCTGTCTCAGGGTCAGTGTGGCTCCTGCTGGGCTTTCAGCACCACCGGAGCTCTGGAGGGTCAGCAGTTCAGGAAGACTAGCAAGCTGGTGTCTCTGAGCGAGCAGAACCTGGTGGACTGCTCCAGACCTGAGGGCAACGAGGGCTGCAACGGAGGTCTGATGGACCAGGCCTTCCAGTACGTCAAGGACAACACCGGCCTGGACTCTGAGGATTCCTATCCTTACCTGGGAACGGTACGCACTCTGAGAAACGGGGTTACAACAGTTACATCAAAGGAGAAATGTGTAGCTCAGAAAATGTTCTTCTAGTATTTTGTTTACCTAATCAAAACATTTGCCTTATTTTTTACATTTTTATCGGTGCAAAAACAAACAAACCACCTTTTCATTTATTTTATTTGTATGTTTTTAGGATGACCAGCCATGTCACTACGATCCCACCTACAACTCTGCCAACGACACCGGATTCGTCGACATCCCAAGCGGTAAGGAACGCGCACTGATGAAGGCCGTGGCCTCTGTGGGACCCGTCTCTGTCGCCATTGACGCCGGACACGAATCTTTCCAGTTCTACCAATCAGGTCAGGATCAAAAACCCACATTCACAGGCGTTGAATTGAAAGAATCCTCACATTTAAGGTGCTTTAATTAAAGTTATTGTGCTTTCTCTTTAAAGGGATCTACTATGAGAAGGAGTGCAGCAGCGAGGAGCTGGACCACGGTGTGCTGGTGGTGGGTTACGGCTTCGAGGGCGAAGATGTGGATGGCAAAAAATACTGGATTGTGAAGAACAGGTCAGCTGTGACTGGTTGCTTTTTCTCATTCTCTGCATCTTGGTACGGAAACCTTTTGATCAAATATCAGCTGAACTTGTGTCTGATCTTTTTATTGTTCTGTTTGTTTGCAGCTGGAGTGAAAAGTGGGGCGACAAAGGCTACATCATGATGGCTAAAGACAGAAAGAACCACTGCGGCATCGCCACAGCCGCCAGCTATCCTCTCGTCTAAAATTTGCACAGCTCCTCTCTGTAGCACCATAGGCTTTTTTTATTGTTATGATTGCGATTGTTTGGCTGAAGGCCGGAGGATGTAGCTTCGGCTGGGCGAGCATCGACAGGAGGTCCTGTTTCAAGAGAAGAGAAGAGAAAAAACACTGTTGTTCTAGGGAAATGGCGCCATTTTATTTTGGCTGGTTTTACGCCACTTTATTTTGTCTGAGAAGATTTTAGTCTAGTGTTTCATTCTTTGTAAATATGTGTATGCTACTTTTAAGTGAAATGTTAAAACCTGCTTCGGTCATTGTAAATGATTTTTTTCTACTTTTACTGTGATCAAATAAAGTTGTCAAACACTAGTGAGGTGTTTGGAGTGATTTTTAAGTGTTTTCAGGGGAATGCGAGGACACGCTAGTCACTGAATCCTTTAAACAGCTCATTAAACACTGCACAGTTTGCCTCAGATGTCGAAGTGAAGCTGTTTTATCCTCTGAAAAATGAAAGTTACACCCAGAAAGCTGAATTCAGATTTCAGGAACAGGAACTAAACAGTATCTTAACACCATCGTAGCCTGATGACCCTTTGTGTTTCTGTTGCTGTCACGTTAGCATTTAGCTTCAGCTGATGTTCATTTAGCTTCAGGTGTGCTTCATGAGAGTAATGTGACAAACCTAAACCTACTAACATCAGAACTTCATGTGTAATATTTCAGGTGTTCAGAGTCGGTATAATGTGGCCTCAGCTGTAATCCTGCGCGCTGGTCTGAAATGTCGAGGAAGGATCATGTGGTCTTGTGAAAAAGGAGCCGAGCTCGCTGATGTCTGGTACCAGGATCTTATAGGATTATTCATCCTGTAACAATAGTGCTGATTCATGAGGAAACTCTTTACTGTGGGTCACCTTATATGAGCCTGAAGATGTGAGCTGCAGTTACTTATTAGACTGATTCAAGGAATTTATTTGAAACTGTTTTCACGTCATTCATAATTCATAATGTTAAGGTTAATTCAGTGTCCGTGGTCTTTGCTCACGAGAAGCTGAAAACCATCAGTTGATCTGTGTTGAGTTTCAGCGGTGAGAGCTCTCTCACTACCATTTCCTTTTTTTCTAAGGTCCAACTCTTTGTTCCTCTGTCATTTTGTAGAAACCAGTAGTTATCTGTTGGAGATCACACTTCAGCTGATATCTTTGAAAAAACACAACAGCCTTTAAAGTCGTGTGATGTTCAGTCAGTTAAACCCTGAAGAACCCTGTAGGTTCCCTTCTCAGACCAACTATGACACTTTTATAGTGTAAAAAGTTTGACAGTTTGTGTTTTGTACATCATTTCTTTGTTGTAACAAAATATGTGGGTTCTGCCAATGCAAATATGTCTAATCTTAGCATTAACTCTTGTTTATGCTTTTGGAGCCTGCATGTGCTGATAATCAGGTGGCCGCTGAATCAAGCCTACTGAAACTGCCTACTACATACTACATACCACCTACCAATGTAGTGTGTAGTACATACTGCATACTGCTTTTGAATGTTGTAGGGCAGTTCTGTTCGATCTGTCTTGTGGTTTCCCTGATTTTCAGGTATGGAAAGCAGAAGTAAAGCTGATTGCAAAACTGCTTCCATAGCATCAACTTAAGGTTGAAAACAGTCAATAAGAGGCATGCAGCGGTGAACAGAAATTAGAACATAAATAGAAAAATAGAAAATATAAATGACAACAGTCATCCTCATTGTTTTGATTGCATTTTTATGCTGAAGTTTTTACAGGTGCTTCTCTAGACTTTCTGAAGCAGAGTGGTTCTACATGTAAGTCAGTTCATCATGTGGTGAATGTACTTTTGAACTCTCAAGTATTTTTTAAAGTAAGTATTTCAATACTTTAACTTGAGCAAAATTTTGACCGAGCAAATTTAACTTGTAGTTGAGTAAGATTTGACCATGAGTATCAATACTCTGCCTCAAGTACTGGAGTTGAGTACTTTTCCACCCCTGGTTAAATGGTATTACTTCAATAGTTTTTATAGAAATGAAAAGTTAAAGGTTCCCAGGTGTTTCTTCATCTCTTTACATTCACTGTGACGAACCATCAAAGTTTAGTTATGTCTTGTAGTTGCCACTTGACATAAACAGAAAAAGAAGAACAACATTCACGCTGTGCATTGTGGGAAACAATATGAAAGGAAAACTGGATCGTTTGCGTACAAAGTTTTTACCTGAATAAGAACATATACAGGTATTTTTTTGCATAGTGCAGATTTTGGTCTTTTTCACATGATACACACTGAACTTTGGCCAAATCAGCACACATGGATAGTACAGTCAGCGGTTTGGAAAACAGCCAAAGAGACCGTTATGGATCAGAAAACACTTTCAGTGTTTCTGGTTAATTCATGAATTAGACTGTGACACAGTCAGTTTAAATATTAAACTTCCTCACTCTGTTTGTGTTGATATTGGCGCCCCCTGTTGATAAAGTACTGTCTAACATCTTTTCTTGTTTTTATTCTGTACATATGGTTGACCTAATTCATTTTGTCCTAAAATGTGAAACGTTTGATTACCTGTGAAGATTTGCTTCTGTAAAGTAAAAGAATGACAGATTTCTCTTCAGTCGTCTTCTCCGACACCTACCCTCCCTCAGTAGTGTCTGGCATTAAATATAAAAGTATAGAAATGATCAGACTTGTTGTTGATGGTCTTGTTTGTATTTGTAGGTCATAAAGAGGCGTCAGTGTTCGTGTCAGTCTGTTTTATAAGCGGGTTAAAAATCCTCACAGGAGCTTTAAGCAAAAGTCACTCTGAACTTGCTCTCTTTAAAGACGTCATTCCATGTGTGTGTGTGTGTTTACTGCACCTCTGATAAGCAGAGTAAACTGTGGAGCAGCAGGCTGAATGTGTTGTTGTGATGATGATCAACAGGGTGGAGTGGAAGGGTATTAAAGGATCAGTTCACACAGTTTTAAAACCTCATAACTTCTTGCTGACCTGTTTTGTTTTTTTTTTCTTTTAGTCTCGTCTGTTGTTTGGTGTCAAGTTTTTGGGTTTTATTAATAAAGAAAATTTAAATGATGGAGAAAAACTGAATTATGAGCACAGAGAAATAAATGTGAAAAGCTGTATCTCAAATAGGAACAACTTTCTTTTATTAGCTGAATCAAACAGTTTCAGGAAGTTCTAGATACAAAAATACATCGTCCTCTAGTGAAAATGAGACCATCTCTTCCTCTTTCAGCCCGTGGTGTTTCAGTCCTGTTAGAACAAACTGAGAAAAACATGAATCAGGGAATTCAGACAAACTTTTCACGATGAACGGAAGGTATGAAAAGAAATGCTGCTAAGAGAGAGCTGGAGAGGTCACTTTAGGAGTCCCTGTGTGACTTTATCCTACTGAAACTTCTGGACGAAGGACAGGTACTCATTGACGTCATCAGGAGAGCCAACCACGAAGGGAACCCGCTGGTGGAGCGACTCCGGCTGAACGTCCAGTATCCTCTGGGTGCCGGTGGTAGCGAGGCCTCCCGCCTGCTCGATGAGGAAAGCGATGGGGTTACACTCGTACAGCAGACGCAGCTGTGAGGAGAAAAAGTAGAAGAAAATATGTGAAGGAACGTGAATAATAATAATAATAATAAGAGTAACAATGACTCATCTGAACTGTTTTTTTTAGCTGTTGTCTGATATCTGATACTTTTCAACTGTCATAAAATCACCTTCAAGAAGATTTTGCTCCACCAGGCTCTGATACAACTTAAAAAGACAGCAAGTCCAAACAACCAAAATAAAAGACATAAAATATAAAGGAATCTGTGTTACAAACACATTTCAAAGACTGTACATGACAGACGGCTGCTGAAAATGTTAAAAAGTTATTGAAGCACATAAAAAATGAAACATGAAACAAAGAGCATCTGAAAAAGTTACTATGAATGTAATTTTATCAGGCCACTACACTGTAAAAAGAAATTTAAAATGATTTTAAAACAACTGACCCAAAAATAGAGACATATGGCATACTGACCTGCTCAGTACAACAAAACCCATATTATCAAGTTTAGAAATAAAACATTTTAAATATACTTGAGATGATGTTTCATAAGGAATAGATTATTTTATCAGTACACTTGCATCATCTCTAGGAAGGCGATTTATTGAATACTTTTCCTGCTTAAGTGGTTACACCATTTGACAATTTAATGGAACGAATTCTTTAATTGGTTAAAAATGGTATAAATGTCATATAAAACAGTATAAAACCTACAGAAATGCAAATTAAACCTTTAAACAAGCATCTAACATGTTGTTTTAACAAGTTTAAATTTTCATACCAACCCTTATCTGACACAGGGAATAAAAAAGACAGAAACGAGGGAGGAAACAAAAGAAAAAACTGAAAAAGAAGTCTACTGACTAGAAGACTTAAAGGAACAAAAGACAGGTACCAAGGTTAAAAAAGAAAAACAGGAATGAAAGAAGAAGACACGGGGAAAATGTGGAGACAAAAACAAGAAAGGACAGGAAGAAGGGAACAAAAGAGGAAAAGAAAAAGGATGCATGTACAAAAAGACAGGAAGAGAAAAGGAAAAAAATTGAGAAGTAAGGAAGATGAAAGAATGGATTAAAGGGAATAAAAAGAAGGATGTAGGAAAAGTCGAAGGAAATAAAAACCAGAAAACTGAAACAAAATTTAAAATTAAAAAGAAGGAAAAATAGGAATCAAAGAGAGAGCAGAGAACAATCATAAAACAGACACAAAGGACTCTTCTGCATCAGATGCTGGTTTGTCTTTAGTTAACTGTTTTTATTTCTGGAGATGAAATGTAAATCTTGTTGTTAACAACAACAATGAGATCCAGAAGTGTTAGTTTGAGTTTAAGTGGGTCACAGAGTCCAGCTGTCTGTAAAGAAAAGGTAAAAGTTTGTTGTTTATCTTTACAGCCGGCTCTGAACGGTCTGAGCTTTATTTATCTCAGGAGCAGAAAAACACTCTCAGGTTACACAACTCTCAGACTCACTGTACCCTACAGTGTGTGTGTGTGTGTGTGTGTGTGTGTGTGTGTGTGTGTGTGTGTGTGTGTGTGTGTGTGTGTGTGTGTGTGTGTGTGTGTGCGTGTGTCACACTGTCATTATGGCTATGAGTGTGAAACCTGACTGGATTTAAACCCTCTTTTCCCAAACTAATAAGGTTCATCTCTGTGAAATCTCAAAAAATAAACGTCATACAAAAAACTATGAAGGTTTTCATGTTACACTTTTTTTAAGGACGACTTTTAGGTCTGTGTTAAATTTAACACACTAGTTCTGTTATAAACTGATGATTAAATCTGCAGTAAGACGATCCTCGTGGTTACCTTTCCCTTGGGGCTCTTCTCGTTGGCCGGGTACATGAAGATCCCTCCGTAGGCGATGGTACGGTGTACATCTGACACCATGGAGCCCACATACCGAGCTCCATAGGGGGCGCTGCCATCCTGCAGGAGACAAGTGAACAGTTTCATTAAAGACACATGAAGTAACATATTCAAACAGCTTGTGCATCACTTTTATTTCTGTAACAAAAACCACAACAACAAAAAATCTGAAGGCCTGTTTCCACCAAGCAGGTAAGTTCTTGGTCTGACCTGCACTTTGTGACTTTTCCTTTGACTCAAACTGGGACATGTCCCCAAATTACCAACCAGTACCACCCCACTTTTTGGTACCCTTCTGTTGGGGTGCCAGACATACTGATCCAACCCCAGAAGGTGGAGCTAGAAACACTTCAGTCTGCTGATTGGTTGAAAGAATCATCACTATCTGTGTGATAGCAGTAATAAAGAACAACACTTAATCCTGTCATGCTGAAATCTCCAGATGACTTTGTGAAGATAACTTTCTGCTTGTTTGGAAAATGGCGTCACCAAACAGATAACTGTATCACGTTTTTCTTCTTCGTTGGATTTATTAGCGGAGTACACTGTGTTGCTCTGCTACACCATCACACTGTTAAAGTCAAAGTCAGTTCACGCTTCAGTTTCATGAGGTGTGTTTGAAAGCCTTCGAGGCATTCTCAGACACAGCAAAGTTGGCTGCTCTCTATGAATCCTCTCTTACGTAACTATAATAAACAAAACAGCTGTTAATCCTGTGGTGCAGAACACTTTGGTTTAATGTTGCACTGAAGGCCAACATTAGATGATGGAACTAGTCTGACCACATCGCTTCTTAAGCTTCTGCTTCATCGTACGTTTCATCGTTCTGATGGCTTGATGATTAAGCATAGCTGACATGGATACAGAATATCTCAAAAAGGATAAAAGAGGTCTCAGTTCAGGTCTGACTCACACACCCTACACCTAAATAAAGTGTCTGATCAGCTGCACCTGTATGCTTAGCTCAGTGTCATGTAAATACACCAACCATCACCAACATTATCAAGATGTTCGGATGTTGGGCTTTTTATAAAAACTATCATCTTTCAGTGTATTCGCATTCTGTTCCAACTGGCAGGCAAAGGATTATGAGATATGTTGTTAGCTTGCATTTGGAGGATCCCTTAAAATGGGACAGTCTATAAGACACCACTGTCCCAGTGTAACCTTTGAAAGCTGCAGCCCTGAACCCAGACAACTGCTTTGCATTTCAGAGCAGAAGGAAGCAGCAAGACACAGTGGCAGCTCAACTACGGTGGGCTGAAAGGGATAAAAAGCATGCACCAAAAAAAACAGTTCATTTGGGACTTTTTAGATTCACCAACAAATGCTGAAGGCTTTGTTTTTGTTTGTTTGTCCTCCAGTTATTGTGTTCTTTGGATTCCTTTTCCTTTTGTTTGTACATGAAAGCAATTTGTAAACACTCGTCTTTCAAGGTGCTACAAAAATGTTGTTATCATCATATTTCTAATTTCTAAATAACAGACACAAAAACCTTTCCTGGTCTGTTGATTGAGGAGAAATCTCTGATTTCCAACTGAAATGACTCCTGAAGAAAACTCATTTAAAGCATATTCATTCCTAGCAGTGATGTTTGTCATTATTTTAGTGTTTAAAATCCTAAATTATTTGGTATTTTCTTTCACATTTCAAGAACTGCACTGATATAAAACTTGTTTTATGCTCTGATTTATGAGCAAATCTAACACTCTGATGTGAATTAAAGCATGTTTGATAAGGTTTCTTTTGTATTCTTTAAATTCTAAAATGATAACACATCAACAGGTGTTGTAGAAATTTTCTCGGTTCTGGTGAAGAATGAAATAGAGACTTCTGCCGGCCGACAAGGTTTTATTTCCTTTGCAAAGAAAAGGTCAGTGGTCAATCCGAGCGGTAGAATGAAGCCAAAAGACCCCGAAACAGGGGAGACTCAAGAATATATACATGAAGAAACGCCCCCTCAGGTAAGCCTCACACCTCTCTGTCTGCTGCAGGAATCCACACCGGGTGTATCCGGGTGGGGTGTGTGAGAGGTCTAGACACCGCAGTTTAAAATACAAAGGTTGCTGCAGGAAATCACATCAGGACAGGGCTTTTGTGGCAGAGGTGTGAGGACAACAGGAGATAGGGCGATGCAAGGCATTGAAATTACAATTACAATTCCCCCTTTTGATTATTCATTAATCACAATAAAATAGAGAGGAAAAAAATTACAATAATAGTAATAAAAAAAATATAAGAAAAGAAAACTAAATCAATGAAATAGTTACAACTTTAAATGTCCGACACATTAACACGCAAGGATTTCAAAATGTCACCATCAAATCAAATCAAATCATGGCAGTTGTTAAGAAGAAAAGGAATGGAAATGAAAGAAAACAGAAGATTAAATGTCAAGACATGCACTGTTGTCATTGCATTGGCTCAGGGCTTGTTGCACTGTGTCACTTTTGTGATCAAATATGTCAAAGTCGTCGAGGTGGTTGTCTTCTGTGTCAGGAGTTGGCGAGACAGTCTTAGCATCCAAAAGCATGTTGAGTGGGGTGTCATATGGGTTTGGTGGCCCATATGACTATGAGTCTGAGTTGTCTGTACATATCAAGAGTTTGGATATTCAATTTCACACCAATACATGGCTGTATCGGTAGATTAGACATCATAGATGGTGATCTGGTTCCGTTGGTGTGGGCCACAGGGGTCTCTACATAGGTATTTGTCATACTTGGTTGCCAAATTTATGGAGAAACAGTACAGGTGAATGTTGCATTTTGTCCTTTTGTCAGAGTGACAGTCTTGGCAGGTGTGTAGGTGTAGGCCTCTATCAGCATCGCTGAAACTGATAGGGTCAAGATCAGGTGGTGCATGGTGTTGTCTGGTGCGAAAAAGGTTTTTTGTTGGCAGTTTTGCACGTGTAGTTGGTGTCTGTTTGCAATTATTCCTTGTGCTGTCATCTTTTGTGCTTGTCCGTCCTTTCGCTGTTGATCCTCGTCTCGTCCGGTCTTCGAGTTGCTCATCTGGTGCTCATCTGGTCCTCTCCTGGTCCTCGAGCCGTCTCATCCGGTCCTCATCTGGTCCTCTAGTCCTCACGCCTGGTCCTCGTCCCATCTGGCCTGCTCCTCATCTGGTCCTCGCCTCCTGTGGTCCTCTCATTGTCTGGTCCTCCTCTCGTCAGGTCCTCCTCTCGTCAGGTCCTCCGTTGGCTCAGGAACCCTTCTGCAGTGACCGCCAGGAATCCACGTAGCTCTCTCAGCAACCTTGACAGCAGTATGTGTCGTCAGGAACACCTGGAATGGACCTTGCTAGCATTTGGAATGCCAGTGTTTTCATCTTAGGTCCTTTACAACCACCCAGTTGCCAGGTTGGAGATCATGGAGCAGTGTGGAAGCTGGTGGTGGAAGGGCTGACTTCACCTGCTGCGAGATTTGAGAGAGAGTGGAAAATAAGTTTTTGCAATATTGCAAAATGTCATCCTCACATAAACCAGTGGAAGGAGGTGGCCTTGTCACAGGCTCCACTCCCAGGGACAGAAGTCTGCCAAAAAGAATTTCAAAGGGACTCATGTTTACTCTGGACCTTTTACTCATTCTCATATGCATTAAAACAAATGGGTAAAACTTTTGTCCATGGCAGTCCTGTTTCTTCACAACATTTGGCCAGTTTTGATTTAAGAGTGCCATTTTCTCGTTCAACAGCACCCCCACTGGCTGGATGGTATGCACAATGTTGTATTCACTGATTTGGGTTATTGCAGAATTGACAAAATGTGAGCCATTATCGCTACTCAGTTTTGTTGGTATTCCCCATCTAGGAATGATCTCTGTTAGCAGGGCCTTTGCTACCACTTGGCTGCTTTGGTGTTTTGCTGGAAAAAAAAACTTCAACCCATTTTGACCACATGTCAACCATTACCAAACAGTATTTCTTTCCTTCTGCTGGTGACAGCTCTATGAAGTCCATAATCAAATGTTCAAATGGTCTATCTGGTGGTGGGTGAGCAGTGTGTGTGATTGTTTTGGTTTTACCTGCATTGTGTAGCACAAACCATACAAGATTGACAAAACTTCTGTGCATAAGCTGAAAAATTCCTTGGTGAACCAGTTTTGGGTGATGCTATCCAACTTTTTCCTTTCAGATGCGTGATCCAACCCATGTGTCAATTTTGCGAAGTGAGGAAAGAAATGTTTTGGCAGGCAAGGTTTGTTGTCAGGTCCCCACCACACTCCATCCCATTGTGTGGCTCCGCAGTGTCTCTACAAAGTCTTGTCTTTTGGTGTTGCAAAGGACTGCATTGCTGTAAGAGAGTTAGGGATACACGCTGGAGCTGAAACAAACAGAGGGTTAAGGAGACTGGGTTGAAGTGCCGCTCTTTTTGCAGCGGCATCAGCTCTCGCGTTTCCTAGAGAGACAGAATCTGAGCCGTTAGTGTGAGCAAGGCATTTGCAAATAGCAACTGAGTTTGGTAGCAAAATGGCATCTAGACTTTGTCATGATGAAGAATGTGTTTTCCGTCAGATTTTAAGAAGTTTCTGTTTCCACAGAGTGCCAAAATCATGTACAACCCCAAATGCATATCTGGAGATAGTTACTGTTTTGTTGTTTGCCAGTTTGCATGCCTCCGTCAGTGCAATCAGCTCTGCTGCTTGTGCAGAATAGTCAGAGGGGAGTGAACTGTGGAGAGATGCGAAGTTTTTTGTTCGAGTAAAATCACGATCACTGCATGTGGAACCAGAAAAGTTAAATCTGAGTATCCCACAATGTCTCTGAAGGCCATGATTGCCTTCTCAGCAGCAGCCACAGCTCTAAGACATCTTGGTAGGCCCGCAGCCACTGGATCCAGTTTTGAAGAAAAATAAGCTACAGGGTGTAGTTTATTTCCATGGTCCTGCAATGAAACAGAGGTCATACATCCATTCTTCTCATCTACCATTTGAGTGAAAGGTCTGGTGGGGTCTGGTCGACCCAAAGTTGGAGCCGTCTGCAGGCAAGTTTTAGTTCAGAGAAAGCTTGTTCCGCTTCAGGAGTCCATGTGATCTTGTCTTGTGATTGTAGACCTTGCCATGAATGAGGGAGGCAAGTGGAGCTTCAAGAAAGGCATAGTTAGAACTGAACTGTCTACAATAAGAGCACATGCCAAGAAACGACATCATCTGTTTCTTTGTGATGGGTTTTGGAAGATTGTGGATTGCATCGATCCTTTTTTGGCGAAAGAGTTTTTTCCTTCAGAAGTTATGACATGACCTAAGAAAACAACCTTTTCCTGGACAAACTGAAGTTTGGACAAGCTGGCTTTGTGACTGCTTATTGGCCAGATGTTTCAAGAGCTTGACAGTGTTAGCTTCGCACTGCTCCTTTGTTGGACTGCAAATCATAAGGTCATCAACGTACTGTAGCAAAGCAGTGCTGGGGAGAGAACAAGAGATTCAAGACTTTGTCTGAGAGCTTCCTTGTAAATGGTGGGACCTTCACAGTACCCTTGGCACAGACGAGTGAATGTGTAGCCCCGTCTGTTGAAGTTGAAGGGAGACCAGAATTGGCTTTCTGGATGAGTCCGAGCACTAAAGAAAGCATTAGAAAGGTCAACTACTGAAAAGAATTTTGCATTAGGTCACAGCGAACAATTACTCAAGCTGCTTTAAGAGATTCAAAGACTGGTGTAATTCTATAGATGGCTACTTGTATAAGTGGATATTGAGCCTTGGTCTAAAGTCTGATTTTGGAATGATGACAACAGGCTCTCAATTATACTTGCTGACAGCCCACAGTATCTTAAAGAATCTCCTGTAGGGCTGTTATAGCTGAAGCCTGTTCTTCAGACAGAGACGAAAAAAAAAACAAAACAAAACAAAACAAAACATAGCAACAACAACAAAAAAAAGAAGCAGAAAAAAAAAAAAAAAAATTAGAAGTGCTTTTAGGTATACCAGCTGGGTTGTTCTTTGAGTGTGCACAATAGATGTTAACGCTTTAGGATAGCACTGCAGTTATGGTGTAAATAAAATAGATCGATCAGGTGTTTTCTTGCCAATCGGCTGCGCGCTTACATGATGTCATAAATGGGCCCAACTCTTCCCGGATATCCAATGTGTGTTTTGCAAGTGTGATATGTGGGACTGAATGGTCCATGGTGTACATGTCATGGTGGGCTGGTGTGAGAGAGACCAATAAAGCACATTTGTGTTTTGTCCAATAAATGTGTGTCAATGTGAGTTTATCAAACCTCTCCTTCAACCAGTCTTCCTCATATGGTTCATCAGGTCCTTGTGACACATGAGAGGTGCAAAAAGGTCCTCTGGTGTTCTGAAGTCTGTGGCGGCTGTTGAAATTGCTTTCCTAGCTTCTGTAAGAAGCCCAGAAGAGATTGTTATAGCTTGCAATTTCCATTGAAATGCATAAGTAAAATCTGGGGTGTGACACACAAAAGAGTGTGAAAAATTTGGTTCCAGTTCAGATGGTCTTTGAACTTTAACACTTTCTGGGGTTGGGATCAGACAAAACCCTAATTTGCACATCAAGTCCCTACCCATCAAGTTAATGGGACAGACCTCAGAGAGCTAAAATGCGTGTTTAAAGCTTGCGTTTGGCCCATCCACACATTTGAGTGGGATGGTAATGTTTTCTCCACCTGTTAGACCTGATGAACCAACAGAGTATGTATAATCTCCACATAATTTAGGCTTTTTAGTTAACTCTTAAGCTCTAATCACAGAATGTGTGGCCTCTGAGTCAACTAAAAATACAACATTTTCTTCTGTGATGGTCAGGAATACTGTTGAAAACTTCTTGAAATGATCGAATGTGAACTGAACATATGTTAGAACGGTTATCTGTTCATTGTCCTAGCTTGCGCTAAATTTTGTATCAGTTTTCTCATTATGTGTGTGTGTGTGCGTGTGAGTGTGTGTGAGTGGTGCAGTACCTTCCTTTGTCCTCACCAGTTGGTTTGGCTTGTCAGCAGGAGTCCATTCCTCTCCGACTACCCCCAAGCACTTTCAGTCCGTCTTGTCTGCTGGCATTGATGAGGTTTGCATGTGACAATCACGTCCCATGTGTCCATGTTGCTCGTGGAGTAAAAAGACATCATTTAGGGTTTGGCTTTCCCAGTTACTGTGTCGGTTGCATCCTTTTCCTCTGTGTTCATGGCCTGATTGTCTCTGTTCTCTGGCTGATGTTGTGGGCTTGGGTAGATGTTGTAATGTTGGCAGAAATCCATGGGCGGAAAACCCTTTTGATTGGGTTGAGGCAGTCTATGTGCAATTGAAGATGAGGTGGTTGTAGACTTGCGGCAGATAAGGCCCTTCAGGATGAGCTGCTCCTAAATTTGTTATCTGTTGTGGCATGATGAAGTTCGTTCTTCTCCTCTTGTTGCATATTAAAGGGTTGTGTGCGAAGATGGGGTGTCGTCGAGGTCTGAATCCAGCTTCAAAGCCACCAACTGTAGAAGCAAAGAAAAGGAGACCTGCGAGTCTGGTGTTCCTCGCATGTGTTAATTGTGTTTCTCATTGGTTTCAACTTAAACATTCTTTCGACTTTCCATAATCTCAAACATTCTTTCGACTTTCCATAATCTCTCTCTCTCTCTCTCTCTCTCTCTCTCTCTCTCTCTCTACCATTTTCTAAACAGAAACTTCCCTTTTTCTTTTCATGTTTTGTTCTTTACCTTTTGATTTTCCCTCTAATTTATTTATTTATTTATTTATTTTAACTGAGGGATCCCCCTATTGGGAATACAAACTCAGTTGTCCAGACAATTTAAAAAAAAAAAAATTCCGTTAGACTTTTATCCCCGCATTTCCTTCTCATAACATCCACAATTGGTCCCTCCGGAGGTCCAACCTCAACGGAATTCTTACCCCTCATTCCAAATGAGGAAGTCGTGCACGACAATTACAATACAGACGTCTCTGTAAGGACCACTTCGATTAACGGTTCAAGTGATAAAAACACGTTCACTTCTACAAGTGAACCCTTGCTTTGTTTAAAAGCAAAACACTTCGTATAAGCTACAAGTGAGAAAAGCTAATCAATTGTGGATATTACAAGAAACAGAAATGTTACGCCAAATTAAAACCCAAATTATAAGAATTCGTATGCCAATATTTCAGTGCTCACCAGATGAAATTTGTTCAACTGCGCTCTTGAAATCCCAGCGGCAACGATCTGGGGCGGCAGCGGTCAGTCCTCCCTTCTCAGAAAAGAATTTGAGGTTGGAGGCTGGAAATCTCTAATCTTCCAGGATGGCCTGTCCCTGTCCGCTCTCCGTCCCAGACGATTGCTCGAGGGATCCCACTTCTGACACCAAATTGTTGTAGAAATTTTCTCGGTTCTGGTGAAGAATGAAATAGAGACTTCTGCCGGCCGACAAGGTTTTATTTCCTTTGC
Organism: Labroides dimidiatus; assembly: GCA_030710495.1. NCBI lineage: Eukaryota > Metazoa > Chordata > Actinopteri > Labriformes > Labridae > Labroides > Labroides dimidiatus. Next base: position 8,203,385 of record CM061153.1, on the reverse strand, counting down.
AAAGAAAAGGTCAGTGGTCAATCCGAGCGGTAGAATGAAGCCAAAAGACCCCGAAACAGGGGAGACTCAAGAATATATACATGAAGAAACGCCCCCTCAGGTAAGCCTCACACCTCTCTGTCTGCTGCAGGAATCCACACCGGGTGTATCCGGGTGGGGTGTGTGAGAGGTCTAGACACCGCAGTTTAAAATACAAAGGTTGCTGCAGGAAATCACATCAGGACAGGGCTTTTGTGGCAGAGGTGTGAGGACAACAGGAGATAGGGCGATGCAAGGCATTGAAATTACAATTACACAGGTCAGACAGAGGAGTTGCAGCCACAGCAGATCTGCTGCTGTCAGGGAACGAGGGTCTGTTTGTGACCTGCGGCTGAGGGAAAACTGGACAAACAACAGACAGTTCAAAGTCCTTCTGCAGCAGCTGTGCAACAACACGCCACAACAATCCTGCTAGAGAGAGAGAGAGAAAGACATTCTTGTCTAAGAAGCATGAAGACGACATGGTGTGAAAAGTGACACTTGTGCAAAGCAAAGAGCTGCTTTTGTTATTTTTTATTATTATTATTTACTGATTTTTGACTTTTTCATGTCTCTGTGTCCCACAGCTGAATCAGAGCGCCCTGCAGTGAGCTTCATGTTCAGACCAGCTCAGCGTGATGCAGTCATGTGCTCGCTGAGTCACAGCACAGTCATTACGAGGGTGTGTGTTGATGTGTGTGTGTGTGGAGTATTTCACAAAAACAGACCCGCCCCCGCTCCACAACTCACACACTCTCACACACTCTCACACAGCACACTCAGCCGGCCTCGGTTCAGTCAGTACAAAACTTCCTAAAAAAGAAGAGAAACTGAAAAGGAGCGTGTGTGTGGGAAAGTTTTAAAGACAGATGTGTGTAAATTTAATTTCACATTTCATAAACACTTTTTTAGCAGAGATTGAGAGGTCTGAATGTACTGATCAGGTGACGTTACCCTGTTCAAATATTTACTCTGCAGGTAAATTTTTGTGCCAGCGCGTGAATAACTGAAGAATGTTGTTTTTAGAAGTAAGTCAAGAGCAGACTTATGTTGATAACAGGTGATTAGTTTGTCAGATGAGAGCACACCCTGTTCACAAATAAGCAGAGCCGCTCACACTCAGGCCTGGAGCAGACAAACAATCACACCAGAGTTAACCTTCATTTTGGTCTGTAAAACAACGTTTGTATTCCTGTTCAATCCCGCGTGACAAGTTTTCTGCTCTTTCACAACACATCACATGACGACAGTGAGCAGCAGTGTGGTCACTGCTGCATTCTGCTGGGTCACGATGGCTCGCTGAGGTTTGGCGCGATGATAAGTGTTTGATTATTTTAGGCCTTCTTAATTCTGATTGTTTAAAACCCTGAGGTGTTTAAATTAATGTATTTATTATGATGTGAAAATGTGAGAGTTTAAAAAACACATAAGAGGACGCAAGACAAGAATTTTGCTTGCAGGTCAAAATACATGAAAAACAATCCTGATCAAATCCAGATCCTGATCCTGACATAAATATAAATCCTGACATATGTTCTCTATATCGCCCCCTAATGGAGAACATTTTCCTTGGTCTGAAGCAGAGTTTGCTGATGTTTACTGCAGAAAACTGTCCACTGATCATCTGGTATCAAGAGACACCTGAGGGACAGGTGAGCTGTGAGGAGGTTTGACCACATTTAGAAAAAAAGAGTGTTATAAGTTGCTTTAACAATTGATGAATATGTCAGTCAGAGCTGCTGGTCGTAATGGACTTCAAATTTTTTTTCAAATATGTGATAAAAAATCAACTGAATGATGTGTTTTTATGTTGGCAAAGTCAGCAGCAAACGTCAATTTTGATCAGCCACCAAAGCAAAACAAACTGAAAGAAAAGCGATGACTTGAACCCTTTCAGAGTCAACTCTGATATCTGAGCGTACAGAAAGTGTTTTCAGAGATCCACTGTCAGAGTCGCACCTCATAAAAGTGTTCAATTTTAACGCTTCACTGATGAGATGGATGCTGTTGACTAACTCTGCGGTCATGTTTGTGAGTGTGCCCGAGAAATGCTGAGTGTGTTTGTGGAGATCTGAGTTTCCAAATGACCGGCTGTCGCTTCCTGAGGAACACCATGTTTCCTGCAGTTTCAGCTGACAGAGCCGCCGCCCTCCGACCTGTCTCACTGAATGTCACGCTGACTGACCGTTCATCACATGACGCTCTACCAGCTGGTACCTGGTTGTCTGAAGAGTCTTCACTTTAACCTTCAACTCTGATTTGTTTTGACATTCTACAGCGAAAATAAAGTTTAAGGTGTATCGGCTTATATTGAAAAAAACAAACAAACGTTTATCTCACCTCAAAAAACGTTCGTTGGTTTTATTTGAAAAACTGAAGGAGTCAGATATGTTTTTAAGGAGGAGAAACCTGAAAAGAACAACTTGTGAGAAGGAAATGTTGAAAAGTAAAAAGAAGAAAAAAAATAGAAGTGGATTTTCTCACTAAAGTAGACCAAAACTTTGCATTTTCCTCCACTTTTATCTGCAAACACAGGAACAGAAGATGCTTTTGTACTTCTTCAAGCCAAACTTCCCTGAAGGGCTGATCAGAGAATGACTGAATGAATGGATGAATTATGTCATATCTGAGGAAATACCAATAAACCAGTGGAGAAAGATGAACTGATCACAGAAAATAAATATTTTGTCTTTATGGAGATCAGCCTCACAGAGGAAACGCTGCTTCAGCGTTCACATGATGTGTGTGAGAGGCTGCAGGAGTTTGACATCCAGCCTTGGGACCGAGTGTGAACTAAGCTGTATGTCAGCTAAATGAGAGGATACATGACTCACTTCTGTTTCTTAGCTTTGCTTGAAAGTATCAGGATTCAAAACCACAAACACAAAGTAGAACTGATGAAAACTTGAATCTAAAGTGACATGTGATGTGTTGTTGTGTCATTTGCACTCACCTCGGGGTACTTCTTATGTTTGAGGTACTCATTGATGGACGGGTGGAAGTACTTTGCGTATCCTTCGTTCAGACTGTAGATTTTCCCCTTTGGCTTGATCTTCACGTTTCTCTCAATCAGTAAGAACTCGCCAATGGCCTGAAGAACACAAATAACACCTTAACATGGGGATTATCCTCGGGGGAGCATGAAGAATGATGTGATTTATTTCAGCTATTCATAACTTTAATTTCACACAGTCATGTTAGGATCTGAGTGAAACAGAAACTTAAAAACACAGAAGAACGAATGAAACGCATCGCATTTCAGCTTTGCACATGGAGGCAAAATTATCAACGTGCAATCTGCAAAATCGTTCTGTTGACATTTTACTCAAAGAAAATATTTGGTTCCTCTGAATAATTTATCAAGAAAAATGTAAAAAAAAAAAAAAAAAAAAAAAAAAAAACATTATAAATGCAGTGTGTTGGCGAGAAGTTGGGGGAACATTCCTAAAAGCAGCAAAACACCACAGTAATCTCAGGTTTTTACATGCATAACAACAACATGCAGATTACACATGGTTACATGCAGTGAACCTATCCTATAAGCAGCTTTTACAAAGACATGCTCCAGGTGACCTGAAGGTGTTGGGGTTTTTTCGACCACAGGAACTTTACCCTGGAAATATGTCCTTATTCAACCATAGGAACTAGTGTCTAGAATTCGTTTTGGGGTAATAAAATTAGCAGTACTTTTCAGTGTAGATGAACTCTGGACACCGGTTTGGTTTGGCCACTACTGCTGAAGCTCTGTGATGTCCTCCAGTGGTTTTCTCTGCACATAATGAACAGGATAAAGTCATGTCTTGTTGAAGAAACGTTTGGATGTTCAGATTTTGGTTTGTCTTCCAAGCTGTTGGTTGGAAGACGAACCATTTCTGCAGAGCATATCCATCTACTGAAGGACTGCATCTGCACTTCCTGGCTCTCTGGCAGCAGCTGACCCCTTCCTGGCTTAGAATCGTATCTTTTCAGGCGTGTTTCCTGCATTAGGTTCTTGGTTTTTCAACCATTTTTGTCTCTGAAGAACTTTCAAATGTGCTGGCTTCATATAGACTCGAAGCACGCCAACAAAATCTGTCTTTTAATAAAAAGCACAACCTTCATTAGTGGGTCACTGATACCAAAATGACCCACTACTCAAATTTTCGAATGCCTTTTTATGGAACTAATCAATTTTGAATGCCAAATGAAATCTTTGATGGTTTGTTGGCATTTCATGTTGTCACTGGTTGTGAAACCATGAGCCAGGGTTAGGGAGAAGAACAGTGTGGAAACTGATCACACAGTGCCCTCATCGACCCCACATTGAAGGATGAAGTAGGTCCATCTACCCTGTCCTTTGCTGAACAGTTTGTATGCAGACTGTTTGACACAGTCAACTACCAACTCCATCCATGATACTGGCTGTGCTCTGCTTCAGAAAGTGCCATTGTAACTTGCTACATGCTGCAAAGTGCTGTGCTCTTGGTGGGTTAAGATGAGATCAGACTTCTTATCCTGTCTTGATGTTGGGTCTCTGTTAATAAAATAAAATCTTATTAATGTCAACAGGTTTAGACCTGTTAATGTTTTTGGAAAGTGTCCTGAGATAATGTTTGTTATGACCTGGCTCCATATCAATAAAGATGGATTGATTGAAAATGAAGAGTGAGGTTACGTTAGCTCTGCTCGGTGAGGTTGGAGTTGGTAGAAGAGCTCTGGTAGGACAGAACCAGGATTCACCTACAATACACATCTCAGAGCACCAGGCAGTAACAGTACATTGTTGCTTTGCATCCTGGGAAAAGTCATCTTGAACAAAGAAACGTGTTAAAAATAAGACCTGATCTCCAGTCATAGCTTGCTCATTGCTCAACTGAGTTTCATGCAGTTTGTTTTAGTGTCAACATCAAACTGATTTAAAACAACAACAACAAAATATTACTGATAAAAGGTTATTTGCAGTTTCCATGTTTCGATCATACAGCGTGGTGTGCAGCTGTACGCAGAACAATGAGCAGGCATCCTTGTTGTTTTAGTTTTCATGCATTCTGCAACCACTGAATTCACTGACACTTTGCCCCCACTGGCTTTAGCCTCGCCGTAGGCACGCTGCTCAAAGTGTCACATCTATTTAATCACAACAACAGTGGGGACCAACTGCTTATGGGAATCAGGGTCTTTATCTCCAAAAAACATCATTAGCTTTTCCAGAAAGTCCTCACAGCCTCTTTGAACAATGTTTTAGTAACTAAGTAAGTTGCCTCAAATGTTCCGTTGCCAAATGACTATTACATAGTTATTACCATGTACTACTAGTGGCTACCAACACAAGCTCTAAAGGAGTAAAATGGCAATTGAATTGGGATGAAATTTATTACTATAGTGATATTTCTTTTAAATATAATTTCATTTTACAATCTGGTACATTAATTAAGTCAAATATCATCAAAAGTCTCCATCTACAATTCCAGATTTCCACCTGGACATTAAGGTACTCAAACTTGTGCCGTGTTAGACCAGCTCCCACTAAAAGCTTTAAACTTGGCATGACTGTTGCCTGTATACTGGTACACTGATTGAAAGAGGTTTGGGGGTGCTATCTAATATTTCCAAGATGAAATTAATTTCAAAAACTAGTGTTGTTTCACAGATTTAATTATGACACTTCAACAGGCAGCCCATGAGTTTATGTTCATGGCCCCTGCGGTTGAGGAGATATTCAACATTAATTGTGGACATGTCCTCTTATGCAGGAAACCTGAAAATTCACCTGAAAATGCCTGTAAAAGTTCCCACTCAAAACATCCAACTTGATAACCACCCTAGAAATTTACCTTTGGGTCCCCTCTAACCAAAAACAAAAGGTTGACAGCTTGTACCTAGACATGTCTGAAAAAGTCAGAAACAGCAGAAGCACTTTTCAGAATTGGCCCCCTGACTATAAAGCTGAAGAGAGAAACTCTTGAAAGATCAAGAGTGGATGTATTTATGTCACTCAGAAGAAAAAAGCTGAGGATGCTGGACCGAGGTGTGTGTCAGATACTCACAGGGTCCAACATGAAGAAGTTGAGGCCAGCGCCGGTGCTGAGGGCGACCAGGGTGGCACTGCCGTACAAGGCATAACCTGCACACACCATGTTGTTTCCAGGCTGCAGGGCGTCTGCCTCTGTGGGCTCGCCATCTGTGACCTGAGAGAGAGAGAATCAGAAACACCAAACTCATCTGGGGATGAAAATGCAGTCATTACAATTGCTCTTAAACAATAAAGTTACACAGTATGAACAAGATGTTTACTGGTTATCAATCTGATTGCTTAATACTGTTGTTACTGCGAGCTAAGTTTGTGACACAGTCATGTGACATCACAGTGTGTGATCCTCAAGAGGCTGTCCTTTGATAAACATACAAACAAATCAACCAAAATCTGTTCATGCTTGAACACACTTGAACCTTTGTGTGTATATTTTCCCTCTCCAACAGCAGAGACTGCATAAATGTGACATGTTTTTATCTGTGGCTTGTGAGATGTGTTAAGTAACTGTCAAGTATGACTTAGCTGAAATTCGTCACAGCATGTGAGGCCAATAAAACCAGCTGTAACCTTTTAATGACTGAATAACTCTCTCTGCATGCACAAACCTGAATTCACTGAACAACAGTGCCCCCTTCTGTCTAACAAGTGTTAATGCAGCTTGAAACTGCACTTACCTTAATAAATATCTAACAAGAAAACCAAATTAAACCCTCATATTATCTGCTTCTATAACCCTTCATCATTCTCATTCATCATTCAATTTACACTGGATCCGTCTCTGGAGCGCAAGCGCAGTGCACTCGACAGCAGCTGGATACGTGAGATCACAGGCAGGAGACCCACATGGTCCCGCAGGAATCACACCCATGACAACGTATCTGCAAATTAGCATGATAAACTCACCAGGCCCTTAAAACTTCAGCAACTTCAGTCCTTCCCTTTCCGTTTCTGTTGGTGTCCTTATAGAAAGGATGTGTCCTACAATTATAAGTTTTTCCTCCTCCAAGATGGACAGATGATTTTCTCTACGTCTGACCTGTCGATAACTTCTGGCCCTGTGCCAGTGACGTAGTTGAGATCGGTAGCCAGATCATGGTGCTTTATTTTGAAAAGACCGGATACTCTAGTCTCTGTTTTCCTGTTTGGTACAATCTGCTCCGCATCAATTGACACGTCTCTGCATAAATATAGAATGTAATCTAGAATTGACAAATCTGATTTAACGTTCACACTGCAGAGACTCCTACAAACACTGGCTGCATAAAGAAGTGATAAGTTATAGATCAGTGTGTTCATAAAACAACAGTTGGGAGACATGCTTCCACATTCATGTGAATGCCTCTTTCCAGAATGCCACTACCAATATGGCGGCAGCAGTGCTGTTTGAACCAATGGTCAATGCGGTATCTAAGCATATGTCCAAGGACAGGACATTTTTTTCTGATTAGATGAGGTATTTTAAGGCATCTCAGAGTTAAAAAAAAAAAAAAAAAAAAAAAAAAAAAAAGCAAGCAAAGGATATTTTACTAATTTTGCCCTTTTACTTCTTGTTGTGTCATTTTAAAAACAGGATTCCACATCTTTTTCCTGATCCATAATTTTTTTCATCATTTCATCTTTTCAGTGCCTAAATATTTTGTTTATCATTCTGTATCATACTCACCCTTTTGTAGATTGCGAATATTGTTCCAATTGAAGCCAAGCAGTCAATGTTACTTGAGCCGTCCAAAGGGTCGAAGCACACCACGTACTTGCCCTGTGACAAATAAAGATCAGAAGAGGATAATACTAAGAAAAAGGAAAAACATGATGATTGGTCATGTGATTAGAGTTTGTTTAATGACACTGTTTCCTGGGGGAACAGAATAACTGAGCAGTTAAGTCGTGCACCCCATGTACAGAGGCTGAGGTCTTTGAAGTGGGCAGGCTGGGTTTTGTCTCTGCTCTCTCTCACAAGCTTCCTTTTCAATCTACTGACTGATCCTTTGCGTAAAGGAATGAAAGATATGGTTATGGCTATCCAAGAAAAAAAGGCATAAACTGTCAAACTCTCGCTCAACACTTCTTAAGCTCTGAGTAGAGATGTCAACCTGAGAACCAGCTGTCCTCATGCAGATATTGAGTCTATTGCTATATATCTTAAGTTTCCTTCGGCCTTGCTCTGTTTTGGTTCTTTGAACCTTAAATCTCAACTTAAACTCAAGTAAACACCACCTGGACTCTCTCACTTTCTCTCCTTCTCTCTTGTGTTCCCTCATACACTCACTTTTATCTTGTTGTCCATTTCTCTTGTAAAAAAAAAAACAAAAACAAAAACAAAAACTGAAGATCAATCATATATAAAGGGGATCCTCAGGGGGCCTCATAAAGCCAAAAATGTCCCTAAAAACAAAATAATGTATTTCTGGCCCAACATTTTTATTGTCTATTTTTTCTTTGTGTAAGTTCTTAGTTTTCTGAAATAACAGCTAAGGATCACTGTTTGGCTTTCCGCAGAGATAACTGAGAAACAAAAAGACCTCTAACCATCAATGAACTTCTTCCTGGTTCAGTTTGAATAATTTATGTCTATTCTAATCGAAAGCGTCTCATCATAATGTAATATTCATTCAGCAGATGAAGAGGACAGTGTGGTCGCACGTCAGAGCAGCAATCAGGAGAGACAGAGACAGGCAGCTCCCTAAGCTGAAGTTATAGACCCTGTTCAAAGGCATTCAATATGGACCCCTACCAACCTTCACAGCCATTCATTTGTTAATCTTTGTGGGGCCCTTTCACATTTAGGACCTTCTAAACTCAGTACTCAGCACTTTTACCCCCCTGCCCTCAGCTCCCAGTGGAGAAAGCCTTTCCAGTAAATGTTTTGCAAAAACAGTGATCTAATAACGTTAACAAAAAAACAAACAAACAAACAATATATATATATATATATATATATATATATATATATATATATATATATAAATCCTGCAGAAAATAAAAAGTATCCATTCAGATGCATTGTTTTTTTTTTTTTTTTTGTTCTTTACTGTATGTCAAACACTCACTCTCTTGTCTTTGGGCGTGATGATGAGCTCCTTGTTCTCCTCAGACACCATGCAGCAGGTGCTGTAGGAGGCCTGCAGCATGTTGATAACCAGATCGTTAGACAACACGTCCAGCTTCTTCACATCATCCCCCGTCACGTTCACTGAGCCGGCCATACCCTGCCTGTGAGGAACAAACCATCCGCAGACAGAGCTCAGTCTGACAAATATGAAGATGTTTGGAGACAACATGTTAGAATGCAGCTGGTAAAAAAAGTCAATAGTATAATACACATCATATCACTATGACAAACACAAAACATATTGAAAAAATAAAGTTGTCCAAAAAGTAGGACAAAGAGATGAGCCTTCAAGAGCATGTAAAACATTCATGAATTAAGATGGAGCTTATTTGGAAAGGTGAGCTGTTCTTTTGGTGAGGGCTAGCCACTGTATCAGCTCCATCATCTCTTATAACCTGGACTGCTTACCCGCCATCCATGAGTGTAAAATTCTTGATTCTGATTGGTCAAAACCCCTTGATGATGGTTACTAGCTTTCAATTACATCAGAAATGCAGAGGCAGACTGATCACATCATGTCAAATCAATCCGCAGAAAAGAGTCTAATGTCATAGACTGTAATGGGAGGAAAGGGTAAAACGGTTAGCTTCTGTTAGCATCGATGGTTATCGGTGGCTACAAAGAAACTTAAACCATTAGCGGTGGTGATGATAGCAGCAGTATTAAAACTTGTGACATTAAATGTATTATTAAAAGTTTGTCATCTGCAGAGCTTGAAGAGAAAGAGCTAAATGAGAACAGTATGATATTAACTTGAGCACAACAGATAAGAATCCATCGCTGCGAAAAGCTGCAGAATTACTTGACCAATTTAAAAAAAGCAAAGAAAAAAAAAGAACCCAACTGTATTAAAAAATCATTTGAAATCAATAAAATAATATTTTAACTGGTGGTTGTTTTTTCACTCTTTATTCCCCCCCCCTAATGTGTCTGAAGGGGTTTTATTTCTTCAACTACCCTCTTACATAAATTAACCCTTCTGGTTTGAACACTGAGATGGATATTTAAGTGAGTCAACATGTAAAAAAAAATAGGTAAATTTTGGGTTGATGTTTGTCTTATGTCTTTCCCGCATCCTGTTGACCATGTGGCAAAAACATTAGTTTCTGACAGCATCAGCAGACAACGTGGGTAATTCTTACACTCAATATATTTGAGTAAGCATGAAACTATGTGAAATTATAGTTGATAACTGATCAGTGACCAGCAGAGAACAGAAGACAAAAGGAGGAAGACAAAACAGGAACTAGCATGGGAAACATCACACAAAGTAAAGAAAACAGACATGAAGCGAACACAAACCGCAACACAGTATGGTTAGCCAGGTTGAAGGACAGACCTGTCTGTTTGTGCCTTTTTTTAAATAGTTTTGATATCTATTTTGATGTGCAGCTTTATTTAATCATGAATCAGTTGTAATTGCAGTACATGCTCTTTGAAAATGAACACAATCAAGTCTATGAGCTTCAGGAGGGTCTTGTTTCTTTTCCCTTAGTTAATGTAAATTTCTCCTTGAGCCTTTGTACTGCATCTGTTAAGAATACTGATGAAAATATGCAAATTTTTAGCTGCAAACAAAAATGTAAAGTTCAACGTTAGTTTGATCAGAAAGTAAAAATGATACTTGCTCCCAAAATCTAAGGGGTGACTTTTAACAGCATAAATAAATATTTATATATTTTCAATCAATAAAATCATCACCTTAATGTAATCTTATTTATATATTTAGCCAGTAGCTTGGTAATATGTAGGGTAATGTATAGTGAGCAGGTGGTTGCGTGAAATAGGAGCCCCTGCTAACTGTACAGTACCTTTTACTCAGCTTTGCACCAGCAGTCACATATAAAAGGTCATTCAGTCGGCTTGTTAGCCCCAATCATCTTCATTTAGTGCCACACGGTGTTGATTTGTGGTTACACAACCTCAGTGTGTTTCAAGTTCGCTGGATAACGACTCGTTCAGTGGAAGCTGCCTTCATTTCAGCCGCTCTTGTTCGTATTTTGGAAGAACTTCAGGGAAGCTTTTGTAGCGTTTTACTCGGTTCACAGTATGTTCACAATAATAACGTGGTTGTAACTCTGCTGTAGATAACATTAGCTGTCGGTATACCGTGCAGTTAAAATTAGCACAACCTTTAACAGCTACAGCAGAAGATGCCACGTGCACATCAAAGCAGCATTGATATGAAACATAAATCATGACAGGGATCACCACACTGCACAAAGAGTGAGTTCATGTTGCTCGTCACAGGAAAGCATGCGGGAAGTTTGAAAATGTGTTATTTGCACTTTTACTGAAGTGAAAGGTTTTGCTTCTAGTATGAACTCTCCTATCAATACACTGTTTATCTGTTTCATTTCAACATTTTATCTCTTGATAGAAAAAACAATAGAAAACCTTTCACCACTCTTTCATTCCAGTGTTGAAATGCGCCCAAATCAAACACAGCTGCATGACTTTTGACTGCACTGCACGATCATTTATATCAGCACCTCTCAGCTTTGAGTTTTGAAACTGTAGAATAAAATTCTCAATTCAGTCAGTAAATCATATCTTAGTCCACTCTTGGCTCTGTAATCTCCCCTCTGAGGGAGGGAGGGAGGCAAAATGTCAAACAGCCACCGTTAACAGGAATTCTATGACTGCTGTTCTGCAGCTGATCTTGACCTCTGACCTTTCTATGGAGCTATGCAAACAGGAAAAGTCTGGTAAAGGTGAACAAGGTGTCTTCACATTTATATAAAAAGAAATTTGCACATGAGCTGATGTTAAACTATTGTTAAATGATTTCATATGAGTCATTAGGCTACTGGTGCAGAAGTCAGTGTTTCCATGGTACTCACAGGTGGGCCAGGCCGGCTTTCCTCACAGCAGAGGAGATGGCTTTGATGGCTGTCAGCATGGCGTTGATCAGCTGGGTCAGCTCACCCGTCGCCCCCTTGGCCTGGCGACCAGTCTCCATGACAAACCGGGTCAGGGTCCATACGTCCGTGTCAAATCCCGACTGATCCGACATGCTGGGTTCTGATCCTTCTTCTGTCCCAGAGAGGTGGAGGACGGACAGCAAGTGAGCGACCTCGTTACTAGCCGAGTCCTTTTCATACCCAGAGCCATGACAGCAAGCCAGGAGATCTATTTGTGTGTGCAGCAGAATGGAAGAGTGTATGTGTGTGTGTGTGTGTGTGGGTATATTAGATGAGTGGGGGGGTGTCATGTGTCCGCTTGAGAGAGGGCCTGGCACACATTAGTCCTGCACAAGACAAGCACTGTTATTCATTGAGTGGAAAGGTGAGCAACATGAGAGCTCTCAGTGATTTTACCACGTTTGTTTTTACATATGAATCTGAAACTGGTCTGAGGGAGTGAAAATAGAGGAACAACCTCCAACTTCATGTGGTTATAGAAGAAAATTGTTTAATTAAATCATTTGAATTCTTTAAACTTAGACATGCTGCAGAGAATGATTAGATTACATTTTAAGCACTGACAGTCCTATCCTGGGACTGATCTCATGATTGCTATATTTCACCTACATACACATAACACCTTTAAACATAGTTTGAAATGATTCAGTTTTTGATAATGATCTTACTGAACATTGTTTTTTTTTTGTACATTTAATATCTTGTGAGTAGACTCAGACACAGTTCCAGTTTGATCCCAGCAGCAGCTCAACTGAGCTTTAAATGTCATTCAGTCTGTGAGCGTCCACTGACCTTTATCTCAAAGGTTAACTCCCCTTTTACTTTTTAAAGCTGTTTATTTTCCAAGTTTCCAATTATTGCACTCTTATAAATTAATATTACAGTCATTTTAAGTGCAGTCAAATGCAGTCATTTGTCATTTTTTGTGTTCTTCATTGCTCAGTGGGTACGATGCTGTCGATGCATGTATGGGTTGAGCAAAGGGAACCTCTTCCTTTACTGTATTTCAAACATTTAAACAAAATAGGGAGAAACAGAGATACTTTCACTCATACATTTTTAGAGTTTAAATGATGAACCCATACGGACATTTCTGCATTTCAAAGAGGTAACAAACCACCATCTTAGCAGCATATATCAGCCTCTATGTCATAGGTGTCAAACTCTGGCCCGCGGGCCAAATTTGGCCCGCAGTGTAATTATATTTGGCCCGCGAGGAAATTTCAAATTAATATTAGAGCTGGCCCGTCGGTATTATATGGTGGCAGCGCTGTAACACCGCATTCACCGCTTATACTACAAATCCCATAATGCTCTGCTGTTGTTTTGGCACGTCAATTAGGACAGAGGCAGACTACCCTCCTCCTATGGTAGCGGTCATGGATGTATTAGGAAGATAGTGATCCGTCTTCTTGCACTCCTTCGGCTGAAAGCCCCAGTGCACCCCTATTATTATTATTATTATTATTATTATTATTATTATTATTATTAGTATTATTATTATTAGTATTAGTATTATTAGCAACTCGATTTTGCACGCCTGCACTTTAAAGTTATATAAGCCTTGCTTGTTCAATATTCATTGTTAAATCAAACCTTGTTTGGTTCCATACTAAAAGGTTCATTTGTTCAACCTTGGCCCGCGGCTTTGTTCAATTTAAAATTTTGGCCCACTTTGTATTTGAGTTTGACACCCCTGCTCTATGTTATATCATGTGCAATTTCACACATGTATTAAATAATGTAATTTTTTAAAACACATTTGTTTGTTAAAAAAGTGGAGAGCAGTCTGAGGTCACATATTTTGATTTTGCTCCTGTTTTCCCTCTATCAAGTCCTAGTAGACAAAACACTAAAACTGCCTGTGACTCTAAATTCATTTGGTGTATTGAACAACCCTTTGTTAAAGTCAGGGTTGGTAATCAGATTTAGACTTTTTGTTAAACTAGTTAAAATAATCTTTATGTCCTGATGTCAATCAATACATGATGTGTTCTTAAAATAGAGTGAAAAATATCTGCTGTCTACAGCAGGAGTAAACCTGGGAAACACCAACCAATCCTAGCGATTAGGATCCAGTTTATTAGACCAATCAAATCCCGTCCTGCTGTTCTGCCCGCATCCAGTGAGTACATTTTGCTGGCGTGCTCTAGCCCTGATTCAATGCTCATAATCAAGAGGGATCCAAGTACGCTGGAGAATGGCAGAAAAACTACCTATACCCAGATTACTGGTAGCGTAGAGCAAACAAAAACAATGTGGAACAATTTGAGTCTGTTGTTTTTCCATCAGTCACCATCATATGATCACAAATCAGTGACGCTCATGCATGTGAGCGGGTGTGTCGTTTTGGAGGAGCTCCGAGTGTGTAAATGGAGTCCTAAGGAGATGCTACATTCAAATTCATGCTAGTTTTTCATGCTAGTTCTCCAGTCTTTAAAGAGTGAAAGACTTGGTCAGCTTGAGTAACCAACAAATGTCAACTGGTAAAAATGAAATTTATAATGATTTTTAACCAACCAACCCTAAAATAGAGAGAAAACCCTGACGTCTACAGCATTTTGACTCGCCAGGTAGAACAAAACCCAAACTATCAAGTTCAGAGATGAAATATTTTACATATACTTTGAGATGATGGATCATAAATAACTTTTTTTTTTTCATTAGTGTACTTGCATAACTTCTAGGGAGGTAAATTATTTAATATCTTTCATGCTTTTGTATTTACACTATTTGACAATTTTAATGGGACAGATTCTTTGGTTGAAAATGGTAGAAATGTTATATAAAATACTACGACACCAGCAAAAATTCAAACTACACAGTTAAAAAAAAAAAAAAATCTAACATGTTTTTTTTTTTAAAGTTCAAAGCATATTTCTTTTAAATATATTCATAAATACTACGGCTGTGTGAGCTGGCAAAATACCAGGGTAAAAATTTTGTCTGTGTTTTAAAGATTTTATTTTTGTTTTTGAATTGTGAAGCAAATCAACGTCTAAAAAAACTATGCAGTATCTTTTATATAATCTGACACATCCATGTAAAAGGCTGCAGGTTTCTTGGTATATTTAAACCTTCTTTGTAACATATCTGTAACTCTTTGTTTTTCATTGGACAAACTCTTTAAACTTCTGGCACATTTCAGAGGATGAAAACACTGACAGTCATCTTCAAATCATTTCCTTTTATTGATCATCTTCATTATTTCAAACAGTTGTTGTTCACAGTGTAAAAGGCATCAGGTTTGGTTGCATAGAGGTTCTATATTTGGTCCTTCACACATACTGAATGTATGTTCATTCTAATTAAGGCACAACTGGAGGTAAACAGAGCAGTAACAGTCTTCAGGTTGTCTGTTTAAGTGCATGTGTGCGTGTTTTTGGCACATATATGGTCTTTTTTATAAGGAATGTGTGCGTTTCTGCTTGTAAATCAGCTTATCATTCACAGTTCTCATGTTTCCATTGAACCGTCATCTTTCTAGGACCCTTCAGCTTTCTACAAAGAGAACTTCAACATTGCTGGTTTGGCTTTAAAACCCTGGAACTCCAAATTTATCACTTATCTGATGTTTTGATCTGTTTCAAACTCCATGAGACACGATCATAAGAACATCTGCATCAGCTTCCATATTTGCAGTAACAGTGCGTAGTTTGGAGGTACAAGGTTTGTCTTTTCAGGCAGTGAGGATGGATGTGAGAGGGAGTCAGTATGGCCTCATTTCTTGGCGTATTTTTGGCAGATGGCGATGTACTCCAGCACATCCTCAGAGGAGCCCATAGCAACAGGTGCCCGCTGATGGATGCTCACAGGCTGGATGTCCAGGATGGCCTCGTAGCCTGTGGATGCCATGCCTCCTGCCTGCTCGATGATGTAGGCCATGGGGTTGCCTTCATACAGCAGTCGCAGCTTTAAAGAGGAGACAGAGTTTAGATTCTGAACAGTAAATATGTTAATAGTTCAAGTCACCGCCTTTGGTCAACAAACCCTGCAGGACAAAGAGGGGCATGAGTTGCAGAGAGCTTGTTTTTCATTCCTAAAGCAAATGTCAGATAAGAGTATGAATGTTGAAAGTGGTTTTTATCACTGCTGCAGAAAATTCTACACGTGCAAAGGGAAATAAGCACATTTTAAAATGCAATAATGGGATTTTAGCTCTCGCTGTAGACAAGTAAAGGTAACTTCCTCCAAAGTTTTACTTTCTTGGCTGTAAGCCTTTGACACTAAAACCAGTTTTAGACGTATTCGTACTTCAGTTCACTGCAGTATGAAAGCTCTGGCGTCCGTCTCCCCTTCTCGGCATTATAAGTCAGCTGCTTTCTACCTTTTCTAAACTGTGACAACATGTTGGCTCAGTCTCGTAACAGTGAGCGGATGTGGAGGGTGAAGAAACAACGTTGTGACACTACAGTGTCTGTTGGCCTCGCAGTTTAAGTTGGGTGCATTTAGGTGCACTCCTGGTGTTTGGAGGCTATAGTCCTCTTCAGAGCGGTTGCTGCTTGGACTCCTGGCTTTGAATCTGCTGTGTGTCTCCCACCATGCCACTCTATACACCCCACATTTCCTGTTCCTCATCAGCTGTTCTGTCTGATTATGACAAAAATATAACAAAAACATTTCCTGGAAATGTCTAAAAGGATTTTGCTTTGATTTTTGTTGACTTTTAAATTATTTTGAGTAATTTCCTGGGAAAGACAAATCATAAAACTCACGTTTGAGCTTCAATATATGAATATCATCTGGTTTATATCCTCCTCTAGACAACTGACTGAATATCTATGAAATTGCAAGATGTCATATGGAGCTTTTGGAGAAAATGCTCCACATTTTTTTGCAGATCCAAGCAGGCCGGATATTTGTTGATGCAACTGATCAAAATGCATCCCTGCAATGGCAACACATGGGATTGGGCTGATAACATTGGCTTGAGATGTATTACAACACATACTATGACTGCTGAATAGTCATTTTCTGAGGGGTGTCCTGATGTCACATCTCAGCTGTCTTACATGTGCATAAACCACAGGAGGCAGAACCAATCAGGACGTTTAAAAACTGTAACGGTTGCACGAGAGCCTCCTGTCCGCACTTCAATGTGCTTAAAAAATGAAGATGGAGCGACAGCTTGATTAGAAGTGTGAGACCTTACCTTTCCTTTGGGGCTCTTCACATTTCCAGGGTATAAGAAGATGCCTCCATACATCAGTGTTCTGTGGACGTCTGCGACCATGGAGCCAATGTAGCGGGCGCCGTATGGCTCAGTGCCATCCTACGGTCATTCAAAACAATGCATGAGTACACTTTTGTCTTCATTTTCTCCTTTTCCCTACCCTCGCTGCACATTTGGACATAAACAGGACAGTATTTAAATACTGACTCCACATGTCCTGACAGGATCGTTACCTCAGGGAACTTCTTCTTCTGCAGGTACTCTGTGACAGCAGGCTCAAAGTGTTTTGCATAACCTTCATTCAAGCTGTAGATCTTTCCTCGCTTCTTAATCTTCACGTCACGATCGACCAGGATAAATTCACCGATTGCCTGACGTTTAAAGAGCAAAAAAGTTACCATTCAGTTCCAGACAAAATTAATTTGGGAGATGTTTAAGGAAACATACAATGGAGCGCTCTAAGAGGAGAAAGTGATATTTCACTCACGGGGTCGAGCATGAAGCAGTTGACTCCGTTGCCGGTGGAGAGGACCATCATGGTGGCGCTGCCGTACAGAGCGTAACCTGCTGCAACAAGGTTTCTACCAGGCTGCAGAGCATCCTTCTCACAGGGCTCATCATCTGTGTTCTGAGCAGAGGGAATATAAAGTAATCATGAAAACATTTCAGCTGTGTAAAGGCAACTTTATTATCATTATTTGTTAGTTTTGCACAATTAATACATCATTACACAACCCTGAACACACATAGACTGTCACAAAGGTCACTGAATGTAGTCTTTATACTGTACTATTCTGTATCTGTGTAACATTTCAGGTATGAATCACTCAGAAGTAAAGATATTGAATGGAAGGGAGAAATCTGCTCTGTTTTCACCTTCTTGTAGATGGAAAAGATGGTGCCGATGGAGACGAGGCAGTCGATGTTAGAGGAGCCGTCCAAAGGATCGAAGCACACAATGTATTTCCCCTGGAGGAAGAAGGAAGAGAAAAAGAGAGAGAGAGAGAGAAAGATGATGCAATTTCTATTGTTAGTCATGCCCTGAGGACTTTTCTTGTAAACAAACTTGTTATGATAATCAGCATTACTCTGCATTTCCTTCTTTGTGTAACAGTAAAGCTGACTGTCTTCCTGACCTGCACTCTGTCGTTTCTTTGCCCTGGTTGGTAGCCTTCTTTCGCCTGCAGATTTTGTGCATAACTTCCTGCAAATCATACATCTGTGGAGCAGTTTGTAGGAATGTGTCATGTGTTACCCTGGTGAGTGTTTGTATCCTTGTGGGTGTGTTAAAAAAAATGTACAAGTGACTGAAGAACTAAAACCAGTCCTTTTTTTTAAGGCTGAACCAGTTTTGCGTGGAAAGATATCCCATGAGGAAAAATTTGCAAAAACAAGACATCTAAATTAACCCCGAGGAAACTGGATGATCCTGTTTTAGTGTGCCAGCAGTTCATACCACAGATAAGATCCTGAATCAATGAATGAGGGTTTCAACACTGCAGTCTCTAATGTTTGGCTAACTTATTAATTAATAAAAAAAATAAATAAATAAAAGTATATCTTCTTTTACTGACCCTCATTTCTGGCTCAATAATGATGGCATTTTCATTCTCCTCAGACACCAGCACACAGGAGGTAAATGACGATTTGATCATGTTGATGACCAGATCATTGGACAGAATGTCGAGCTTCTTCACCTGGTCACCTGTCACATTGGTGCTGCCTGCAATGCCATAACTGATGAGACAGAAAAAGATAAAGAGCTCTAAGAATCAGGGTAAAAACTGAAGTCATGATCACTTCATTCTTCAGTTAAGATCAGGGGGGAAAAACACGACTGATGCATGACACTGCATTTATACACAGCGGTCAAAGTGATTGTGCAAACCGTTTCATAAACCGCTGAAGTGAATCAGATAACGTCAAAAGCCACAAAAGACTGACACAGGTAAAGATTTGTACTTTGATTTCAAAAGCATGTGTCTACTCTTTTCAAATAAACACTAAACAAGATCCTGCTAAACCTTAAAAGCTAAGACGGCATCATGCATCAGTCTTTGTTTTTCCTTTAAATAGTCTTGCTTCGGTCCAAAATTTTTCTTTAAAAATACCAAGGTTGAGAGTGTGAAATGTCATGTTGAAAAGAATTTGCATTAAGCATAAAAATATGAAAAGTGGGCGTGTTAGCTCCAGGTATGAGTTCCCTGATTGGCGCACAAGGAAGTAGTATCTCCTGCACAGTTTGTGCCAACGTGGATGACTTTAACTAAAGCACCATCTGCAGCTTATTCAAAGCACTGACTGATAATCTACTCATGCATTAGCACAAATAGTTCATAAAGTGTCCATCTCAGAGTACTCACAGGTGGGCGATCCCAGCTTTACGCACAGCGCACGAGATTGCTTTGACCGCCGTGCAAAGCGAGTTCAACAGTGTTGTCAGCTCCCCGGTTCCCTTCGCCTTCCTTCCCTCCTCCACAACGAACCGGGTGATGGTGACCACGTTGGTATCGAAGGCTGCTCGGTCGGACATGTTGGCGGATGGTTTCCTGCAGCCTGAGAGTAGAAGAATGGAGGAAACGCTGCAGGACTTAAATGCTCTGCAACGCGGAACTCGGTGGAGGGAGTGTACACACAAGGGCCAATCCTCAGCTGCAGGAGAGGTGTGGCCCCGCTGGAAACACGAGCCGCTCTTTACAAACTGACCTGGGTAGTGATGAAATGATACTTGTACTAATACAGGGATGTGAGCTGTATAATAGACTCTGTGCATACATTGCTGCAAAGTGAGGTTGCGCAAAAACCGGTCGTGTACTTTACAACAGGTCTGAAAACAACAGAGAAGTTTCATCATTCTGATTTCTGCTGGTGTGAAGAGTTATTCGTCCTAAATGTACAGCTTTTGGAATTTTTGGTCCAAGACTTCACTTTTATGTCCATCTATGTTATCAGTCTATTAATCTATTCTTCAAGTAGTTCTGCAGGGGTGTTTTAACATGCCCTAAAGTGAGATGAAAAGTGTTTTCCTCCTTATTTAGGGTTAAAGATCTTGACTTGTTCGCAGTCAACACTTACCTCAACCACACTCACCACCCGTGGTGTAAAAAACAAAAAAACAAAAAACAAATTCCTCTGTCTTTCCAAAGAGGTGGGGGCAGTAACTTCATATTCTACAAACAGTTTTATATAGCAAACTAAGAAATGTAAAAATTGCACAACTTAAAGCTTCTGTCTGGAACTTTTGGTTCGTGTTGATATTGGCTCCCCCTGTGGACAAAGTGGTACAACTTCTACTTTGTCTTGTACACATTTTAGTCTTTTTTTTTTTTTTTTTTTTTTTTTTTTTTAAAAAGGCCCATCTTCAAGTCACTCACTTTGGAAAATGTAAAAAAAAAAGAAGTTGCTAAAAAGCAGAATGTTCAATTGTAACCCTTCCCTCCTACAGCAGTTTCATACATTAAACTGTAATATAAAATTAATCACTATTTACACTGACTGACAATCGTTTTAGTTTTATAGGTCAGAAAGAGACATCACTTATTTTCAGTCACTAAGAAAACCATGCCGAAGGAGCTTTAAGTTAATGCAACATGTTACACATGTACACATTCATTAATCTTTTTATCTTTCACATCTTTTTATTTAGGCTACACCTTGTAAGTACCAGACGTGAATATGTTTGTTCTAGAGTTTCATGTTGAGATATCTGTCATGGCCCGTTAAAGGGGCTGCAAGGACGTTCCGTTTGAAGTGGATTACAGTGACACCTTTTGACTGGAATCATGCGCACACTGTCATGATGACATGACTCTTAACAAGGTGTTAGTTTTGGAAATGTATGGAGATCAGATCTTTTTTTCAAACTACTTTTCTTTGTTCAAGAAATTTTTTTACTGGATACAATGCAACAAGGTAATGTTTATCAACAGTTATGCAGCACTGCTGTTTGAAACGTGACAACACACAAATGTCAGTATGTACTTTAGTTTAGTAGCCGGCTATTTGCAGCCCTGTGCTCTAACATGTCCGTGTAACATTTGCGAATCCTTACGTCCCGCTCCTCTACCAATCAGAGCTAACGTAACGTCACTCTTCATGTTATTGACAGACTCATGTTTGATCAGATCACTGCAGAATAACTACTGCATGTGGGTTGGAATGAACATTGTGATTTTTACACTTTAAATGTTTTAAATAAAGGTAACGGTATTAGCGGGCTACTCAGGACTCAAGTAAAAATATTTTGCAATACTCTGGGCTTGAGCTACCATTAAAGTAGAAAAATTAGGTCCTGAATTTGTTTTAAAGTCGTTTAGTCATTAACAGCGCCTGCTTTAATGTTTAGAATTTTACTGGGATGTTGCATTTCAACTGACAGTTTTGTTCTTGCTATGTCAACAAATTGCCACAAGATGGCGGCCTTGCCTGGTCGAATTTATGTTGAACACTCTTGTCCTTAACACTGTTGGGGACTGTTTTGGTAGTCATGTTTTATTATTCAACCACTCCATAACCCACTGAATAACTTTATTTATATTTCTGTCACAGTAGGTTGAACTGTACAGTGAAATATCTTCATTTAGTCCCCAAAAAACGGAGTTCGTCGTCGCTTGACAATGTAAAGAACATCAATGCGCCGAATAAGCTGTACTGTTGTGGAAATGTCTTATGTTCCAGGAACTACATTATTTCGCGGAAGGTGAGAATCTATTTCAGGGAGTTTATGATATCCCTAATATCATTGTTAGTGTTATAGCGCAACAGGTTGGTTTCAATATGATTATAATTCACTTAGCTGTTAATTATCTGCGCCTGAGTCTGTCGACGAACTTAACATTAACTAACCAACATTAAGTACTACATACATGAACTATCAGTTAGTTTACTCGTTTCTCAATCCAACATTGAGACTCCTCCAGGCTTCAAACTGAATAGAGCTGCTGTTCTGCCCTCTGGAGCTCACAGACAGCACTAAAGTAGGTCGACCTTTCAGCAGGTAGGCTTACTACACCTGCACACACCGACTGACCTTCTTATTAGCAGTGAGAGCTCGGGCACCTACTGCGCATGCCCGCTGGTTTACAACTTGCTGCTGAGGCGGACAAGTACAAAGAGGCTGAGCGTGCTGCAGACGGGACGTACCGTGTGCTCCGGGGGCGAAAGTAGAGTTTGGCGTTGAATTACCACCTTATTCGGACCATTTATCCTCCAAGAGTTTCACCCCAGCGACAGCTGATTGATTAAACCAAGGGAAGAAGTTGCATTTAAGTGCAAATACAGCTTCGGAGGCACTTGGCGTCCGGTAAGTTCAGCGCTTTAGACCACTTTAAACTTATCAGAAAATGCATGATGTGCGATTTTTCGTCATTCTTAAGTTTTTGAAGCTGCATTTGTCCTTATGTTTGCATGCACGACCAGTTGCTTGTACACGCCTTTGGGTTAAATGCGCATCTGATGCGTGTTCTGGGTCAGGTGGTGCTGCAGAGACACAGACCAGACAATCTCATGAAGCGCTGCTGGTTAAGCAGGATTACGTTTAAAGTCATATGGCGTTTTTCGTATCTTCTTAAGTTGTGGTAATCTGCTGCGTTTTCTATCCCTCAACCTGATACTGCTTGTTCACGCTGGACAGGTGTCATGGAAAAGGTGGAGGTGTCTCACATGGTTCAAGCTGAACTTTGATCTCTAAGTGCAGGGAAATGGCGAAGGAGAAGTCTGTAAATTCATCAAGATTTAACATGTGAGCCAACAGAGGTGGCTGTTAATGATTTTGCTGAAAATATACTGAGCCATCTCTTTTTTTGTGATCTCTTATATAACCCAAACTGACTCATCTTTGCCATGGATTTAACAGCTTAAACTACTCTCCACCAATGTCATTAACACCCAAAGAGAAATCTTTCTTTTTTCATGCATAGTTTTATTAACTGCAGAAAATACAAACCACTGTCCAACTTTAAACAAAAGTGGCTGCTAAAAAGGTTTATAATCAACTTTGAACTGTTGCATTTAAGTCTCTAACTCAAACTGCATTACACTTTTTGCGCCTTCTTCTGATTTTGCATGCCCCTACATATTTCCCCTAATGTCTGTGGTTAAATCGGGAAGGTAAAAGCCCTACAAAAGCTTGCAGTCATTGTAGAAACAGTATAAAGGGGGCGATGGACTTGGATGGTGGTCTTCTATTGTATTTGGTGGAGAGCAGGGATCAGATAGAGGGCCCTTCATCCTCTGACGGCTCAGAAGCTTTTCTACTTTTATTTAAAAGATAAAGCGCTGAGTCGATATGTCAAGAGGAAGAATATGAGCTCTGTGACTGAGGTTTAATGAAATTCTTTGGCTTCCAGTGTGGCACTTTTGGCATATCCCTGAATCCATCTTTTTTCTACGCTTGGGTATAGCAAGAACAGTTTTCATCAAGGAGATCTGATAAAACATTCCTTCAAACATTTTAATTTCTGAATCAACCAAACACTGACAAAGAAGGCTCCTCGAAAATATGTGGTAGACATTTCTAGATCTGTCATGAAGCATAACAAAAATGTGTGTAACTTTAAGCTCAGTGGTCCATCATGTGTTTCACATGTAATCCATTGTTTTAAGCCATGTAGTTAAGTCGAAACGCAGCCTGATTCTTTACACTGAACTGCACTAAACGCATGTACAAAGACTTAGTCACATGTGGAGAAAGTATTAAAAACACCCCTCAGAAAAACAAAAGCAAGTCAAAAACAAACTACCAGTGTACATGAAACACTTATCAACCAAAGTTTACTTCATAAACGTCCTTTTAATGTAGAATTTCTTTACTAAGTTACCCGAGCTGCTGTCTTTGATTTGGGTGGAGTTTTTTCTCTGCTTGTCCTTGGCATTTAAGCCAAGAGGTTGTGTTTTGGAAACTGCAGCCAGCAGCTTGGTCCTGTTTACACGCTGCCATCATGTCCTGTACATGGCATACGGGGCGTTATGTCTTTGAGATGTTGTCTGTTTGTTCATCTCCCTGGCAGTAGTGGGGGTTTTGCAACCCAAAAACAATGAGGTTTTGTTTCTTTCTCAGGATAAATGCATTGGATAAACATACCTGTATCAGGTGATTTTCATTGTTAGCTGTATTAGTCCTCAAAATTGTTTTTTTACATTGAACAACATTTCAAACATGTATAATTTCAAATGTGAGAGTCCAACTGAGCTTCCAAATTAAAAACACATATTTGTGACTGAAAGAAAAGTTAGTGCAAAAGCTGGTGACTGAGAGGAAATGACTTGTTTTATGATTCACTGATATTGTGGTCTCTGTCATGGTGAGTATGATATGCACCACTAGCTGATACCCACGTATTGGCTCTGCCAGCTATAAATGAAATGCTAAATGTGAGCTTCTGATAGTCTCAGTTGGTGCCAATAAGTCACAGCAGACAGCTGTCTGCATCTATGAGTCTGGTCCTACTGACGGTTTCTGCCTGATCATGAGGTTTTTCTGTGCCTCTGTTCCCAAGTCTACTTTGGTGGATGAAATTTTGAGTTATATTTTTTCCCATGCCTTTGTCCCTCACCCTGTAACGGCAGATAATGTTAGAACCCTCCAAACAGCATCAGAAAATGTTCAGTCTTGACTGTCTTGTTAGCAGCAGGTGCCATTTGGTTCAGCCCAAGGTTTCTGTCTGTGAAAAAACATATTCTTTCTTGCCTTAATATCACATCTCTGTAGTGATAAATAAGGTCTATGTTTGGTCGTGATCAGTATGGTCCAGACCTGCTCAGTATAGTGAGCTAGGACTATCCAGCCACGAGTCTGGTGCTGCTCAAGGTTTCTGCCTGCTTAGAAAAAGATGTTGTGACTTTGTTGCCAATTTTACTCCTGGATTACTGTTGGAGCTTTCTAAATTGTAAGCAAAGAACTAGATGTCTTCTTCTCTCAATGTGATGTATTTCGTGATTATTTAAGTTGCATTCAGGACACAATAAACACAGAATGAGTTTTTACGATAAGAGTTTATTCCTGATATAAGCTTTCTGTGGGCTTTGATGCACTTTTGTCTGTATATTTAAACCTTTTTCACTTGTTATTCTACATAGAAAGCATAATCTGTTTTACTGCCTCTTATGAGAAGAGTTCTTCTAAGATTATTATTAGCATACGTAGCACACACTTCTTGTTTATCACGCTGATGTAGCTCATACCTCATTTTGTAACACGCTTAGTTTTAATTCTGTACATTACACATGTTGTTCAGCAACATGCAGAGCTTTCCACAGCCTCTCACTGGTTTCCCTCAAACACATAAGCTGGATTGGATAGTAGCACAGCCTGGCGTTGGTTGGTACATCAGGCTTAGCTGAGCGCTCCGGGTCTCTGCATCAGACTCGGTCATGCAGCCTCTGTGGACATATGGCAAGGGTTTCTCAATTAACACCTTAGTGAGACGACCCCTCTGTCCACATGATCAAAGCTGGGCCTCCTCTGCTCGGAAGTGTCACCCCCGACCTCCACCTCCCTGTGATTATGACTCCCACCCCTCCACTGTTTGCTCAGTGAGAATGGCTTCCACTCCGCTTCCCTGTCTGAGCGGGTTTCATGTCAAATCTGGACCCCATGAACAGTTTTGTGGAGTTCTTTAGAGGACTTTCCTCTGTAATTTTAAGCGGACTGAAAACAGAGTTGTAATTTGGGCTTTGGTTAAACATCTGTGCGTGCTTCTTTCCCCGTTCTGCTTCTCTTGCGTGTTTTGGTGCTTAAAATACAACATTTTGCAGCAGCTTTAGCTTCAAAAGATGAGTTTTTTGTTACCCCTCGGTGCTCTGATATGAGATGAAAACCACTCAAACTGGTCTCGGGGTTTGAGTGTGGAGGTGAAGGGAGTTGTTACAGCTGTTCATGCCTCAGAGTGTGGGATGAAGACCTACATGAGCTGCAGGGTCTGCCCTGTTATTACCAGATCAAGCCTGCTTTAAGTGGTAGATCCACTTAAACTAAACAATTAGGTCTCCCCTGGAAAAGCCAAGCCTCTCTAAGAGCTGCGACAAAGTGTGTTTTATATCCTCCAAATATTACACAAACATAACCCATCAGAATAAAAAAAAATGAAACAAGAACAAGAGCAGCACAGATTTTGATCGAGAGCTTTGTGAATTTAATAAAAACAACAACAATAAGAAACTTGGAGCTGAGGGAATCCTCCTAAAAGATTTGGTGGGGACCAGCTGCCCAGCCAGCCACACATTGTTTGTAAATTGGTGAGGAAGTCATTATTGAAGTGATCAAAGGTCTGGCAACACTGCTTGAAAATCTTTTTAATTCAGTACTTAGTGGATTAGCAGCTTAGCAGAGTCTGAGATGGCCTCAGATGGATTGGAAAGACTTTGTGTAGACTGGGCAAAGATTATCAGTTTGAGTGCTACATTGTTTTTAATACGAACCTCTGAGGATGTTTAGTTCTATTTAAACTGTGATGCAATGTGAGATCAAAGACTCAGGCTCCAATATTTTGACGTTGTGGCTGCAGTGTGTAAGTACAAAGGTTTAGCGATGGTGGGACTTTATCGTGGCATGAGTTGTAAGAGTCTATTGATTCGGCAACGTCTTCCTGACTCATGAGAGAGAGTGAAATGCTGATATCTAGTTTTAAAGGTGCTTTGAGGACTGTCTGATTTTGTGTTCATTGCCGTGACACCTTTGACAAGGATCGGTGTGGTTTTTCCAGGATAAAGACTCTGTTTCCCATGAGCACCATCACCCACTTTTGTAAAGACGCAACTTTTGCCAAAACGTGCATTTGATCGTCTTTTTAACTCTTCTTTTCTTTGTTCAAGTCAACTTTTCCCAGGGTGCAAAGTGACGGGGTGATTTATTTATTAAAGGTTATGTGAAGGTCACAGCCCTGTGCTCTGAGACGTGTCCGTAACGTGGAACGTTAGTGAATCCTGGTTATGTCCTACCAGCAAACGTGACCTCACTCTTCATTTTATTGATGGACTTCCAAAGTTGAACATACCACTGCAATTAAACTGCAGCATGAGGGTATAATCTCATTTTAAATCCTGGATTATGATGTATAAAAGTGAGACTATTTCAAGATCACTTATAAAGTCTTCTCAGTGCCTTTAACTGAGTTATAATTCTGGTCAGTCTAATTGAAAAGAACCTTTAAAGTCATTTTAGGTGTGACAAAGTGTAACTCAATAGCTCTACTCTCACTCAGCTTCTAATGAAAAAGCTGTTCTGCTCCTTTGTGTCCAGAAATAGCTGAAGATGAGAGGCGGCTTTGTCTCACTGATGATAGACTTGATAACCTCTGTTTGCCTGTAAGGCTCGTCGAGCTGGAGCCCCTGTCACTGACATCTGCTGGGGTCATGAACTGAGCTAATTGTCAGCCGGTGCATCACGAGAGCAAACAAACACAAGTGCAGAAACTGTCACTTTGAATCACACACAGGTTTTCCTGTTGGAGATGTTCTGTGTTTATTACGTGGATAGTGTTTTGTTGTAAGTTCAGTAATAATTGTATCGATAAATGTCGGATGGTTCGTACCTGAATGCTTCAGCTTGTGTTTGGAGGAAAAGTTGTGGCGATGTGAATCTGACTGGTGAAAGTATTTCTCTGCGCAGCTGGGATTAACCCCAGCTAAACCTTGAAGTGTGTTTCACAAAGATGTTTTGTTTCCTGGTATGTTAATCTCTTTTCTTTCAGTCGTTTGCTCGGTCATCATGTGCTCTTTATACTAGAGGCCATCGGTTGGGTCAGTGACAATCACCATTTGCAAATTGAAGTATTTCTTGAGTTTCAGTCTCTCAGCTGAGCGTCTTTTCCCAACTTTGACAGCCTTTATCTCTTACCACCACCTACTTATGGAGAAAGGTCAGTGTTTGACCCACCTTTTCTAAACATTACCTGAAAGCATTCAGTTTAATCTGTGACATTTAAAAACACTTCACACTCTGCTTCACTCAACATGTTGACACACAGTTAAATGGTTTTAGTCGTTCAGATCTTGGTGTGTGAATTATGTCTGATGAACGTGGATCAGACTATGTGAACTGAATTCATTCCACACTTTAAAGACACCCTGAAAAATATGCTCGCAGCTTGATGAAGCTTGTTCTAAATGTTTTTCTCTGACACTCCTCCTGCTGTGGTCAAATATCAAATCAAATATTTGACCACAATGTGAGGAGTGGCAGAAAAACAGAAAGTGGAGGGGGGGCAGGAAACCCCGAAACACCCAATTATCTTTCACTGACTTGTGCAAGCTTCAAGAAAATGTGTTTTACTGTTCTTGGAGGCTGAAAATAGCTCAGCTTTCACACTGAGTAGAGATGGAGATGCTTCATGTGTGATAATAAATTTTCCAACATGAACGGTTTTTAGATTGCTGCTAAAATTTTTACAACACTGCAACAAACAAAAACAGAAGAAGTATGTTGAAAATATGACGGGACACCTTTCGTTTAGGAAAGTGAATTAGCCTGTGGAAGTGCCAACATCTAAATCCTCCAACATGCACACCTGATCAAAATTTTAAGACCAGTTGAAAAACTACACAAATTTACATTTTGCAGTGTTGGATCTTAAGAAGGTTCTAAGTAGAGTTTCAAAATGTCATTGTGTGTCAGGTTTTCATACTGTCATGACCTCCTGATGACAAAGGCAAAAAAACTTTCTCTCTATGAACGCAGTCGGATTGTTGAGCTGCATAAGCAAGGCCTCTCACAACCCGCCATCGCTGCTGAGGCTGGACGCAGTCAGACAGTCATTTTGAATTTCTTCAAAGATCCCGAGGGTTACGGAACAAAAACCGTCACTCGTGCCGCCTGCAGCCCAATAACGACTAGACGGCATCTGAGAGAGAACAGCTTTAAGAATAAAAAACAAAATGAACGGTCCTGGTGGCTTCCAATGTTACTGGCATGATGGCGCCCCCTCCACTGGAGATGTTTTCTAGGCAGCACAGTGGAGGGGGCGCCATCATGATCTGGACTGCCTTTTCCTTCAATGGAACAATGGAGCTTTAGGCTGTTCAGGGGCGTCAAACGACGGCTGGCTATGTGGAGATGTTGCAGGGGGTATCCTTCATGACTGAGGCCCTCATCTGTGTGTCAATGACTTGGTTTTTCATCGAGACAACGCTGCTGTTCACAATGTCCGCCTGGAGGACTTCTTCCAGAGGAATAAGATCACTCTTTGGACCATCCTGCCGGTTCCCCTGATCTAAATTCCACTGAAAACATTTGGGGATGGATGGTGAGGTAAGTTTACAGAAAACTTATTTATTTTAATTTTAGGCTTTTTTAAGTCCATTGCAGTTAATTTTTTTTTTTTTTTTTTTGCAATAAATTGCTTACTCATTTTTTTTATTCACTCTCGTTTTTTTTCTTTTTGCATTTTGAAACTCAACTTAGAACCTTCTTAAGATCCAACAGTGCAAAATTTATATTCTTGCAATTTACATTTGAGACACTGGTCTTAAACATTTTGATCAGGTGTGTATATGCACACATTGCCACATCTGATTATGCTACCTCTAAATACACACACATTTAGTTTCCAACAAGCAACAAAACAAAAGTCTAAAAATGAACGGGGTGTCTTTGTGTCAAATTAAGGTGTTGGTTTTTAGACGGGGCTCCTCCTCGGCTTGTTATTATCCCGTCAGAAGTTCTTGTGAATGAAAGACGAGTCTTCAGAGAAAGGAAGGAGTGACACAGTCCCGCCTGCTTCTTGTACGTTAAGCAGGACAAGGCAGGTGCAGAGGGAAGTCAGGGCTCAATTGATACTGTGATAATCCCTCAACTATGCAGGCATGCACAGACTTTGCCACTCAAGTTGGAGCATTCCTCAGAAAGGCAGTTTGGGAACTCTGCTCTTATCAGTAAACAGGCTGTAAACATGCAGCACACTAGTCTAATTTACCACTAACTAGTTTCCAATGACTGTTGAATAGTGTTTTTGCATGAAATCACCATCTGAAGGTAAGACTGACAAAATTCTGTATCAGGAGCAACCTGACAGATTATAGATCAACAAAACATTTGACAGATAAAGTTTTGATTAAATAACTGTCAGTCCAAATCCATCCGACGTAAATCAAAGTATAATTGAGCGGAGAAAGGAGTGTCTCACTCTCAAATGATAGATTTGGGTGGAGTATCACTTTTAACTTTTAACCCAAAGACTATTCCCATGAAAACACCTCCACATCCCCCTGAACCCCACAAACAGAGCTGCTGAACGTGTGTGCTGCCTGCCATGCCACTGTTTACGGCCGATCCTTGCCGGCTGGTCTCCAGGCTGCTCATGTTACAGTCTTCCTTACTGGCTGGTATTGTCAGGTTACAATGTGAGTGTGTGTGGTGTCTGAGCGGCTGTGCTGGGATTGGCTTGTGAGCGGCTGTGTGAGACAGCGTTGGGTGACGTCTCCATGTTTAATCCCTCGTTTCTCTTTGGGGTGGTTACTTTACGGGGGAGCAGGTGAGGATTCAGGAGAAGGAAATGCTGAACTTAAGGACTCTGAAGATTTTTAGTATGGTGAGTGCAGCACCTGTATCCAGTTTGTACGGAAAGTAAAACTGTTTTCATTTTTTTTGTTTTCATCTCCAGCTTTTGAGCTGCATATTTGGGTCCATGCAAGCAGCAGATACAGATCGTGTTTTTATGTAGTTCACATGCTTTGTGCTGCATTATGACGCAGTGTGATTGCAAACTTTTAGCTTATAACATAAAGTAAGGAATAAATTTCATAATTGCTGGAGTGTATAGGTACGTTTTTGCTTTCTGTATTTGACACTTTTTGGACGATGTGGTACTGATGAGTTATAGCTCTCAGGTTCACAAAACTCTGATGCTGTAAGTATTCATCGGATTAATTGAAGTCTTGTTTTTGAGTTCTTTTCAGCCCAAGCTGAGATGTTTTGGGTGTTTGTGAGACCCAGTGTCTACTCGTGGTTGTTGGGGGTCAATGGAGGGTTTTATGTTGCGTCTTCAGCTGCCTTCCTACACATTCCCAGTGGAGATTGAGTCACTCAGAGCTGGGGCTTAATAGGACTGGACTGTTTTGAGTGAAATGTGCTGTATAACTCATTAAAGCTGGTTTCAGTGTAACTGTGGTGCTGTCTTTGATGCGTGTTTGCCTCTTTGGTTTAAGGGATGTGATGTGGTTTGGGTTGCAGTGGCCTTTGAGGATCATGTGGTACCTTATGTGACTGACCAGTCTGGCATTAGGGTGTGATGAGGGAGAGGAGGCACAAGTGTCTGTTGCCTTTTTTTGCCCGTTTTCAAGCCGACTTTGGAAACAGAGTAAAGAGAAGTATAGAAAGATGAAAGATGAAAATTTAAGGACTTTAACGAGTTCATATTTAATTTCATAAAGAGTCCAGGCCGGAAAGGTTTGAATTTAGAAATGCCAGTTTGTTCTGTCTGGAAGGTTTCTAGGTTTCTATTCTATTTTCTATTTGAGTATCAGGAAAGATCCATCCCTGTTGGACAGTTGGAACCTCTGCGTGGACTTCAGCCCAATCATCACAGCTGACATCTCAAACTATGATGGAGCACAGCCGGTCCTTACTGATATCTGTGGAGATTGAACAACACAGCTCATGTTTTGAAAAGTTTCCCTTGAAACATTGATTTCAATGATGATTTTAGCAAAACAGAAGAAATTAATCCTGTTTTTTTTTTGTCTTTCTTGCTGCTGTTCATGTCTGCCCCCCTTTTCTCAAACTTTCTTCATTATTTTTATCTTTATTTAATCTCCAAATTATTTCCTCCCTTTCCAAATCATATTTTTTAACATTTTTCAGTGTAATTTTCTTTTGATTTATTGTTTTCTTTCTTTCTTTCTTTCTTTCTTTCTTTCTTTCTTTCTTTCTTTCTTTCTTTCTTTCTTTCTTTCTTTCTTTCTTTCTTTCTTTCTTTCTTTCTTTCTTTCTTTTCTTCCTTCTTTCCTTCCTTCTTTCCTTCCTTCTTTCCTTCCTTCCTTAACACAGAAACACCAAAAATGTGGATTTAAGGATCAGAATTGCACAACATTTTCTTGAGTATGTTTACTCATATTGCCTCTGGTTGGATAAATTATTTCTTTTTTTTTCTTGCCATTCCTTTCTTCTAGACTTTAGATGAAGGAACAGGATAGTTTACTGATTGTTTTCCCCTCATTTAAAGTTAAAATCAGATTTCGGTTCATGTGACAAACTCATGCTTTCAGGTGAAGACATCTGAACTCTCTGAAGTGGTCTCTTAAAGCTTGGTTTGCTTTCAGGAGGTCTTTCATAAACTCTGTCTGCGGTCTCCTGCCTTTGATTCGCTGTATAAACTTTTTTCCTTGAAGAAGAAGAAGAAAAGGAGGTTGGGCGTTTTCTCAGTAAACTGTTAAACTGCAGCAGTAAATGATTTCCTCCTGCAGTCAGTGGATCTTTGTTTACAGTGGAGATTGACTCCCTGGTGATACCACTGATGTTATCTGCTGCGGTTGGAGCTACTGTGCACATGAAGGCCTGCTGTCAGCATGCTGGGGGCGAGCTTTTTAATGTGAGCCTGTATTTCAACATGCTTAATTACAGGGAGAAAAACCTCTGTTATCAACACGTAGATGATCCAGGTTTTATGTGATAATTAGCTCTGATTATCATGTTAAGACTTTTTCTGTCCTACAATGATTTCATGTGTAGAAATCTGCTGTTTCCAATTCACTAAATGATGCTTTTTAGTGTTTTAACGTGTCTGACTTTAGCCCTCCTCACTGTGCTGTGCTGAAGTCAGGTGAACAATGCTACTGAACACTCTCAGGTTTCAGTTTCCACAAGGCGTGGGGCAGATCTCCATGGCCACGCCGTCCACAGCCATTCCCCCTGACCTATCCTGTGTTCCTACCAGAGGAGAGAAAGCACCTGGTCCTGTAGGTCCTCCTCAGGATGCATTTGGGGAGTCAAATGGATCACGACGAACATTAATGGGACAGATCCAAACCCTGAAACAGCAGAAACTAAGTTTAGAACTATAAAGCCGACAAATTCTGGACTTAACCCATCGTTTTTGTCTAAGCTGGGTGGATGTTGTGTCCTCCCTTTCATCACAACTCAAAAACAGGTTGGCAAATGTGTGATTCACTTTTCCAGTGTGCTCCTATTGAAAACGGGACATGTTACTGTAATGTTTCATTGCGACGTTTTGCCCTCAGAGGTAATAAATTCTTCCACATTTCCAGTTTATCAGCCGTTCATTGTTGCTCCAGCTTCCCTCCCTTCCTCTCTCCTCTGGCTGTTTTACATATTCAGTGACATCTGCCACCAAACCCCTCCACCCTCAGCCTAATGCTGGTTGTCCGCGCCCTCCAGCCCGGCTGGAATAATAGCCGAGCATGGGTCACCACTCGAGTCAATATTTGTTCATGGACATCGCCTTCTGGGTGTCTTGTTTATCAGGATTGGTTAGTGAAACCAAATTCAGGATACAGACTCGTCAGATATTGTTGAGGAGAAAGGGACAAATTATTCCTATAAAGGAGATGAACAGAGAATCTCTGTGTGAGATGACGGAAGTATTTTCAGCTCTTCAGATTCAGTTTTAAAGGCTTGATTGTAACTGTTTTTGGTGGTGTACTTTAAAGCTCCTGTGAGAGAATTTTAGCACCACCTGTGGAGGAAATTTCTTTGCTAAGCTTGTTCTGGAAACACTTAAAGCCCTTGCAAAATATTTAAATTAATATCGTAGCCTCTTTACGACAAACTTGAGCAAAACTTTTGATTTCTGTATCATAATTTCACGTTGGTAACCACTATGGAGGGGTAGGTGTCAGACAAGATTGTTTTCAGCACAATCAAGACCCTTTTCTTTTTTCCCCATTTCCCAGTTGGGAAAAGCAGGCCAAAAATTAACAAATGTGAGGGACACTGCTACTTCTCTGTTGCCATTGGTCTTGTAGATGTAATACGGTAGATGGTTGGCAAACGGACACTACAGACATGATGGTTAAGAACTTTTTACAAGACCTGACCCAACACAGGATAAAAAGTCGATACATTTCTCAGTCTGCCAAAGCTGTAACACCAGTTTGTCTGCAGACCAGCAACATTAATGGTGTCTGTGCAGATGTTTTTTGCTGACCTCACCTTGTTGTGCTCCTGATTGACACTTGTCCATGCACCATATTGGGAGAGTTACCCAATGCAATGCATGTTTTTGCATAAAACTAAATAAACTGCAGGGTAATGAGGTCTGAACTATGATAAACTGCTTAAAGTTTGGGTGCCTTCAAAGTTTAGTGTTATGTGTGACCCATGTACAGAGACTGGGGTCCTTAGATCAGGCAGCTCAGGTTAGGTTCCAACTTGTAACCCTTTATCATATATTATTCCCCACTCTGCTCACAGTTTCCAACTCTAACCAATGTCCTATCTCTAAATGATGGTATAGTTGGAACAGGGAGATGAGTGGAACACAGTCAGATGTATGTACTCAAATTGTGTTCCAGTCCTCCAAGCGCTAAATGCTTAAAAAAACACCATGGTTATCTAAACATGACTTTTCATGACTGTTAAAAGTGACGCTGAATAATTTTGACAGCACCGTAGAAACTGTTGTTTTTCTTTTTCCCGTCTCTCTGAATCATTCCCAAACGTGACATCTAATATTCCCAGAATACCCTGGGAGATAGTCCCTTTGTGAGGCGGGAGGATCCCCACTTCCACCAAAAACAGAGAGCAGCCATAATGCCACAGTGTTTCCACTGGAATGTCACTGCTATTGTCAACCAGAGTGACTCCCACTGGGAAGACACCCCCGCCTCCTCACCCCCCTCACCCTCCTCACTGCCAACACAATACAATGTTGCGTTCGAGCTATGAAGGCATGCTACTGTTTTCGTAGCCTGTGACCCCGTGACCGCCAGCTCGGGCCCGGATGATGAAAAAGACGACACGGAAGTCATTAGTTAGTGCCACAGTTGGTACAGCTTCCTCTGCTTAACGCCTCAGGGAAACCTCACTTTGACAATTTTTTTTTTTGTTATCACTTTTTAAAAAATACTTGAGATTCTTCATCAGGTGACAACAAAGACAAAATTTAGAGTGTGAAAGTTTTTAAGTCTGAGGCTGAACATTTTCTTTGTGTACTGATGAATCTGTCATTCATTTCCCAGTACCACATTCAGGCTATAAACTGAAATGGTGTGATTGGGGGGGGGGGGCGGGGCAGTGTTGTGGTACTTGAGTCCGGGACTCTGACTAGAGTTGGACTCGAGCTTTGGCTGCATCAGGACTCAGAGGACTTGGAAGACTCAGGCTTATTTATCAATGAATTCTTTGTTAATTTTAATTTATTATTCCTTCAGGCATGAAGTCCTAATAGCAGATCTGTTTTCAGGCTGCGGAGGAAGGAGGTGCCACGGGTTGTGTAGTTTGGTTTTAAAGATGTTACGCTAACACCGGCAAATGTAGAGCAACATGTTCAATATTTACAAAAAAAAGAGGAGATGGGGACATTTTTATTTCAAATAGAGAAAATAAGATGAGAATTGTGTTGATGTGCTGCTCGTAGGAGAGTGAGTGTTGCCGTCTTCACAGAGATGCCTGTGGATCAGTTTCTTGTGGTTGTTGTGACATTAAACTCGTCCGCTGCGTGCTAACTACAGGAGGTCACAATCTTCACATGATGTCATGGGTAAGAGCGTCTTCTCTCTCTGTGTCATTCAGTGCTGTGACGCACACCTCACTTCTTCTTGATTGACAGGCAACTTCAAAACTAAAGCACCTTCAAAATAAAACTGCTCTCAATGCATGTGATTTAAAACGCAAAAACAACCCAAATATCAACATTGATTTTATTTATGTTTTAACAACTTTGAAACACAAATAGGTTGTTTTATAATTGCAACTATTACAGAGTGAGTGTTGCCATCTTCACAGAGCTGTCCTGAGAGCACTCAGACAAGGTTTTTTGGGGACTTTTCCAGGACTTGGGTTAAGGTACTAAGGACTCGACCTGGATTCTACTCTGATGTTTTTTGGTTGACTTGGACTTGAGCTATGGTAACTCAGCTACAACACTGGTGGGGGGAGGAGGGTGTTTTAACATCTTTGTAACCAGTAAAAAAAAAACAAAAAAAAAAACAGGTGGTTACATTTAAGAGGCTGAAACTGCAAAATGAACTGCATCCACCCATTTCCTTTTAAACATGTCATCCACAAAAATATCCCCAAAAATTTGAAGTTTGTAATTTACGTATGACTCCAGGTATAAAATGAATCATGTGTGTCAGAAAAGTTTAATTATACCCTCTTTTTTTTGTTGCTTTTCTCAGCTGGCTTCTCTTTGAGCCAAACACTCATTTGCTTTTTAACAACTTCCTGGAGCTGTTGAGGTTTAGTGTAGGAAGCTGAGGGGCTCCCTTTGTTGTTGTTGTTGTTGTTCTTGGGGAGCGGAAACTTTTCAGGTGGTCTGTCAGCGCTGCAGGATGAACCTCTTAGAGCTTGATGGAGTGTAGTGTTGGAGTTTGACAGGGATTTTTTGTGTTATTTTTACTGGCATTTCAAAAGTTAAACACAGAATGTCTGCAGCCGCTGCAGGCAGCCTGGTCAGTGCTGGATGGTTTTTAATTAAAATCTGTTGTGATTTATAGAATGATGCAGTTTAATACTGCTTCAGACCTAAACATCCATCAGGTCTTCACTCCTTGTTAGAACACATTTTCTCGCTCCACCTGGAGTATCTCCAGCTCCTTTACTCTTTGTTCTAATGTTTCCTCACAGCTCCCCCCATGGGAATAAATTAGACTTTCAAATTAGGATCCAAAGTGGCGTGTGTCAACCATGAGGCCCTGATACGTGAAAAGGGAAGAGACAAACAGGATGGTTTCCGTTATGAGGAGGTTTGGGCCTCAATGCTTCTGTCACCAAAGTAAGAAGATCTCACCCCCACCATCATTTTTCCTCCCTGTGAGCACCTTTTTTATCTCCCCCTCTCTGGGTGGAACAAATCATTTAGCTCCCACCCTAATGGGAT
This sequence comes from Labroides dimidiatus, assembly GCA_030710495.1. Taxonomy (NCBI): domain Eukaryota; kingdom Metazoa; phylum Chordata; class Actinopteri; order Labriformes; family Labridae; genus Labroides; species Labroides dimidiatus. Next base: position 8,166,157 of record CM061153.1, on the reverse strand, counting down.
TAGTCCGCACTCTCTGCCTCCCTCCCTTCCTTCCTCTCTTGTCCTTTTTCTTTCACATTCTTGAGCCCATCCTTCAGCTCGTCTCTTTTGGGACGCTGTGGAAAAGCACAAGTGGTTCATCCCAACAGAGGGCTTTAAAGAGGGGAACTGTGAGTGCAGGCGGAGTTTGGTATCTTTTGAAAGTTTCTGTTGGTGTAATCTTCTGGATACTGTGACCTTTATCTCCACTTTCAACTCTAAATAAATTCTTTATCAACACTTTATTGGCGACCAACAGCCTGATCAGGGATACAAGCTAGTCCCCCAGATTAGCAGGCTTGATATTTCTGAGGACATACGACATTGAGGCTCATTTATCAGGCTGGACCTCTGATGTCACCACCACATTTAGCAGTGCAGTGATAAACAAAGAGACCAGCTGAGAGCAGGCTGAGAATCACAAAAGCCAGCGTCAGGGCCGGCTGGGGACGAGCTGCTCAACAGATGGACGGGATTCTTCTTATCTTATGTTTAAATGACTTTATACTGAGATTTTTATGTCGACTGAAACAACACTTTGCTTTCTCTGTCACTTGCAGCAGCTTTTGGCTGAAATTATGAAACGTATCTGTTGTTTTTTTTGTAGCAGTGGTACTTTCTAGTATTTATTTTTACATAAAAATGATGGACATTATATTTAAATTTTTGTTTGGTAGATTATTTCTTTGTTGCTTCTTGGTAATAGCTTCTGACACCCCCAGGTTCTCAGAATCCGGTTCCTGATTGGTTGCTCTGTAAAGCTGTTCTTTAAGTGCTTCTTTTAATGTGCTTGTTTTTCTTCCACTCATTATGAACCCTTTGTTTTTTTTCCAGCCACCTGTTGCCCACACAGTCTGTTGATATCATCGATCAGTGCAGATTTTCATCCGTTGAAAAACCGGCCCCTTTCAGGCCCAATCTGTTAAACGATTCACATTAACTGAAAACTGGAAACATCTTTTGTAGTCTCCTCAGTGTTTGCCCCAGAGGCTGGCAGGTCGTTGTTTCCTTACTCCCCGGTGATACTCGGCCATCGTTTGTTCCCAAGACTTGGACCATGACACAGCTGAGTCCGCATGTTGATGTTTTTTACGTTGGTATCAGTACCAGCTCTGATTTTCACAATCGGTGTGTCATGCTTGGCACTAACCTGACCACACTCATAACCAATCCATCTGTACTTAGAGGTCCAGCTAATTTCACCTCAGCCTGTTGACACTGTGGCAGAAACATTTGTTTCTGATAGCATGCTAAATCTGCAGGCTAAACAACATGGAGGATGTTTTTGGGGGTATTTTTTATGTTGTCCTGCAATCCAGGCAACAGCATCAGAGCTGGTGAGCGCATCCCTAAACTGCTGATCATTATAAGCTAACTTAAGCCATAAAGTTTGAAGTTTTAAAGTTAGAAAAAAGAGAATTACACCAAAAAAGTGATATTAAAAACTGTACTTTTATGAAATTAAAACTGAAGGACTCATTTATCTTTTTCTCTGTGCATGACTTTAAGTAAATGAACAGAGAGCTGATTGATAATTTAAGCTTTGAAACAAAAAAAATGTGACAAACAAAAATAGAAACCTGGCCTCTTGTTCTCTTCTAAAAGTTCAGAGACTTTTCTTAAAACATCTCCATAATTCAGACACCTCCAGATGAAGTCTGCAGCTCTGTTAGAGACCTGCTCTCCAGCAGCTTTCACTTCTGTTGTCCACTTTCTCAAAAGAGGTATTGTGGGAAAAATTCCCCAACCTTAAGTGCGCCCGTGTTTGCTTTTGTGCCAAGGGAGCCCACTCTGCTGACCTTTTGAGAGACGGAGCAGTGAGATTCACTGCTGGGTCTCTGTGCAGCCCTTCTCCCTCTGACAACAGGCGGACAATGAAATACAAGCTAATTAAAGTGACGACAGCATGAAGGGGTCCCTACGCTCCAACAAAGACAGCTAGCTGGGACTGAAGGCCTTAAAACAGAAAAATATCACATTAAAAAAACAAAAACAGATTCATGTAAAGATTAAAGATCTTTGTTTTCTCTAAAATCATCCGTTAGATTGATTTTGTAATTGTTTATAATGGCTGTGATTGACAACATGTCTACACCCATAGACAAATATGTCAGGAATGTTTAGGAGACAAAGGCGAACCTCGGCTGTCTTACTTTGTTTTTATTGTTCGGGTCACCATGCACACTTGAGCTGCCAGACTAATTCTGGCGTTAATGAATAAAAGACCAATTACTGTCATCAGAGGGGCGGGGCTGACTCTGGGACACGTAATGAAACAATGGGAGGGGGACACGGCATGATGCAGCGAGTTGTCACGCAAGTGTGCAACTAGATATGTTTTAGACTCTCTCTGTAGAAAATACGGTTCACGCAGTTTGCACAGTTTGAGGAAAATATGGAATGTGCAGTCAGACATTGAAAGCAAAACCCCATATTTTAAATACTAAATCAAAAAGCAGTGGTTGTTTTGTTCCAAATTGCAGCCTGCAGGAACATTTAAGGCTAATCTGTATGTGTGCAAGTCTCCTGTGTGAGGTGACGAGTGGAGGGTAAATTCACCAGCCCATGGCTCCCCTCGTCCGCCTTTGTGACTCCACTCAAGAGCTGAACAAATAAGAGGCTCCAGGCTGTCCCTCGGTCAAGTGCAGGCTGGACGGAGGAGAGAGGATGGAGGGGGAGGAGGTGTGGAGGGAAAACAATGAAGAGGTGAACCACAGAGCAGAGAGAAGTAGTGGGAGACAATGGGAGCTTCAGAGTGGTCCAAACTAGACTGAACCGGTACTGTAGTTCGAGGAGGAAGAGATAAAATGGCTGTTTGTTCCTCTGAGGATGTTTTATGTCTGTACTTCATGGAAAGCAGCTCAAAATTTGACTGTCTTTGTAGGTGAGGAGGCTAAAATTACCGCTTCTTCTCTTCTTTTTTTGGAGCTGTCAAATCAACTTGGAGGCATCTGGAAGCTGCTTTGATGTGAGGAAAGCAGCTTCTGTCGCTGTATTTTTATCTGCACCAAAGCATCACTATTGAAAACCGAACCTGTAAGTTTATTTTTTAATAACCTCTGAATGAATATTTATTGGCATCAGTTTTTCATACACACGGAGGTCCTGCTAGTCAATTTTTGATGTATAACATGGATTCTATCAGGGTTCTTGGAGCTACAGAGAATTAATTTTGACTGACTGTGCTGAATCTTTTTTAGATTCCTGAAAACACAAAACAGATGTGAAATAGTCCTGCTTTTTAACTGCTTTTATTGTTTTTTCCCTTTTGTTTCCCCAATTACAAATAAGAAGTTACTAAAAACATGTCTATCCATACCTCCAACAACCTTGAAAAAATATTAAATGATAGTAAATTAAAGAGGAAAAAATAACAATAGTAAAATATAAATAGGAAATTAAAATTGTAATGATGAAACTTTCAGGATGTCAAGTGTATTTTACTAAACTTATATTTTTTTCATGGGATTGTTTTTGCTGTAGTGATCTATGACTGGCTGCCATATTAAGTAAAGAGCTCCACAGCAGCAGACTAAACTTCAAACAACACAAGAACTGGATCTGGATTTGTTTCTGGAGAATCTCTGATAAACTTTTGAAAAACTTTGGAATAACTTTTTAATAACTTGGCATAATCCTGCTTTTTTTCAACGCACCCACAAACCATCTGTTTCTGAGCCATCTTTGTCCTCTAGGGGGTGCTGAATCACTGCCCGGCCAGACTGTGGACTGCACTGAGCTCAGTCAGCTGAAAGAAGTCTGTTTATAAAATTTAATTTGAGGAATAGTGGTCATTTTGAAGTTTTTTTTAAATCCAAAGATTGATTATTGGCTCTATGTTTCTTACTTCAAAGAAGTCACTAAATGGTTAATTAAGAATGTTTTTATGGACAGAGAGGAATTAATCATACTTTAATCACTTATCCTCCAGGTGTAGGTTTGTCTTGTTTTGTCCTTTGCCAACAAAACCAAGTGTTACCTTGAACTCCCTTCAGGCTCAATCTAACTGAACCTGTTGGAGTAGTTGGTAAATCTTGAATTGTAGCCTGTCAGAAATGCTCCCTGGAAGCAGCAGATTTCTTGTTTTGCTGCGGGCAGAAGAAAAGTAAATCAACAGTAGGTGGAGTTTGTAGCTGAAGTGCCAAATTCTTATCCCACCATCCTCGCTGGGCCGTGATCCAGCAGGATAAGTCATATTCAGGGTAAACGTCGACACAACTTTGGATATTTTGTGCAAAGTTTCTCTGGAATCTATCCATGAGAGAAGCTGTTGTTTCTGCAGCCGTTTGAAGTCAAACTTCCACCTGCAGATGTTCTATTTTTATCTGCACTCAATCGTTCTGAGGGACACTGAACCTCTGGAGAGCAGCTGTCAAGATAAAGCAGCTCCTAAAATAGAGGAACAGCTTTAAGACGCCTTTAATGTGTTCAAAGTCTTCACAAAGCTGACAGCAGTGCTCATTGTTCATGTTTTTTTTAACATGACTAAAGTGTACTCTCTCTCTCTAAATAGATGACACCATGCTGTGGTATAAATAGTGTCTTCTGATTTAAATGCTCAGACACATTTAGTCATTACAGCATGTCCTCAGACCTGAACAACAGAAGAGTCTGGCTCTAAATAAGTCCCCAAACATCATGTCGGTGTTCCTTTACTGGATGTGGATGTAAAAGAGGCAGACACATGGAGCACGTGGTCGAATTTGGGTCAGGTTTAGATTTAGGTTAGTTTAGCCTTGGTAAGGTTAGGTGTGGGAACAACAACCTTCTTCTCTCTCCCAGACTGTCTGAGGCTCCTGTTTACATTTTTTTTATCACTCCCCACTCTCACAGTAATGTCACCAGTCTGCTGTCATACACTGAAGATTATAATGTGTTTGGTCCGGTGTGTCACTTCCCAACTTTGGGAGAAGAGGCGCCAAAGATCTCAGGGAGAATGCAAAAAGCTTTAGATGTTTTTCGACCAGAACTTTTTAAAAAAAAAAATTTATATGAGAGTCTTGTGCATTATGTGTGGGTGATGTAATAGCATCTTTTTTTTCTGTGTGTGTTTTAACTGGCAGCTTCATCTGTGCAGCTCTTGGAGTCTAAAACAAATTTCACTAAAGGGACAATAAAGTGTATTGTGTTGTCTGCGTTTCCACCACGGGCTAAAGACCTGAGTAGGTTATGTAAATCTGGTTAGTGACATATGGAGAAAAAAAAGAAATGTTCTTGCAGCACACCACCAGACCAGTAGAGGGCAGTAAGACGGTAACAAAGGCCATTCTTGGTGGTAAAAAAATGTCTGGGTTTTGCTCATGTTGTTCTGCAGATCATTAATAGTTATATTAAAGCTCTGTACTGTACCACAGGAATTATTCTGATGTACCTACCTGTACATGTACGCTGCATGTGGCGCGAAAGACCCAGGCCGCTCCTCCTCTCAGATCAAAACAGGAAACATTCTCTGATTGCCTGCGCTTTGCTCTGAGACCGAAAATGCTGAAGTGTAAAGCCATGTTTCTAACAAGTGGTTAAGTTTGGTTTGTCTCAGTACGGCACACATTTTGTGGTGTTTCTATTGACTAAAACCGGGACAAGTCCCAAAATGACCGAAACATACTGTAAATGCACCTTTACAGACGAACTGCAGAAAAGTACCCCTCTTCTCATCATGGTTGTGACTGGTTGGAAGCAATGTGTACTGTCTGCAGAGCTGGCACCTATGTGTCAGTAGCAAATAAAGGTTCTGGAGACTTGAAAGACTTGGAAAAAGTATGGTTATTAAAGTTACTTTGTCGTCCTTGAGTATTTTCAGGTATTCTTACAGTATCTCCAAGAGGCCGGTCAGGGTGTCCTCTTTTGGGGTTTTCCAAATACAGTCACCTTTGTTTTGGCATAAAGACAACAGAGATCGACCTGCATTTCTGCTTTAAAAACAAGTCTCTTGATTGATGACTTTCAGCTGCGATGCATCCTTCATGGATGCATATTTTGGCACATTTATTAAACTAAACTGTGATGCATTCCCGAGGACTTCTTCTGACCCTTTACATTGAATTCAGTGTTTTTTTGCTAAGACTCTTAAACACAGCTCAGTAAAATGTGTTGTCGATGTCGACCCAGCTGGATTCTGAAAATTCAACTTGTGTCTTACAGATCATCCAAATGGATATATCTAGGGCTGCAACGATTAGTCGACATAATCGACAACGTCGATTACACAAATTCGTCGACGTGAAAAAATCAGTGTCGACGCGTCGTGCTATTGTTGTTGTAAATAAAAATCACACACGGACCGCTTTATGCGTCATGCAGCTGTAACTGCAGTACACTACACTGTAGTGACTACAGGTAGTGCTGGAGGCAGAATCAGAGTCGGCGTCAGACAAAATTCAAGGGGGGAGCATCAAGACAACAGCAGGGGGGCACAACGTCTTGATCATGACTGGATTTATTCTGTATAGCTATGTCTATGATAGCCATTTAAATACACATCAAAATCACTCAACAGATTGTACAAAGTTCAAATTTACGCCCACAAGAAGGCACTAAACCACAGCTGAGAGTCACGCATCTCTCTCTCTCCTCTCCCTCCGGTGTGCACACAACTATGCGCGCTTAAGCGCACCAATATTAAACACATTAAACAGCGATTAAATACGAAACGTTCACGTTAACAAGGAAACCCAAACGGTAACAGAACTTTAAAAGTAACTCTAATTTAGAGGAGGAAAATGAATTCTAGAATGTTAATATTATTTTTTTTTTTCCCGTTCTCGCCCTTGTGAAGTGGGGGGGCACCACCCGCGAATGCCCCCCCCTTGACGCAGACACCGGGCAGAATCGCTCGCTGCCAGCAAACTCCGTAAACTCCGACCTAAAGTTTCAAGAGTTTGGAAACATTTCACTGAAAATAAACCAATGAAACACATTAAATGCAATCTCTGTGAAGCTCAGCTTTCATTCCATGGCAGCACTACGGTGATGCACGAACATCTTAAACGCCGACACCCCTGAGCCGCTGTGTCAACCCGTACCGCAGAGAGGTGAATTCACAAATAACGTTGATACTTTGTATATATTTTTAAATAATATTGTCACGACCTGGCTTGTATGCCATGGCAAAAAATGTGAGATAGAGGGTCGCAGTTACCTTTTGTTCACTTCCGTTAAAGCGTACTTTATGGAAGTAATCAGTGAATTACAGGCGAAGCTGCTGTGGCATAACTAATTTCAGCCCCTGTCAAGACGAGCGTTTATACTTAATTGTAAACCCCTTTCACTTACTATGTGATTCAGAGCATATTAAATCGATATTTGAGCTGTCAGAAATGTGTGATAATTAGTTTCAGGTATTTAAAATGCGGTAAACATCGTATGTAATCTTTAAATTGGCAAGAGAAGAAGAAGAAGAAGATAATCGTGACTAATCGACTAATCGAAAAGATAAATGATAGATTAGTCGACAACAAAAATAATCATTAGTTGCAGCCCTAGATATATCCCTGTAATTTAACATTTTTATTCCTGAGGTTATTTATACTTTGAAAATTTAGGTGTGAAGTGAAAATAGGGATCTGTTTTCAAGCAGCTTTTTTCATGAGTACACACACACTCTGTGAGCCCGTCTGAATATGATACAGTAAGAAGAAAAAGGTCGGACACAGGAATAAATATAATGACAGGGTTGTGTGTATCATGTCTTTGATTTTCAGTATTGAGCCAAATTCAGGTTGAACGCTGTGTTTACTGCCGTGCATGGAGGCTGTGGCTGCAGCAGAGGAAAAATAGCACAGAGATGAGAGTGACGACTCCAGAAAAAAACCTGATGTGTGATTAAAACACCACAGGATGGACTGAAAGTGGACTCATCCTCTCACTGTAAGGACTATTGTGCTGTTGGAGTTTTTCGGTCCTCATGATTAAAGACTTCTGATGTTCGTTGGAGCAACTAAGATCGACATGCTGAAGGTTTCACATTCAAAGACCAGTTTTTAAAAGCTGGTCTCCCTAAAGATGGGAAGATTTTACCTTCATCCTCTTGGATTTAGCTGGAAGTCTTCACTTTGCTACTGCTGACCTTGTGACTCTGAACTCATAAAACCAAAGACCAAAACCTCTTCAGCTGACTCCTCTTTCCTGTAAGTTCCTCCCTTGTCGTTGGGATACTTGAGTCTCTCCAGGGTTGATCTCGGCAGGCTTACAGATGACATCAAAGGGGAACAAACAGTTGGACGGCACAAGCCGGGGTCAACACTCTGCCAAACAGTAGTGAGCGACAACTCTAACCAAGGCGTATGACCCGCGTCTTTGACTCCAAAGCTTCAAAGGCATTTCTTAATGAGGGCCAGATGCAGAGCTGAGATGACAGGTAGCCACAGCCTGCTCTGAGTTTATCCAAACACACACACACACACACCTACACACACACACACTCGCACACACTCACACTTGTCAATCCTCACAGCACAAAAACATTCTCTGGAGCATCTCTGCATAGAAAAAGACACTTATGCACAATCATGTTGATTATCCACAGAGAGATAAAGCATTCTTTACGCTTCCACACACACACACACACACACACACACACACACACACACACACACACACACACACACACACACACACACACACACACACACACACACACACACACACACAGGTTGTGTTTTCATGTTCATGAGTTCTTTCTGATGCTCTGAATAACTCTATCCCAGTATCAGTATCTCTGCAGGCGTTTTCCCTCCATTAAAGCTGCAGCCTGAGCTTTTATTAGGGGAAAAACCAGCCTGTTGAATATTCAGCTCAGCGGGTTTGTAACCTTTACGGCCCTCTGTGAACTTCTCAGGCTGTTTACTGTTGAAACACCAGTGCAGTTCCTAAACCTAAACTCTGTGCGTGTATGTTTTATAATAGTGGAAAATGTGAAGCGGTACCACATCCACTGAAGCAGTTTTGCTGGAGTTGGTGACTTTATTTGGTAAACAAACGAGTCTAGACAATCTGCAGACACAAAGGCCTGCATGTTGGTTTGTATGACGGCAAAATTACATTTTTGGAAGTGGAAGGGGTACACCACTCCCGATTTATTTTGTAGATTCTTTTCTGTTAGTAGATGAGCACTGGTAGGGCATAACCAGGATTCACTAACGTCACATGTTATGGACACGTCTCAGAGCACCAGACTGTGAGTAACACTAAACAGAAAGTCTGCTCACCTTCTGGACACTAAACTACAAATTGAGTTCACAAAGTTTGATTGTTGTTACTCCAAATAAATACATCACCTTGTTACTCTGCATCCAGGGAAAAGTTGTCTTGAAAAAAGAAAAGTAGTGTTAAAAAAGAAGATGTGCTCTCCATTCATTTGCTTCCAAAACAAACGCAGGCCTCAGTAAGAGTCACCTCTTTACAGTAGCATGCTCAAACTCATGAGAAATTTGAACAGACATTTTTAATGTCTTATCAGTCATGTTTTGTCTGAGCTGTAGTGCAGCCGCCTGTCTGTAGCTCAGTCTGTAGCTCAGTTAAAGGCTACTACTTTGATGCTATAATGCTTTACTGCCCAGATGTACACAGACACACACAGAGTTGACACTTACCATCTCCTGGCATGGTGCCATTTGTCAGTGCTCTGATCTAGACAATTGATATCGAGTTGTACGAGGGCTGTGTCTGGTTTAACTTGCTTATAACCAGTTTGACTGGAGCAATGTGCAGGGAGGATCAATGGTTGGTGGTGCCAGCTCTGCTAGTGTTAGCCACAAGTTAGAAAACAGTCAAAACTGGGCTCAGTTCAGTAAACAATTTCAAAGAGTTATCTTATTGTTAGACGAGACGTTTATCTCTTCTTTCTTCAGGGCATCCCTCGTTTCTACAGTAGCCCAAGATGGACAACCCAACAATGAGCCCTTGTGTGATTTTTTACCTAGCAGACAGATTTTATGGCTAAATCATTTAAGGGGGGTAACCATAACTTAGTTTGTATCAAAGATGAAAACTTTGTGCTATTAAACTCAAAAACTGATTTAAAAGTAGCTTCTTGTGAACTATTTCAACTAATAAATATCACCTGTTACCTCTGATCAGACTTTTTTGTCCATCATCAAGCGTCAACATGCTGTGACGGCAAGATAACTTTTACATTGTAGTTTGATTACTGATGTAGAGGAAACTGAACATTTAACTAGGAATAGACAGAAGCCCACACGTGACTATTTGATCACTGGTTAGTCATCTTGTCAGTTTGTCTCGTAAACACACTCACCTTGTCGTGAGCAGTAACCTGATCTGACTCACTGTAAATCAGCCGGCCTGCAGCTCCTGTCACTCTCAGAGCTCCACGTGCGTGCTTCATATTTATGTAACCGCAGAGAAGGAACAGAACGAGTAGATCTGGTTTATGTCTTCAAATGCTTTGACGTGGACTGTTTGTTGTTATTTCAGTCCTGCAGTCATGTCGTGCACCTGAGACTTAACTTGGAATGAAATAGTTACACATCTACATATATGGTGAGTTTTTTTTATCCTTGATATCATTTGTTTTATTCAAACTAAACAAAAAAACAACCTGGAGAAATGGGGACATTCTGAAAAGATCTTGAGGATGGATTTGAACCTGAGTGACACCTTCAGCGTACAACCAGAGTTCATAACCGCTGTGATACTGCAGCAAATAGTTGTTTAAAATCATCGTAAAAAGACGCAAAATGGAGAAAAATTCAAGGATTTGTCTACTGTTAACTTTTTTCAGTTAGTTTCTATCAGCTGAAATTCAATTATGAGTATTTTGATTGTTTTTTGGACTTTCGTAATGATCTTGATAAGTCTGCTGTTCAAATGCAGCCATCAAGAAGATCAGCAGTGAGATAAAACGCCAGTTTGAATTTCATCAAGGCACTTTTATGTTAAATAGGTTTGACAATAAGCAGTTTGATTGGTAGATATTGTGCATTTTTGTTAGACTTTCAGTGAGTAATTAACATTGGTTTACAGCAGATTGAACTTTTTGGTGTTGACTCAAAATGAATTCATTTAAATCTTTATTCAGAGGATTGGTCAGTGGGGTAGAGCAGGGCCACAGGTTGAACTTGAACCCAAAGACCACAGCCTCTGTACATGGGATGAACTATGTTGAACGCTTGGCCAAACTGGCGTCCCGAAACGCTATTTTTTCAACAAAATTTGGATGCACAAAATATACCAGCCAGCCTGATATTTCAAGTACAGAGTGAGAATGCATTGGTTTCTGCTTTAATGTCGTCTAACCTGCACTTTCTCTGTATTTTTTCCTTAAACCCAACAGTGCTGATAAATTTGTCTGAGGTTATAAGAATTGGAGCTGTCAGATACTCTTCCTGCAGTTTGCTTGAACTTTGTTGTCACAAAATGTGAATTATGGTTTGAGATAAGATAAGATGATAAGATGATAAGGTGGAAAGATAAGGAGGTGAAATGTGCAAAGGTTACTGGTTTTCTAGCAAGTTTGGCTTTTATTAGATATCCATTTTTTGTTGTCAATTTGGCACTTAATCTCAAAGTAGAGCTGAAATGAAAAGAATATGTATGGTATCTTCAGCTTTATAAGCTTTGAAAGTTGTTTTTCTTACAATCCCAGATATTAAACAAGAGTAAAAACAACACTACTAAAAAATAGATTATAATATGAACAAACTTTTCCAATTAATATCTTTAACAACTGTTTTTACAAAGGTTTGACAGACTTAGCGTGACAGAAGCTCAGGAGAGTAATGAACCAAATACTAAACAATACAAAGAGACTTCTTGAAATTTCAAACAATGCAAGAAAAAGACGTCACGAAAGGTCAATTAAATGAATTAAAATACGTTTAATAGAATGAAAATAATGAAACAGATGGATAAGAATAAGGTGAGAAATACATAAATAAATAAAACCAATAGAGAGGATTAAAAAAGGTTTTAGGCTCAAATAATAAGATAAGGGGCATCAAAATAATTATAAAGTTATTTAAAAAAATAAGTTTAATAAAAAATTTCATATTGAATCACATTGCAAATCCTTCACATTATTTTATTAAAGAAACAGCAAAGTGACTGATAGAGGAGACTGAAGACAGTTCAGGTTTAGAGATTTGGGGTAATAAAATGATTTTCAAAATAAAAGACTGATGTTTAAACTGAGTATTATTTTTTTCCTCTTGTGCGGATGGTTTGCAGATTTAACAGTGATATTTGACACACAAAATACCCAAATGTTTGTGAAACACAAAGAACTCAATAACTTTTCTTTGAAACTGAAGGTGTAAACTCAGATTTTTCGTCCCATTCACTGAAAGTCTGAGAAGCTCCTCTCTGGTCGGTTAGCTCGGTTAAGATCTGGTCATTCATGGTGTTTTGTTTCTCTCTGCCTGAGACCTGAAGAGGTCACACTGCTGCAGTGTTGGTTAATGTGTAACTGTACATGAAAGTCTCACCATTACGTCCCATCGTCCGCCTCATTAGCTGTTTTTCAGCGCTGAGGTGAAGGTCAGCGCTGTGAGGAGTGACCGCAGGTTGTTAGCTCGCCATGTGCTTCACCTGGAGGCCCGGCATAGGGGTCCGTCCTGCCCAAACAGCCTGAAGTCCAGTTTCCTCTTATAGGACTCAGATCGTTTAGCTGTCATCTGAGGAAGTCGTCTAATCTTAGCTTGAAACTTATCCCTCTCACCCAGAGAGGCTGCTGGGTAAAGGCTGGAGCTCGGGGGTCTTGTGTACTCAGTCCTGTTTGCTACCTGCACGCTGTGGGAGGACGTTAGAATGAGAGTGACAGGTAAGCTGCATGAGCTCTTTGTTAGAGGAGGTTATTTGAAGATCACACATCAGATCCTGCAGCATCCTGCAGACGTGTCTGATCCAGAGGACAGACAGGCTAAAAACATCCCTGCTTCTGTTTCATCTGTTGGATGAAAAGATCTAGAAGTGTGGTGTAAAAAGCCGTAGAGCCTGTTTTTAAACCAGGTGACGTTGACGTCTTTCAAGAATGTATTTCAGTGCGAGTAAATCTAGTTTTACTACAACTGTCTCGTCATTTCTTGAAGGTATTCATAGAATTGCTGCAATCCTGAAAGTCAACAGGGTTGTAAATTAGGAGCTTAAATATCTATAGACTCAGGGTCATTTTGCTGTTTTGTGACAAACTATGGAGAGAAAAGAAAAAATGCAGACTATTCCTTTAAGATCAGAGTGTTTTATTAAGTTTCTTGAAGCCTGACTTTGGCAGGGATTATCTTTCATTTTCTAACCTGTGAGCGTTTCCTGCTCCTTCTTCAGGTTTGAGTTCTGGCAGCTCATGGAAGAGGACACTTGGGAGATGTTTGGTCAGTCTCATGGGTTCTTTTGGTCTGTTGGATGTTTTTGCATGTAGAGCTCGTCTGTGTGTTGAAGTTAAGTGTTTGGGAGAACATGTTTGAATACACTTGGAATTTTTTCACTGTCTTGTTAAACTGGGCTTACCCTCTGAAGAAGGATGCATGAGTCTTGCTGGAAGCATTAATGTGATGTGATTTGTCTTATCTTTATTCATCCTCCAACACGTGCTGAATGGAAAATGTCCCATTATTCAAGTCACTGTAACCCTTCATAGCTTGAAATGTCCACTGAGGTATTGATGGTTTAAGATTGACTCTGTAGGTTTTGTTTTCTGTACCGAGGAGATCACATTTTTAGAGCTGTGCATCAGCAAGAATACAAATGAAAGTATGAAACTCTGTTACCTTTGCCTGGCAGCACCAGAACTATGAGTCTGCTAATGGAAAATATTCATAATCTTTATTAATAAAGGCCCAAAAATAAGGTTAAGATGTTGTGCTTAAGCTGTAGAAGAGCCTACCACCACTATAGCTGGTGGTGCAGCTCCAGTTCCTAGCTCCTGCCATAACGTTATAGTACTCTGCTACCCAGATGTAAACAAACCATGGTTCGCTGGTAAATACCATGCACCATGTTGTTCAGTTTTTTAATTTAGAAAATGAAGAAAAAGTTCTCTAACCTTCAGGATGGCAACACACAACATGATTTTAAGCCACGTTTAAGGGCCTGGTTTGTCTTTCTTGGCCTCACTTCTCACAGTGAGTTTGCAGTCTTGTGGTCTCATGATAATAATGATTACTTCTAAGCTTCAGTGTTTTGTATGAACCCTGTTTAAAAGCAATCGGTATCCTTTATTTTTGAGCAGTTCCTCCTGAATCACAGGGACAGAAACTGAAGTGATGTTCAGATCTCCTTTTCAAAATGCAGCCATGAAGCTGTGAATGTTACAGTAAAGGATGCTCGAATATTAGATTTGATGTCGTCTTTTTCTCTGTGGCTTCTCCACATGTTGCAGGCGTGTTGTTTGCTGGGAGTAACTTTGAAGAGGACGATGTCCTTGTGTTTTGTGTGTGTCTGTGTGTGTGAACTGTCCAGTTTGCTCTATTCATATCCCTCTGCTCTCTGGATCAGATCTATAACGAGTCCTGGGGATGACGGACAGTCAGGATTTAGACACATCAGACTAATGACATTGCTGTGCTGCTTTATTTGGGTGCGTGCTATTAACGTGGATTTAACTGGGTTAGAGCTGAGTGAGAGATGAGTGACCTTTACTGAGACCCATTAAAGTTTGTTGTTTTTGAGTTTGTTTTGGGGCTTTTATGTCTTTTTCCAGAGAGATGAAGGAGCAAAAGGAGCAGATTTTCTTAAATAACAGAATCAAATCCTTAAAGATGTATCAGAAAGTGCTCCCTGAGGGTCTCAAAAACAATGTTAAGCTTATAAAATGAAGTGTTTATCCTGCAGAGTCCTGAAACTTCTGCAGGATGACTTTTTTTACGCTTGCCCCTAAGGACCCTCTTTAAGACCAGCAGGGGGCCCAGGTTCCTCTTAACCCTGTGATGCTGAACATGTCATATTTGATACTTGAGTTTCAAAGACTTCTTATCTCATCATCCTCATCATAAATAGTTTCCTTAAAAAACAATTTTGGTAAGAATAACATCTAAATTGTTAGTCATAAAAGTATTTTGAGCATTGAACGAATGCGCATTTACTAAAAACTACTAAAAGTTGCCAAAACCGCCCAGATTATCAAAGATGATACAAAAAAAAACTATAAACAAAATGATACAGCAATACTTTTTATGTGTGTGAATTTTGTTAAAATGGTTAATAAACATTTCAGTTTCAAAAATTAGAATGTTTTGAAGTGTCTGGCTTTAAAGGGTTAATAAGCTTGTGATTATCAGCTCAGAGGATCTCAGGTTGTTGGTCTTGATGTTAAATAGAGTCTGCGGTCACAGAGTGTCTAAAAAGAGCTGGAGTGTATCGTCTCAGCCAACTCTGTCTGCGTCCTCACTCCTCCAGATGCTCCTCTCTGTGGCCCATGAAGTCGCCTTTTCCCTCCGCTGTTGGCTCCTTTTTATGAGAGCAGAATAGCTCTTTTGTTCCTGCTCATAATGTGTCCTTTGATAATGAGCCGGCCGGTGCACACAGGACCTCAGTGTTCATAAATGTCAGATGCAAACACACCTGTGAAAAAGCAGAGGTCAGCGCCGTCACGCACAAAAAGAAAGGCCTGTGTGGAAGGAGTCATAAAACTCGTGTTGGTCAGAAACCTCTCGTTAAAGTGAGGTTTCTGTTCAAATGTAGCTTTCAAGGTTTTCAGTTCAAACTGCTTTAGTTTGAAGACATTAAACATGCACTGTGCTGTAAAGATGTTTTATGTTTGCTGACTAACTCTACATGTGAGTAAATGTTCTCCTCCTCTGCTCTGTCTCAGTTTGCAGGTTGCATGGTAATCTGGACTTGATGCATGGCAGTTGCATGACCGCAGTAGGTCTTGTTGTGGGACTGAGAGCACACAGCTGCAGCCATGGCTCAAACCATGCACGTGAATGGCAATGGCCCAGGTAAACAACCTCTTTGTTTGTATTCTAACATGTAAAATGACACCTTGACTCCTGTATAGTGGACAATATGTGCTCAGCTCACCAGAATAAACAGCTGTGTGACGATACAATGAGGCTAAAAGTAGACGAGGTGTCCTGTTTCAGGCTTACATCAGACACGTTCATTTAGCTGCTGAGCTCCTGCGTCACCGTTCAAAAGATGTTCTTGCTTCCATGTTTTCTACCTGGAGTCTTGTGTTCATTATTTCCAAGGGATATTTTATATGATTAGTGAAAGTCTCAGCCTCAAAATCTGGAAATCACAGTTTATTTTATTATATACGTTTCGTATAGCTTCAAACATCTTGCTACGCGCATCAGCTGGCAGATCAGCTACAGTTCCATCCCATATCAAACTCTTCTGCTGTAAACAAAGATTAATGCACAGAAAAGATTTATCTGGAGTTAATACAGTGCAGTGAACACTCTAAATTCATTAAATATTAATTTCATAATGTTCAGGATGATCACATTTAGCTCAGCTCCTCCTAAGGAGACAAGTGCATCAAAATAAATGCAGAACATTTTGAAAAAGTTGGATGTAAAAAGTAAAAATTTTATTTATTGTAGACTCATTAAACAAACTAAAATCAAACATTTATTTTATCTTTTAACCTTTAAGTGTAGCCTACAGATCAAAAACAGATCTGTTGTACATACAGTTTTCACCATGCTTTGTTTCAGTTGGGGGGAAAAAGGCAGTAAATCAAGCAGTAGAAAGGGAAAATGAAGCCAGTGGGTAAAATACAAAAAGCTGCAGTTCCTCAAGTGTCCACTTGAGGGTGGCTGTAAAAGTCAAGGAGCTCCCATTAGGTCCCACATTACAACATCCACTTTTACAGCAGGATTAAACATGTTTACAGCCTGGTTCAGCACAACAAATGTAGTCTATAAAGATTATTTCTTTGCGCTTAAAGCTGTATATACGTTTACATAATTAAGGTCCTGGATGAGTGGACTGACAGGAAACACATCTGCAACCTCAGCTCAGATTCTGTTCTCAAGTTAAGAGAAAGGGATGTCGGGTCAGCATTTCTAATATGACAACTGCCGTCATTTGGCTTCAAAACTCCTCTTCAGAAACTAATGAGTGAGGTCACAAAGAAAACATCCATGTTTCACGCAGTTTATTTCAGGAAATGATAAAATGAACATTGTCCAGATCAGACAATACATGTTGCTTCGTGAAACTATCTGCAGTTTCACACTGTTGACATCAGGTTTTATATGAGGTGTTAGAAATGATTGATGTGCCCTTTAAAATCAGGCATCCATCAGATGCCATTATATAATTGCTGTAACATTTCTTTGAATGTGAAAGCTATTCAGATTTTTTTGAAAAGGGTCAAAATTATATGAAAATACTGATTTCAAAAACCCAATCAGTGTTTCAAATCCTGACACGTTTAGCTCACTTGTACACACTTTTTGACTCCTACCTCCTAATCAGTTACGATTCATGTGTCAAGGTTAACATTTTGACATTTTCACCTACCTCCAGTTCATCCAGACTTGCCCTGTTGCATTTAATTCCTTGGTAACAAGGAGTCAAAAAAACCCCTGATGAACATGCCTTTTTTTTTTAATTCTGTCAGAGTCTGAATTTTTATTCATGAAAACCTTTAGTTAAGTTTTAAAGATCAGTAGTAAATACAAATAGAGGAAGGAGTGATAATAGGTTCACAAGGGCAAAAAAAACAACAATCCTGTTCAACTAGGGCTGGACGATCATGGCAAAAATAATGATCTCAGTTATTTTGATTAGTACTTAGTATTAGTATTTATTGAACCACAACTTAGAAGAACAATCAAAAATAAATAAATAACTACTAAAATAATATTAATATATTAAAAAAATAACAATAAAAAACAATAAATAAAACTAATCTCCCAATCTATATGCACTCCTGCAAAACTTGCAAAACTAATAACATGAAAAACACACCAATAAAACAGTCAAAAACACATCCCAAAAATATTCTTTGAAGTCTTTTCAGAAATCTTTTTTAAAAACAAAGAAGTTTTTAACTAAGTTTTTCTTCCATTATTTTTTTATGATTGTGAGAAGACAAAATCAAAATCACGATTAAGATTCAATTAATTGTCCAGCCTTTATTTCACCTCGTCTCCTTGTTTTTTTTTGTTCACCTTCCATTCTTCTAAAACCATCTTAAATTGTGTGTGTGTTCACACGGCGCACATGCAGAGAGAGATTTCTACGCTTCAGTGTGAAATAAACGCTGTCAGCCGAGGAGGAGCTCTGAGCACACACCTGCAGACAGCTCACATTCCTGAGCAGACTAACAGGAGAGAGTGAAGCCTCTTCCTTCCAAATCCCTCCAGGAATGCACAGCATGCACAGCAGAAGCTCCCAGGACACTTGAACAGCGTCCGCAGCGTCAGTCTGACACCGGCACGGACTCGACCCTGAGATATGATGCCTTTTTTAGTCTGGAGGGGAAAGAATGTGTGGATGATGCTCAAATGCTGCGGAGCGAAATGTGAAAAATGCAGAGGAATGCCACCCAAAGAGTGCCAACCTCCTGCTTCTGCAAACTGTAAAAATAGTTTGCAGTGTGGTCACCTGCTGCACTGAAAGAAGTTTAGGAAGAGAGTGAAAGCTGAGCTGTCTTTAGGGCTCATCATGTGTGGTTTGAAGTCAAAGGATGGTTAAATGAACGGTTGTTGCATATTTGCACACTTCAGTAGAGTGCATCTCACCATTCTTACAGGACACTAAACGTAGTTTAACACTTTACAGATACAAGAATTTATTAAAGCTCCTTTGAGGAGTTTTTTTCTGTAATTAAATAGACTGAAATCAATATTGATGCTTCTATATAACCTAGAAAAGCAAACAAAACCACCAGCAATAAGGTTGATGGTTCCTATACAGTTATTTTCAGTGCTTATTTTAATTCTGCTGCAGGGTAGGTGACAGATAATTAGGAACAAGCTCCAAAGCAAAGACTCATAACAAATGATATGACTGACTGGTTGAGGAAAGCAGGGAAAGGTTTTGTATCAGTGAATTGTTTCTACACATGCACAGGATACGTTCAGCAAAAAGAGAAGCTCTGTTTGTCCACAGTGGGGCGCCAAAACAGATGCATCTCTCACAGGAGCTTTAACTACGTCTGAGGAAATGTGTTAAATACCAGCTCAGTGTTGAACAGCTCTCTGGACAGCATTCTCATGTCACTCTTTAAAGCTTCTTCCTTTGTGCACTGGAGTCTTTTTATCCTAAATGAACCCTGAGGTGGTTGCAGAGTCACGGCTCAGGACTCTGGAACATGAACTCCTCAGGTTTGTTTAGGAGAGAAAACCCAGAGTCAGCGGTCAAAGTCCAGAGAACTGGCTCCTCCCCCGCTGTAGCTCAGTCAGGCCCAGTGAGACGGTTTAGTTTTTGTGAAGAGGACAGACTCAGCTGCTGCTAAATTCACCCCATGGTACAGTTTTATAACTGAGCTTACTGATCACTCACTTTCCTACTGTGTGTTTGTATTTTTTTGTGTGTGTGATTGTGTTGATGTAAGAGCTGTGAGCTTATTAAATGAGGCAGGGTGCTGTGTCTTTGTAAACTAAACAGAGCGATTGTTTGTTTTACAGACTGAACCTTTAGTGTCTTTACACAGCAGTGTTAATGAATGGATGTCTGACTGGTTAGTTTAAGTACGAGTGTCTCTTATTGTGTATTGATCTGTTCATTGACAGTAACTGAATGTGACTTTATGCAGGACGATAGAGTTGTACTTATGAAGCAATGATAAAAGTATCATTCAGGCGGTGGTCACACTGGAGGACGGGTTATGAAATGAGACAACATTTAATTATTAAAGGCAGGGTTAGTAGTCACGGAAAACTAGCATGAATTTGAATGTAGCATCTCCTCAGAACTCCTTTTAGCCCCCGCCCTCCCACACTTGGCGCTTCTGGGATTTGATTGGTTTAATAAATGACATGAAGATCATTTTAACAAGTATAACAAAAATTCTATCTAAATCTGATTACCAACCCTGACTTTAACTTATAACAGTCCTCCTCAGTGAAATCTGGGTTGTTTCTCTACTCAACTCAAACTCAAACTTTATTTATAGAGCACATTTAAGACAACCTCAGTTGGCCAAAGTGCTGTACAATCACAAAGCAACACATAAGTCTAAAATGACCATATACATAAACATAAATCTGTATATACATTAAAATGCACTAAAATACATGAAAATACATATGCATATAAAACTAAATTGAAACTTAATGAAACATTCTCAAAATGACCACTCAGCTTTGATTAAAAGCCAGAGAAAAGAAGTAAGACTTGAAGAATGATTGAAAAACCTCAACCGAGTTGGCAGAGCGGATATGCTCGTGCAGGCTGTTCCAAAGCCGGGGAGCAGCCGCCACAAAGGCCCGATCACCTTTGGTTTTTAGACTGGTTTATGGTTGTTTCCAGCAAGACAACAAAAACAAGAAGTGACTTCAGCTAAGCTGAGAGGAAGGTAATCATGAAGCTGACTCCTTGCTATTATTAACCTGCAAAAACAGCCTTTTGTACTTTTATTTATTGCACTTTTTTCTAGTGTAAATGAAACAGAGTACATGTTTTTGTTGGTTCAGTCGTTTCTAAGCTTTTTGGCAGGAGTTCATTTATTTATTTATTTTTTGGTTAATGTGAATATTTTAAAGTCCATCCTTCATCATAAACCAGACACACACATCAGAGACGTCTTTAAGTTCCCGAATCGTTCTAAATTACTGGAAACAGAGTCTGCATAAATACAGAATATCAACCTAAAAACCACCTAAAACTTGTAGAAAAGGGGGAAATTTAAAGTGATCCTGCAGCATGCACATCATACAAATTTAAGACGTGAGCAGAAGATATGACTCTTGTTTGTTTGAGTTGCTGTTTAGTTTAGTATCAGTTTCTTTATGTTTATGTCCTTTCACAAAAGTGGTCATCCTTGGCCAGCGCGTGTGCATGTACAAACTGAGGGCAGTATTTGTATTCAGTTAGATATGATAGATGGGTAATAGACGGACAGACTGATGGACCGATGGACTAGTTAGTGCACATCAGTACGAAATTTTGTTGCATCTGGCTCAGAGGAGAGGTTCTCTTCAAATGTTACTTCACTCTGTTGTCTACTTAGCAAGATGAAGCCCGTAATGCTCATGTAATGCTGAGTGAGGCTGTGCTAACTTGCTAGCGCAAGTGATAGCAGGACTAAAGTGACAGACAAAAGTCATTAACTTTCCTCAAAGCTAGTTTTATTCCTGTTCATGTAAAACAACAGATCGAGTTACAGCGTCCAGGAAAGCCACACACTGTTAGTCATTTTGTCCCATATTTTCCAGATGAAATGAACAACCGCTGGTCATTTGGGTCATGATCATACTTTTTAACTCTTGCAAGTAAGCAAAGGACGTCTTTACGTTGACTTTACTTGTATGCATGTGATTGTTATTGGTGAACTCTATCTAAAACAGCAGCTTGGTTCTCTTTGTCTTTTTAGATGTTGTTCAGTTTACAGTTTAATAAAAGTCTCTGTCCTGCTCTGTAGCCAGAAGCATCTGGAGTCCGTGTGCATGTTAGTAACGCTTTAATCTGCAGCTGTTTTGCCTAAACCCTCGTTTTCATTCCTCCTCTCCCCTCCTGCTGATCTGTTTGCTGTTTTATACCTTTCCACATTTGGTTTGTTGAGCTGTCTTACCTGATGCAGCATCTAGTTTAAGTTTAAGGGAGCAGTATTCATAAATTCTGTCAACAGTTAGACATCAGCTTGTTATTGTAGTTGTTCATCGCCATACACAGAAAACATGTTAAAACGCCAGCATGTAAACATGAGTTAGTGAGTCTCTGACCCACTGGGTGCTCCACATTTCATCTGACTTCTGTTTCTTTAAAGCTGTAAGATGTTGAGTCATGATGCACACGTTTCCCATGCCGAGTTGTTGGCTAAAATAAGCAACCTGCACACTGGCAGTGTCTGACGTGTCTGCTTGTTTAGTTTGACCATCTATGAGAAAAGTGATTCAGACTGCCTCAGTGTTTGCAGAGGAAGCCAAAACATTTCCTCCGTCTGCATCATGGTGAACAGAGTTGAGTTGTTGAATTTGGCAGCGGAGTCTGGCGGCGCGGCCCTGTGACTTTCGAGGAGACTCTGATTGATCACAGTCGGTTGTTCCTGCCTCTGTACAGTGTGCGAGAGCAGGAATGTGCTGCTTTTCGTGTAGGTATTGTTTTGTTTCCTGGTTTTCTTCACAGGGACGGATGTGTCTCGCTGTGGCGAGCTGCTGCAGAGCGAGGTGTTGATCAAACGTTGGCACTACTTTTTCTGCAGAGTAATTAAGCGTTTAAAAGCTCACGGGCAGAGCCAGGAAATACCAGGCTGCTTGTACGAGACAAGGACGTGTGTGTTTGTGAGTGTGTGTGTGTGTGTGTGTGTGTGTGTTCGAGCCCCCTCCACCCTGGACCTTGCGTCATGCTTTGCCCTCATTCAGTATAATGGACCAAGTGTGAGCTTTAACCGTGTTATTCTGCTTTGCAGCTGTGAGTACGACTACAGTTCAACTTCATGCTTCTGTCTGATGAGTTTGACAGATGGTAACGAATTCTGTTGATGACTTTGTCCTTTTTCCAACGTGCACTCCTGAAAATGTTCACAAATCTTCTAACTAAACTATGACTCCAAAATCTCCTCAAGTTGCCTGTTCACATGTGTCCCTCACATCTTTAAGTGACGTCAGGATATGACACTAAAGGCAAGCTGAAAATGCGTGCAACCTTGATGGTGGACAAAGCAGCGGAGATCTATGCTAAGACACCAGGTTTTGCATGTATATTGATATGTGCAGACGGACAGAGGTGCAGACATCTCGTATGTCCTCGCCTTGCGTTTCTTTGCACCAGTCTTAAGATATAAACGTCCTCAACCCTGCCCCATGACTGTCAGTGAATTTTCCCAAACATTTCCTGCTGCATTTACTTGTCAGCTCACCCCAACGTAGCATTGAATTTTTCCCAACTGGCTGGTAGGAACAATGCTGAGTAAAGTTGGGGTAAAAACTGAGGCTGTTTGCATTTACACATGTAGCTCACCATCCAACGTTTATATGTTTTAGGGAGTTTGATGAAAACAGCCAAACCACCTCAGCCAAATATAAGAATATTCTAATCTTCTGTAAAAAAAACAAAAAAAAACAAACCTGACTAGAATATTAATTTTATTTTTTAGTTTGCAAAAGTAAGCTAGACCAGGGGTTCCAAAACCTTTCAGCCCATGAAGCCCCAAAACAGCAAAGTTGGAGACCAGGGACCCCCTGCCTTAGGAGCACACCAACAGGTCAATTCAAAACAGACAAAAACAAACAAAAGGTACCTTGATACCTTCGATATTCCAACACAGAAATGTTGAAAACAGATCTCACATCTTCTGATTTTGTAATTTAAAACACATTTTAACTCCTATTTTTGTTTATATTTTCACAATAATGGATAAAATATGCAATTAAAAATTGTCTTTTGTTTTGGAAGGCATTTCACAGCCTCCTATCAGTGTTTCGCAACCCTCCAGGGGGATCCTGACCCACACTTTGGGAACCACAGTTGGTTCTAGTTCTGACATTATTTGATGGTCTCACTCCTCTCCTGCACACCTGACTGAGGTGAGAGATGTATCAAGGTTTTCTCTCATCTCAAACAAACAGAAACCCAACAGTATTTACTGACTAATCCAGTAAACGTTTCTCTCTAATCCAGAAGACCTCAGCTTTGAAATCCTCTCATGGACTTTGAGATGAAGGCAGGATTTTAGTTGCAGCAGGGCGGGAAACTTGTTGATATTTCCTTATGAACGTCTCTGTAATCTCTCACAGATAAAGAGAAGTCTTGTATCTGGTTCCAGCTGAACCTTTGCGTGGATCCTAATGTAGTGTTATGTAGTTTTCAGAGCCATAAAGCCCAGATTTATCTGTGTAGTTAGCATGATGTAGAATAAACGGAGACATTTCTGCGCTCTGATGACATAACGGGTAACTGGCTGACAGATTCAGACCAGTAGCTGAGTTTACTCTGTCTCTGGGGAGGCTGTGGATGTTAAAAAGGCTTTTGTAAGCTCTAATTTTAAACTTTTACAGCGCTCAGGAAAAATAAGCCAAACCCTGCTTGTATATTTTCCTCACAGATTAACATCAAGGCTCAGGCTGGCCTTTCAGTTCAGTGTTTGAAGAGCAAACACGGAGAGAGGAGAGAGGAGAGGTCAGGGGCTGGAGAAAGATTTCATTTGGTGCAAAATTTCAAATATATCAGGATTGGTGGAAAAATAAACACCAAAGTTGAATAAATCTCTTTATTGCTTCGGGTTCAGACGGGGTTGGATGTGTTTAAGTGGCAGAGCGCATGGCTGTAAAAAGTGGAAATGGCTGAAACATCTGCTGGTGTCACCTCAGACTGAGTCAGACTTTAGAGGTGTGAATAATTAGACTGCTGCTGTTTCTTCAGATGCTGGAGTCTTTGAGCTGATCTGAAGAACAAATGTGTCTCAGTCAGCACATGGTTTCTGCTCAAGCCTGGAAATCCTCTGCGAGTGTCAGAGCAACAAGTGGCTCCTGGAAACATACCACTGTGAACTTTGATACAAGTTGTCACTCCTTTCAGTTCAAGTGAACTTACTGTTTTTTTTTATTTATGTCTCTGTGTCTTCAATTTTTTTGAGTTTTATGAAGTCCTGTTGCTTTTTCTGAACAGCTTTGAATAACAATGACCTGGGTGACTCATAACCTTCCCAGACATGTGTAGGTTTTGTAAGCTTTATTGATTTTAATTGTGCTATGATGATAGGAAATGAAGAAAATTCAAGAATTTTGTAACAAAGAAATAGATTTTTGCAGCAATGGGAAAAAAAGCTTCTCTTAACAAGTGAGTCTTTTGTTTTCTTCTCCATTTAATATTTTCCTTTTTTTTTTTTGACTCTATAAAATGTTAAGCTGACCTCAGCAGTCATGGGACACAAGGTGGGGTACACACTGGACAGGTCGCCAGCCTATCAGATGGCACACACACACAACAACAACACACAAACACACACACACACCTAGAGGCAGTTTGGAGTGACTAATCAACCTGATGAGCATGTTTTTGGACTGTGGGAGGAAGCCTGAGAGAACCCATACATGCAGGTGGGACATGCAAACCAACGTGCAGCAGAACTGTCTTCTTTTTTTATTGGTCTCCATCTGTAAAATCGTACTCCAGGTGTCATTTACCTGTTCTAAGTATGATTGAAAACTACTGGACATGATTTTATGAAACTTGGTTGAAGGTTGTATCTTTGGTTTGGTTTGCATCTGGTCTGAAACGAGTTCATTCTGACTCAACGACAGGATCAGTGTTTGCTCTTTTTTTCAAACTTTGATATTCAGGCTGTCAGCAGAGGACTGGAACATTTTATCAACACTTTCAGGTCCAAGTCTACAGCTCCAGTTCAAAGTTTGCTCTGATAACTTCTTTAATTCCCCTTATGTTTGCTGTCAGTTCATTTTCTGTCTGGTCAGGTCGACTCTTCGTTCTGCAGGAGTCTGCAGTCAGGCAGGTGTTGCCTAAATTTACAGGCACCTGTTTTGGCCTTAATCTGGGCTGTAAATAAATACCAGCTTTCTCTCGTTTCTCTAAATATGCCTCTACTTTTCATGTACCAAACTCTTTTGTATATTAAGGTTACTTCTTATTATCTTGGCTAGTTTGAGATGGGTGGGAGCTCATCCAGGGTGTGCAAATATTTCATCTTTGTCTGTTTTTTCTGTCTTGGTCTCTTTACAAAATCTCTTAAATGTGTATAAAAGCAGGAAGTTATTTTTTAACATCATATGACATTTTATGAACAATAATAAATAAAGCACGTAAGTCTGATTTTCACATGTCCTTGTGTTCTGAACACAAAGCGGAGAGGATTTAAAGTAGGTGGAGGCTCTTAAATGCTAGCAGTGCTTAGTCATGTTGGTGGAGCTCTTTGGAAGCTCTCAGGGATTCACTTCATCCCCAAAAAATGTGTTGTATGCTGTGCAAACAGTTGGAAGCAGGGGCGATGTCTTGTAAATGTTGACGTCTTCATATTTAGTGAGAATTGCACTAAAAAGCAGACAGACAGACGGACAGCACACTGCTCTGTTTGCAGTGTAATCCCCGTCACATCCACTCTGTGACAGCTGCTGATAACAGGAGCAGACCCCTCGCTCTCACAATCACTTGTCCCGTGTTGATGAGGTCATTGCTCAGCTGTTCAGGGTCTCCGTGGTACCAGAAGGCTTCATGTCACTCCTGTGTGTGTGTTTCTGTGTGTGTGTGTGGCTGGTCAGTGTTCAGTCACTGGTGCCAGGGAGAGTCATCAAAACCAGACAGCACAAGAGGGCGAGTGTGCTGCCTCAGAGATTATTTATACCAAGAAGAAAAAGGGATGTGTTTTTAAGAGAGTAGTTTGGGTGAAAACACAGCCTCAGCTTTGACTGAAAATGTGCGCTTATTTGGGCAATGATCCCTAAGAAGGAAAAGTTGCATGAAGTCTCAAAATCACATGGTGAAATAAAGTGTGAATAACTCTAAAAAGTTACATTTAAGGTGTAGGAATGCATTCGATAATCATTTCCTGTAAATGAGTTTTTATGTTAGGCGCTAACCTTCCAGCCAACAATCTAAAAGCCATAAAACACACTGTGCTGTCACATTTAACCAAAAAAAGCAGCAAAATGTCACATTTTGAAAAGCTTTGGAAAGTTTTTTAAAGCTTCTGGCTGTGTTTCATGTTCCTGTTCTTAATGTTTTGAAAATGTCTCTGACATTGTCCCTCGTATTAAAATGAAAAAAGTAATCCAATAGCGTCATTGGTAGATTAGTGTGAAATCAAGGATAACGTTGTTTGAATAGATAAAATGTATTTTTACAGGTTGTTTTTAAAGAGAAGTGAATCTGTTTTGGGGCTGCACGATGGTGCAGTGGTGCACGTGTGCGTTCTCTCTCTGTACTCCAGCGTCCTCCCATAGTCCAAAAACAAGCTCACCATAGGTGTGAGTGTACACCTGAAAGGTTGTCTGTCTGTGTTGTTGACTGGAGACCAGTCCAGGGTGTACCCCGCCTCTCACCCTAAGAGAGCTGGGATAGGCTCCAGACACGACCCTGGACAGGATAAGCGGAATAGAAGATGAACGAATGAATGAATGAATGAATCTGTTTTGGTGTTATTTTTCTTTTTTCTTTTTTTTTCCAACCTGCTCCTGAGGGATGATAACTGGAAGATCAACAGACTTTAATTGTAGACTTTTGTATTTATCAAAAGTGAAAGAAGTTAAAAAAAAGTCTGGATGAACTTAGTGTAAAAATTTAGATCTGTTTTTGCTCACAAATGCAGCTAACTTTCACGCATGAGTTACACATTTAAGAAAAAATAAACAGACAAAACTACTGAGCCAAACTTAAGACTATCCCTATCTACTAAAAAAAAATTTAAAGACCTTTTTTTGGGATTTTTTTTCTTACTGTCTCTAAAAGGTGAAAGGCAGCCCTTTGAGGGGTGAATGAAAAAGTGAACTGTCCCTAAAGTGTTGCTCTGAAGGTTGATTTTGGCTGTAGGACTGTTTAAGGTGAAAGTGTGTGCTGCAAAGTGAGCCGCAGTATAAACCAGATTACTAAAGTTTGACATGAGCTGCAGCTCAGCTATCCGTCTCAACAACAGGCTGTTCTCGTCATGAGTTCACCCCCCACCTCTGAATAACAGGACTCTTATTTGGGTAGGGAAGTGTTGGTCTCAGGGCCTCCCAGGATTGGTGGAGGCAGCTGTCCAATAGTGCGCCTGAGCAGAGTGCTGTGCTTACTTTACACCAGCAGTGGAACTTTTTTTTTCCCCCCTTATGGAGCGAGGATTGAGAAAGAGTGCAGAGAGTGAGGAGAAAGAGCAGATCTGCTGCTCACAAACACTCCTGTCAGTGCGGTGTATCTGCAGAGAGAAGTAGAGGAGGAGGAGTGAAGTCCAGTGTGGTGTTGGTCTGAGGTGAGTGAAGCTTGAACAACAGGGCTGTGAGGGTTTAGCTGCAGGCTTAGTCTTGTAATTCCCTCCTGTGAATGGAGAGGATTGACGGGAGAAGTGGCAGGAGCTGGGTGGACTGCAGAGGAAGAGCCGGGCTGTTTATTTCCAGCCTGTGTTTGCTTTAGTCGGACAGAGTTCCAGGCATACCAAGAACAAGACGCTGCATTTAGCCGACACAGTGGGAGCGCAGTGGAGTCTCCTGATGGTGACTCTGTACACACAGATCTGTGTGACAGGGCACATTTTAACAGCATGGGGAGTTTGGACTCTGATTTAAGCAGCTTTCATTGAGCCGTAAGAATTTTGGAATTTGTGGCCTATTTTCTCATGTCTGCACTCAAACTCCAAGTTTTTCTGGTTCATTTGTGTCTCCAAAACCTTCAGTTGTTGACTTATAGGACTGATTTTGGACTAGAACATATTGACATTGTCTGTTTCCAGTCTCCCTGACCCCTTGCCTTATCTCTTATCCAATCTTTGTAAACAACAGCTTGTTTTTCTGTCACAAGCTATGGACTTTTAGGTTTCCTCAAACCTCATAAGGATAAATCTTACAAGTACAGCTAATATTGGTTTTCATTTTGAAGTTCAGGAATCCTCTTGCTGTTTTCTGTTGGCTTTGCATTCTTGGGTCGCACATAGTTTTGGGCTGACTGAAAACCGCCCTTGCCAAAATGATTATCACTCACGCTTTCCAGCAGGGATGTGAGAAACTTGAGACGTGTTTGTACTTGTCCTGTCAAATGAGGGCGACTGTCAGTGGCCGAGGAAACACTTAACGCTTAAACACTTAACTGACACTCAAGCTGTTTCAGAGGCTTCCTGATAGAGTCAGTGTTGGTGATGAGTGCTTCTTTTAAGAATCAGGTGTTAGTTTGTTGCCGGATTAAACTATTTGATTTTACATTTTTAGGTCTGAAAAAACTATCAAATTCAGATCATTTGACTAAAGTTGTGCTTTTTTGGTGTCTGTTTCAGAAAAAGGACAAAGATGCCCCAGCACAGGAGACCAGAAGGACTCCGTGGCACCCTACTATGTTGAAACTCCCTACGGTTATCAGCTAGACCTGGACTTCCTCAAATATGTCGATGACATCGAGAGGGGCAACACTATCAAGAAGCTGAGCATCCAGAGGAAGCCCAAACTGTCCAAAACTCTGTCGGTGCCTCGTGGCAGCACTGGAGGGGGCACTCATGCTGAATGGACCTCCACAGACTCCTTGTCCTCCTCCAACAGCGACGGCAAGCAGTCCCCAGTCTTCTTCAGCTCCAGGCCCCAGGTTTCTGCACCGCAGACCCCGACCCTCCCCAGGGCAGCCTGTGAAGCCCCCCTGCAGCAGTCCTACCTTAACATCACGGAGCAGAAACAGCTTCTCCCGCCTCCTTCCCCGCGGTTCATCCCCCGTCACAATCCCCAAGTCGAACGGACCCTAATGGAGACCCGACTCAGGCTTGAACAGGAGCGTCTGCTCATGCAGCCGCTCAGCGACCCTCCAATGCCTCGCCGCCGTCTGGCCAGCTTTGGCGGCATGGGTTCCAGCAGCTCGCTCTCCTCTTACTCAGGCTCAATGGCCCCAAGCCAGATCTCCCCCAGCACCCATCAACCTCTCCCTATTAACGGCCACCTCCCAAATGGAGAGTATAACCCCTACTACCCTCCGTCTGTGGGCAGCTCCATCCGCCACAGCCCCATGAGCTCCGGCATGGCCACCCCTGTCACAAACGTCAGCCCGTTACAGCTTCAGCACATCAGGGAGCAGATGGTCGTGGCTCTCAAGAAGCTGAAAGAGTTAGAGGAGCAGGTGAAAACCATTCCTATCTTACAGGTTAAGATCGCTGTTCTCCAGGAAGAGAAAAGACAGTTGGCTGCTCAGTCCAAAAATCAAGGTCCAGGTGGCTTTCGCAAACGCTCCTACAGTGTAGGCAGCGCCGACCAAATGGAGAACCAAGCCCCCATCCAAAAAGAAACAGAGCTGCACATAATGGAGCCTGAAGCTCAGGAACAGAGCGCTCAGCGGCTGGAGGAGTTCAGACGTCTGGCTGCTGACGTCCAAGCTCTGGATAGGACGACCCTGGACAATAACATCATCGAAAATCAGCCTCATAAAATCACGCAAAACCAAGCCCACCAGAAGTCTGTAGGGATCGTGACTGATGAGAACATGAACAGCCTCCCTGCCACTCAGAGGGAGCCGTCACATGAACGATGTTACCGTGATGCAGCAGTACTGACGGACCAACAGGAAGTGCGTAGTGCTGCAGTGGGTGTGACTGAGGCCATGCTGGGCATGACGACTGAGGCGGAGAAGGAGATCGAGCTCCAGCAGCAGACAATCGAAGCCCTGAAGGAGAAGATCTACCGCCTGGAAGTACAGCTGAAGGAATCCACCCACCAAATAGAGATGGGGAAGCTGAAACTGGAGCTCCAAGCTGCTGGAGGGTCAAACAAGAAAAAGGCGGACAAAGGTTTGATGGCCCGGCCAGAGATGTACAATGCCTGTGTGGAGGCTAAAGTCCAGATGCGCAGCCAGGGAGTTGGAGATCATGTTGAGTTTAGCCCCCCAACACAAAGCCACACTGTTGGAGTGTCCTGTCAGCCCAGTGTGCAGAGTGTTTCTTCAGGCCCAGACATCCCGATGGACCGCTGGGTGGTTCATGAGCGTGTGGAGGTGAGCGATCAGTGTGTGGGTCGAAGGGTGGAGGCGTGTGACCAGCAGGTCGGCATAGAGCTGAACGTCTGTGAGGTTGGAGTGAACACAGAGGAGTCAGTCAACAGCTTGGCTCTCTGCAAACCCATGACAGAGCTGAGCAAAGAGTCCAG
This sequence comes from Labroides dimidiatus, assembly GCA_030710495.1. Lineage (NCBI taxonomy): Eukaryota > Metazoa > Chordata > Actinopteri > Labriformes > Labridae > Labroides > Labroides dimidiatus. The sequence goes on along the minus strand of CM061153.1, from coordinate 8,135,309 downwards.
AACTGTCGGCTGTGGAGATTGTTCTGTGGATGTGGTCGTCAGTCCTATAAAGACTCTGGTGTCACGAGGAACTGACCCAGATGTTGTCAGCAGGACGGACTCTGGTGTCATGGTTGCTCCAGAGTTGGCAACTCAAGAGACCAACACTGAGAATGACGTTGCAAGCAAATCCACCAACACAAAGACGGTCATCCTGACCGACTCTTTCACCGAGATGTTGTTCAGCACATGTGACAAGCAAACCAACACCGCTGTGGTTGAAACCAGGACTGTTGCTGCTGGAGAAGGACTTGTGAAAGATGTTCAATCAACAGCAAAGACTCGCTCTGTTGCCGTAGGAACCACCACAGACGCAGAGTCACTCCTTGGAAAATCAGGCTCTGTTAAAACCAAAGACTTTGGAGTTGGACCTGTTAGCATTCAAGAGAACTTCTTGGTTGGTTTAAAAACAAGGAACATAGCATGTGGACCCTCCCAGCCTTACGAGTCTGTCACAATCTGCAGCAAAAACACCGAGACTAAAGCTGAGGCTGCACCACTGCAAGCTCAAGGAGGTGCCGGCCTGGACCACTACATAGAGAGGGTGCAGAAGCTGCTGCAGGAGCAACAAATGCTGCTAGCAGAGAACTACAGCGAGCTCGCCGACGCTTTTGGTCAGCCTCAGACGCAGTTTGGATCCATCAACAGTCAGCTGGTCAGCACGCTCACATCCATCAACTCGGTCATGAAGTATGGGAGCGTAGAGGACCTCCTGAAGCTGCAGCCTGACGCCGTGAACCCGAACAGAGGTGAGGGCCTCACAGTGTGGCGCTAGTGTTTCCACATGCTCACGAGTGTTGCAAAAACAGAAGTGGTTGTTGTGGTAATTGGCTGGAAGTCATGTCAGGCAATCAGAGCATAGTTTCAAGGGCAGACAACAGAAATGCACACAGAGATACACACAAACACGGCCTGCTTGCCAAGTATCCCGCTTGGGTAAGAAACTCTCATGTGCCTGAGGATGTTACAGAGAGAGATGGAGTTAATATGTTCTTCTATGCCAAGTTTGGTTGAATGATAAACCAATCAATCAATCATTCAGTTTTTAAATCTAGGGTTTGATGTTTGTTGGGCTATGACTTAAAAAGAGTTATTAATTTTACATAACAAAGCATCAAATGTTTCAGAGCTGTAATCTTTTATTACTCAATGTCTCCAAAGCAAAATCAATCACTTAAAAAGAGTTTTAAATCATGCATTATTTATTGTTCTGTCACATTTACTCCATTGCAGTTGTCCTCCATCTTTGCCATTCTTGGCGTGCTCTTTCATCCCTGTATCCAAACATTTCTCCCACATGTGGACGAGTATAATAATGTGAAACCACAATCAGGAATGTGTGTTGACCCACATGTTAAAGAGAGTCTCCAACGTCGTACCATTTCGCAGCTGGAAACATGGTTCTCTGGTAAATCTTGGCTTTCTGTGCTGCAGTGAGGGCGATTATTGTTTTAATGTTTCAGCAGACTTTGAGGAGGGGGCTCAGGTTGGAGGGAAAGTTAAACAGTTTCAAAGCTGGTTGAAAATCAGCAACGTTTTCCTTTGAGGGAAAAGCCTTTAAAATGTGCTGGATTTGGGGAAAGGTAGTTTATGTTCTTTGTGTCATGTGTTTATTTTACCGTCTTAATTTAAAGGTTAGATGGAAAAGCACACCTTCATGTTGTCTCATTGTGAGATGTGAAGCCAAAATACCCTCTCTGTGGGCTCTGACATATTGTGTTGGTGTAGCCGAGGCATGCGAAGGAATCTGGCTGGTGGAGCGGCCAGATTGCTGACGTCTCACCTCTTTCAGTCACAGAAACTAGCAGCGAGCTTACAGATAAAACACCAAAGATCCCTCAGGCTGGTACAGTCTGCAGTAGAACAGTTTCCTGGGTTGTTATGAAGCAGACTCATTCACCAACGTTTTCATGAGACTTTTCTTAAACTTCTTGCCTGTCTGTTGTTGTTTTCCTCGTTGTCCTCGTATGTTTGAAGCTTGTGCTCAATGTTCCCAAATAAGCAAAGCATCCGTACGCCTCTTAACTGCCAGTTCACTGTGCTTCATATCTGACCATAAAGCTGATTCTGATTTTACATTTTCCAACATTTCTTTCTACAGAAATTAGTTCATTTCATTTTTTTTCTATTTAGAGTAATAATTATCAACTGGTAGGTTTAATGTGCCAGCAAGATGTTAACACATAAAAGCATGAATCTGTCAAAACCCAAGCAGCATTTGGAATCAAAACTTGCTTCTCTTAACCCATTTAGAGGGGATGCAACATTTACATGTAAATACCTGTAAAGGCAGGGTTGGTAGTCATGGAAAACTAGCATGAATTTGAATGTTGCATCTCTTCAGGACTCCGTTTAGCCCCCACTCCCCACACTCAGAGCTCCTCCAAAATGACAACCCCGCTCCAATGCACATGCGTGTTCATCCCTTTACAGGGGTCATAAAAAAACAAAAAAAAAAAAACAAAACAAAAAAACTTTCCACTCCCTCTATGTGGATTTTAGAAAATCACAGCGCAGCATCAGTCACGTCTTGAAACTTATGACACCGTCTGAAATTACCTACATGTCACTTCCAGTTAAAAATGCATAAATGTTGCATTCGGTCAAAATGGGTTTAAGATAAACATGTTGAATACTTTCTGAATTTTGTACTTCTTTGTGCTTGGAGCCAGAAAAGTGTACTCTGGTCATCTTAGCCGCATCTCTGAAAATCCAGCTGATTGAGTGTAAAAGGGAACATTTCCTTCTCTAGTATCGCCCCCTGCTGGTTGTTTTGGTTTATCCTTAAACTGGTTTCTTTTGTGTGTTGTCATACCTTTATGTTTTTGTTCTATCGTAAGTTAAAAATTCACCATCTTTTATCACATAAATTTTAAAAAATTGAAAATTTTCCTTGATTTGGGTCCATAAGAAGTGATGGAGGGTCCTGAAATCAAACCAGTTGAGAACCGCTGATTTAGACCAGACTCCACACGATTAAAGTGAAATCTGAGTGGTTAGTGAGTGTGAGAGAAACAAACATTTTAATTTTCTAGTTTTACTCATGTTCTGTCTGGTCTAGTGAAGCAATAAGGATACTGCAGCCAGTCACCAGGGGGAGCTCTATCAGTTGTTGCTTCACCCAGGATAGCTGTTCCAGTGCATGTTTCGTTCAGTCTGTGATGCAAAGAAGGAATAAGATAACAGGTGTTGGCAGTTTGAGTTGATGTCATGAAGTGTTTACCTCTTGCGGTGTTACGTGGGGGGTTTGTTTTAGGGATTAGTGAAATTGACGTTTTCTTTTACTCCTGTGGGAAAAAGTGTTGAAGCTATACAGTAAGAGGGTGTGATAGGTTTTTTAAATGTCTTTATGATGTTTTTGTTTAAGTAATGAACAGTTTTATAAAAGGTGAAACGAGGTTAAGATCTGCAGAGGACAACAAGGTCTTTAGTGTTTGTGTGTTAACAAAGATGTCGTCTCTGCCGTACTGTAGAGGATCAGCTCTGCGTTCACACACTGTTTGAAGAGAACCCTGATGGGATCAGACAGGCCAAAGTTATCTCTGACCCTGAAATATGCAGCGGGGGCTTTGGACGTGAACCAACAATGAGCTCATTTCTTTTTGGGACCCGGTACCGTCGCACCAATCGGCTGCTTGTTGTTTTAGCCGGGCCGCCCTGCCTTCACTCACACCTCACTGCTGATGCTGATTCATGGCTCCTTCTGAGTTACATAACGTGCATTCATGCTGGCTGGCACATGAACGCTGGGTGATTGTCTGAGTTTGTGTGCGAGCTTGTCTCTGGTTGGTTAGTGGCCTCTTTCGGGGTGTGGAGTTATTGAACTGACGAGGTTCCTGTGCACGTAGCTGAGCTTACAGAGAAGCACCTGAAACAGACTGCTCAGAGGGAGCCATTATTAAAAGAGTCTCCTGAAGCTGTGGTTGCAGTTCACTCTGGTGTTTAAGAAGAGGATATCATTAGCCTAATAGCATAATTACCTTAGGCAAAGAAATTTGAATGAAATAAATTAGTTAACAGTGATAATATAGAAACACAATATTATAAATAGTATTAGAAAAATATACATGAAAAATGCATTTTTTCCCCCTCTTTTCTGAAATCTTTGAAATATGACTAAGGCGAGTATGCTATCAGGCTAACGATATGAACCTTCTTTTCCATGTCAGTTAGCGGTAGCTGCTTTTTATTATCAGCCTTCAGTCAAACTCAACACACTGTGTCAACTTTTCTTGGAAATTTTAAGCGTTTTTATCTCGAATTGTTTCAGAAATATACATTAAATGGAGATGTGGAAGTCTTCAAATGTTGATGGCTTGAGTTTAGTCCACTGGGCGATCACGTTAAGTCGTCTTGTAGCAGCTCTCATTTTTGGGTCGACTGCAGAAATTTGCAAATACATCGGCCGATTAGTAGAAAAGCTGAAAACAATTAATAAGTCATATTTAGGTATTTTTAAAAGTATTTAACCAGGAAATAACAGTGAGATTACAAATCTCTTTTTTAAGAGTGTCCTGGAGAAGATAAACAACAACACAGTTTACAAAGTTCCTGACAGACGGACAGAGAGCAGCTGTACATACACACTGAACAAAACAGACGCCTACAGAACATTTAATACATGACAACAGAATTAAACAGGACTTTTGGATGATTTCACAACATTTCATTGTTACACTAAGCACCTGCAGCCTGGTGTCTTTGCTTCAAAACTGTTCAAAAGCATCTTGAATCACCTGGGAGAACCTGTTCATTTAGCTTCAGCTCTTTCTGTTCATTTGTCCTGCAGGAAAAACTCATTTTTCTTAAAGAAGTTGCAGAACCTGTTACAGAAATGTGCCTTTTGTGCCTTAAAGTTGTGTTTTTTAATCCTGCAGATTTTTGGCATGTCTGTGTGGGAGGACTGATCGCAGTCTTTTCTGATGCGTTTGTTTCTATCAGACTTTTTCAGCTTGAATGAGTCACATCAGTTGTTAAGATGCCGTCTGTGTGTATGTTCTGATCTCTGTCCAGTTATTGTAAGCAAGGTTGTTGAAACAGATTTATCACCTCAAGATAACAAAGCACAGCCTTGAGATATGGAGTATAAAAATAAACTCTGAAGTCAGAGCTCCTGAAACTTTATTTGCATAAATAACAAAATATTCCGGTCTGAGTTTTGTCTAAGACTGGAGGTTAGGTTGCCTTCTCAAACTTTCATGATACCGTTTTGGGATAGTTCATTTCTTGTCTGTAAGTCTTAAATAAGTATCAGTCAGTGGCCTTCAGCATTTTTCAAGAAGTTTGGCTCTTAGAAATAATCTTACCTGCTTCTTGTGCTTTTGTTTGTGAGTTTATTTGAAAGTCACTGTTGTCACGTTTAGATTCCTTTTAAAACTCTGACATCTGAAAGGATCTACGTACGTCAAATCACAGCGTCCTGCTCAGAGAAGAGAAAATAAAAAAGCAGAACAACAGAAACAAATCTGTCATGTAGAATACATCTAGCTTTTCAAGATTCACTTGTTTTCATCGTCATCCCTTCAGACTTCAAACGTTCAAATATTTAAATGAGGAGAAAGAGAAATGAAACCTATCCGTTCTACATCATACACATTGAAACAGCTGAAATAAGGAGGTGAACTGGATGGGGCTTGCACATATATCCATGCACAGCTTTTAGACATCACAGCTTCCTGCTTATTATATAAAGACTTTAAAGCTTCTTTAGTGTCCAGAACACCCCCCCCCCCCCCCCCCCCACACACACACACACACACACACTCTCTACTCTCTCTGTGCATTCCTGCTCCACCTGTGCTTTCTTCAGTGTTTGACTCTCTCCTTCCTCTCCCCCTTCAGAGAGCACTCAGCAGCTCTGCGTGAAGACGGAGCGGTCACAGATGGAGAAGATTTCATCGGGCCTGACTCCTGCAGAGAAAGCTGCCAACACACCTGCACAGCAGCAGATCAGTGCAGCCGAACAGAAGAGCCGCATGGACCTGCAGATGTCTTCAGCGCTGCACGGTACGGCTGGTGGGCCTGCAGAGGTTCACGTTCTCTGATCACAAATGATCGCCACATTAAAAGGCAGCAATAAAGAAGCTAAAACAAAAAGATTTTTACAGGTTTTTATAAGTAGGAAAGATCTGTATCTGTCGACAACATGTCCTCTAAATCACCTGTACACTACATTCTTCACGTATGAACCCAGCAACAGGTAAAAAACACAGCAAAACATCTTGATCAGGCCGGATTCCTCCTGACAAGCTCTGCACGCTGCCACCTGTCAAAACACTGAGCCCTGCTGAACGACTCTGCTGCCACTGATCGTGCACATGCCGGTGTAAACACATGCAGCTCCACACGTTGATACATGAACACACACACACACACTCTCTCTCAGCTGTCCCCTGCAGCAGTAATAGAGGAGGCCCCCTCCTCCTCCATCGGGGCAAGTCTTGGCAGATGTGCAGAGCGTCCTGGCTCTGGGCTGGTATTTGGGGTTGTTAGGCCTCTATTTATCGTGGCTGGGATACTTCAGGGTTTGGGGAAGCTTCCAGAAAGCCTCTTTGATAGATCGCTCTGGAAGGAACAGTAGACTGACACTTAATGGCTACTTTGCTCTTTGGCAGAGTTCTGGATCATGTCAGAGGGCTTTTGGTGGATCATTCAGGCGTTATTGGGCTGTTTTAAGTGATCTGACTGAGGACGTTAATTAAGCTTGAGGATACTTAAATGTTTGAAAACAAGAGCACAAAGGAGGTTCTTATGAGGAGGAAATCCTTTCTGGAAACTTCCCCCACAACAGGAGAGCTGATAGGTTTCCCTCCAGGCTATGAGAGAGCACTGACTCCCTGCATCAATCAGCACAGGGCAGATGAAGCCAACAGGAAGTCAGACGACATTATAACATCTGGTTAACTTTCAGAATAAAATGCTCCGTATTAACGCAAAACAATAAAACATCCTGATGAGTGGAGCCAGGCCTGGAGTCAACAGGTCAGAGGTTTTCAGAGGCTGCAGATGCCAACTTGGATGAGTAGAAGCTTATTATGGTGTCCAAAAACCTCTTGATTCTCCTCAGTCACTTCACTCCCTCTGCCTGGCACCCAGCTGCGCTCTGAAACCACAGCTGGTGAATTTTGAGACGAGGAGCCAAATCAAACAGAGCAGAGACAGACTGAACTCAGATCTGGTGATAGTTGGGTGTTAAGATGAGCTGCATGGTCAATACAGAAACGAAGCAATGATCTGTTAACATGTGAAATTTGAGTTTTATCCCAAATTTTAAACTTTCAGAATGGTGTAACCGATGGACGAGAGTTGCTTTCCTGGGTATTTACGTACTTAGAATTACTCGTCTTTGAAATCCTGTATCTCAGAAGCATCTCAGCTTTTCTTTTCTTTTCCTAGGTGAAAGATGTTTTGCAGAAAAGGCAAAAATTGGTGCATTACAGCAGTTTAGAATGAAGGATGAGAAATATTTGGGGCTAAAATGTGTTTTTGCAGGTCAAAATAGTTTAAATATAGAAAAAAATCCTGAACAAATCCAGATCCTGATCCCGCCATAAAAAAACATCCTGACATGTTTTCCTCATATCGCCCCCTAATGAGAACATTTCCTTGAATTACAACAGAATTTATGAGTACTTGAAATAGTTTTCTGCATTGTTTCTGGATTTATCTCATTCAGCATCAGTCTCTAAAACCAGATCTTGAGTTTTAAAGAAGCAGTGAACCTATTTGAGACTAAAGAACCAAATTCTAACCCCAACCAACCAACACAGTCTGAATGAGTTTTGATTGATTTCTACGTCTGATTTAAGTCCCTCTGTCTTCATTTTCTCTCCTCCAGGGCAGCCGTGCAGCCAGAGCACCCTGAAATCCATCATGAAGAAGAAAGATGGCCGGCCGGACTCCAACGGCACCAAGAAGAACCTTCAGTTTGTCGGGGTGAACGGAGGGTGAGACAGAAAATATGTTTACCTTCTCCTGTTTGAAAGAATTAATAATTCATTTGAAGATCCTTAGAGTTACTCTTCAAACACCTGTTGAAACGTTTTTGTATCAGGATGTTATGACTGTAAGTGTTCAGAGTGAGGTTAAAGGTGCTTCTGTTTCACCTTTACGACGTCCACGTGTTGAAGTCGTCACATGTCTGTCGCCCCCGTGTGGCTGCCCCCTTCCCCTCTCTTCCAGGTATGAGACAACATCGAGCGATGACTCCAGCTCAGAGGACAGCAGCTCCTCCGGGTCTGATGAAGACGAGGAGGATGAGGAGAAGGAGGAGTACAGAAGAAAGGAGGGACTTAAGAAGGTGGAGGGAGGGAGCAGCGGGGAGGAGTTTCAGCCTGAGGGAGAGGAGAATGTGGACAAGAAGGATGAAGATGAAAGTTCAGAGACGGAGGAGAAGAGAGAGAGGTGAGTTAGAGAAACACATCATAAAATAAAATCCAAATCATGAGACTGTGACGACTAAATGTTGAATTGTTTCTTAAGGTGTGAACTCAGTGAGAAGATGCTGGCTGCGTGCAACGTTCTCAAAAACCACCTCAGCGACCCGAAAGCTGTGAGCAGTAAAGATGTGGTGAGGAGGATTTTTTTTTTCTCTGTCCTCTGTGTTTTTAGATAAATCTGGTGTGATTCACTCTGTTTGTTCATGTGGGCTGAATTTACTCTCTCCACGCCTCGTCAGAGAGCCTGTCTGAACACGGTGCAGCACGAGTGGTTCCGTGTGTCCAGTCAGAAAGCGGCGGCAGCGGCGATGGTGGAGGACTACCTGGGAGGATTCGGAGCCATCTCACCAGCCGTGCTGCGTCACATCGTCAACATGGCAGACGGAAACGGCAACACGGCGCTGCACTACAGCGTGTCACACTCCAACTTCCAGGTGGTGAAGAAGCTGCTGGATGCAGGTGAGAGACGCTTTTTTTTACTAAGCTTTCACACTTTTGCTTGAATAACATTTTTAATGCAGAACTCTTTATTATAAAGTTTCTGTGCAGCGTGGTGTCACTGTTTTTATTTCAGTAAGGATCAGAAGGAGTCCTTCAGTGACCTCTCTGTGAGCTCAATAGACTGTGATGAGGTCCCGCTCGCTCGCTGCTCTAAAACTCTTTTGTCCCCTCCGTCTTTTGTGTCCTTGTGTCCTGTGACAGCACCTCCACCCCCCTTGCCCTCTTTGTGTCCTTTGTCCTCACTCCGTCCTGGTTCCTTAGACCCCTCCGCCCCTCAGAGGCAGAGCAGCCACCCTGAAAGCCGCCCCCCCTTTCTTACAACAGGCTCTGCTGTCCCCTCCCTTTGAGCCGCTGCTCGCAGAGAGTGATGGACTGAAAGCTGTCACACTCTGCTTCATCATCGCTCTGCTGTGTGCTTGAGTGACAGGTGGAGGTGGTGACGAGTCAATCACAGGGCAGAGTCAGAGTCTACGAGTATTTGATTCCCTTTGAGACCACCCTAACACGCCGTCTGTGTGTGTTTCAGATGTGTGCAACGTGAACCAGCAGAACAAGGCTGGATACACGCCCATCATGCTGGCAGCGCTGGCCGCCGTGGAGACGCCCAAAGACATGCACATCGTGGAGGAGCTCTTCAGCAAGGGTGACGTAAACGCCCGAGCAAGCCAGGTCAGTGAGCGTCCAGGGGTCAAAGGTCAGAAGGCAGCAGCAGGGCACCATCACACACACATACATGCACATACACACACTTTCAGTCCAGGGAAGGCTCTGAGAGGTCAGATCAGGCACCCGTTTTTTTATTCAAAGGTTAAAGAGGAATTCAAACCCATGCCTGGCTTATGTGGGCTCAAATTATTTAACGTGATCAATTTTTGACGATTAGAATCAGTTTATGCTCGTTTAACCAAATTAAAAACCTCAAAGTTTCTCAAAAAGTTTGAAAAATGTGGTTGTTGGAAAACCTGCGCTACAGTGACACCAAGTGGTGACAGAAGGCAACTACACTGTTTAAAAAACTGGAGGACCACTTTTAGATCTGCTGCCAATGACTTTGAATATTTATAATCTTTTTTTAATCATCATAATGATAATTTCCTTTGAGTCTGAAGTTTAAAGCTTGAAGTGATTTCTCTCATGGCTCGTGTCCCCTCATCCTGCTGATGCCCTGATGTTACAGGCCGGTCAGACGGGGCTGATGCTGGCAGTCAGTCACGGCAGGATGGACATGGTTCGGGCTCTTCTGGCTCACAACGCCGACGTTAACATCCAGGATGACGAGGGCTCCACGGCGCTGATGTGTGCGAGCGAACACGGACACGTTGAGATCGTCAAACTGCTGCTGGCTCAGCCGGGCTGTGACGCCACGCTGAGCGACAGTGTGAGTGATGCAGGGATGGAGTCTTATTCTGCTTCTTCCTCTAACTTTACAACACACACACATTACTGGGTTTTCATAATTAATCTGCCTCCACTGTTACAGTCGTTACCTCAGGGGGTCTTCATCAAAGAAATGTGAAAAACAGATCAAACATTTTCTGTTTGCATGGTTTTATATCAACTTTGAGCCCAATTTTATTTACAAAATGTATGAAATGTACCACTGTAAATAGTTTTTGATATTTGGAGGCATTTTGTAACCCCCACTTTGAAACCACTGCACTCAAGTATATAAAACATCTGAATTAATTAAGTGGTTCCTGAAATTTCTCTGTATTGATGCTGGGATCAAAAATGCTGGTAAATGATGTTAAAAATATAAGGAAGTGTTTTCTCTGATTTTATAAGTGTGAGGACGACATGAAGTCAGGAGGCAGGATGTCTTAAAGCTGATTTCTGTCTCACAACCAGTGAGAGGATGCAGAACTAGGAAATAATAAAGACATGTCACTTAAAAGAGCTACCTTCTTTCTTTTAGTTCAATCATTAACTCTCTCAGTACAGCATGATTTCCATGTTGTAAACTGTCGTCTGTTTTAAGAGTAAAAAAAGATATTTTGATGGCGCTGGTTGTCCTAGCAGTTCAGGGGCGCCCCATGTTTGCCCTGCTCTCTACTCCTCACATGTCCCCACATCTCCTGTCTTCATCTGTCCTAAGGCAAAAATTGCCCCAACATATTACTTTGGAAATGAATAAATACATATTCAGGCTGAATGTGATACAAAGTCGTTACCATAGCAATCTACTGACTGAGGAGTTACGACAACATCCTTCACGTCATCTCAGAGACTCAGTCTCTCTTTCATCAACAGAATCTTTTTGAAATGGTGAACTATTTATACAATGAAATGTTTTTTTTTTCTTCATCTTTCTTGCCTTCTCTTGTCATTCCTTCAGGATGAGAGTACGGCCCTGTCCATCGCTCTGGAAGCCGGGCACAAAGACATCGCCGTGCTGCTTTATGCTCACGTCAACTTCTCCAAAGCCCAGTCACCGGTACGTGCTCATCATCCCTTTCATGTTTAACAAACCCTGAGCTCCTGAGGAAACTTTATTCACACCTTAGATATTATACAAGATATTAATATGAAAGAAACAGCGCCCTCTGTTGGAGACTAGCATCGTGTCCTGAGTCTGTTTCATTAAATGATAGAGGATTCTTGTTTTTAAGTTGTTTACTTTATCCTCTGCACCATGTGACACAAATATATCAATACAACAACAAACAAAACAAGAAGGTTTCTAAAGACTGTTATATTATATCTGACTTAGTACACACACATGCACGCACGCACACATGCACCTTTTCACTTGTAAGAGCTGGTCCCTGACACCTCCTCTTTTTGTTGGTGCTCACAGATTTAAAGGTGCATGACATGACATTATTTCACTGGTTTAAAAACAAAGATAAATAAAGTTTACAAAGGAAACAGAAAGTTCTCCCCGTAGTCAAAGTTTTCATCTTGAGGCTCTTTGTCTGTATTTCAGGGGACTCCTCGACTCAGTAGGAAGACGTCACCGAGTCCCACACGGAGGAGCATGTTCGATTAGAGCGCCCGCCTCACACTCTACAAACCCTGTGCTGCTATTGGTTCCCGCTGAACGAAGCCTTACCCCAGCTGGATGAGGGACTTCATCCCAACCAACCAACCAACCAACCAACCAACCAACTAACCAAACCATGACATTTCTGGATATATTTTATATTTATGTTCACACGAGAGCCCAAAGTGCCCTTCACTATGAATGTAACCAGCTGGTGCCTCAAGTCCCATCACTTCCTGTTTAGAAGCTTAATATCATAGACACACATCCATCATCAACAACAGGACATGTTTTTCCTTCTTTTCCTTCTTTCTGTTTATATTTTTTTGTTGCTAATTGACCTTTTTTTTTATTCCTAAAGCTCGATGTTGATCATTCAAGAGCACCAAAACATCATTTGTGATTTATTTTCTTTATTTTGGAGCATATCAGAGTCGACAGATGGAGAATAATCCACTCACACGTTCAGAGGAAGTATTTCCTGTAAATAGATCTCTCGCCTCGGTCTCACACATGTGCACACATCTCCTCCACACGTGTTCAAGTCATGTGGACGAGTTCATACATCAAAGAGTAGACGTCGTGACCTAGACTGGAGAAATTGTACTTTTATACAAATTCTTTGTATCTATTTAAAGAGAAGAATCACAGTATTTTGAATATTTCCTATTACTACATAACAACCCATGAAGTTATATATTTATCAGAGTATAGTTTTTAATGCAGATATATGTATTTCATTGTACATACAGTGGTCAGTAGTGTAGTTTTTGTGTTCTCTCATGTGTCTCTCGTGTGTAAAATAAACCGTCTGTCCTGCTCTAGTGTTCATCAAGGTGCTGACTTTCATCCTCCAATGAGAATTGAAGTGCCTGAGACTTTGCCATATAACAATAAACATCAATTAAAGATACAGATCAGCGTCTTTATTGACTTTTAAGGACTTTTTTCACGTTTTAGGTCAACAATGGGTTTCAACGTGTAGTACAAATATGTCCAGCAAACAAAGTAAGATCTTAAACATGTTTCATTCATGCAACTTGAACCTGAAAACACAAAATACTGGACACAATGTTTCTAAATCTACCAAACACAAAGAAGTGAAGGATTGAAAAACAATAAGACGGACGTCAGTAATGTTCCCAGAAGTTTCAGATTCTTTCATAATTCTTTAATGGCTTTATCCAAATTTCTCTAACGACACAGTAAATTGAAAGTAAATCATTCTTTCTGCTAAACAGACAAGAGGCAAGGCGGGGTTTGAACACATTTGAAGGTATGAAGATGAAAATTGACCAAATAAACTTTGATCATCTAAAACTTAAGAAGTGAATTCAAGAGATATGATTTTAAAAAAAAAATACTGGAAGTAGTTCAAGAAGTGTGCTGGTTTTTAAAATTAACATGATCTTGGTGTTTGAAGTTAAGGGAAGCTGAACAAACTGCTTTCTGAGATTCTTCGGCAGAGTGAAGATAAAATCGGTTCAGCTGCTTCTGTTCAGATTTTGTGAAGGTGTCTCTGGAGCTTGACTGCTGAAACAGCCGGGTTAATGGAGGTGGCTTTTTTCTGACTGAGTGGCCTCCTGAGAGACGGAAAAGAAGAACAGCTTAAAAAAGTATATCTCTCAATTTTAAATGTGGTGTTCTTTTTTTCTATCAAATATACAAATATATTCTTTGTAGAAAAAATCCTAAATGAAGAATAACACATTCTAACATGAGGACTTTGTTGCAAAGATAAGATCATATAAGAAAGTGGGATTTTAAGCTGTATGTTATAACAGAAACAAATTAGAGAGCTAAAGAGAAATAGAGCTGCCACACACATAAGGGCCCCTGAAGAACAAAGCTTTAAACTTTTAAATGTGAACCAACCTGAGCAGAGTCACACTGGTGCTGTCTGAGGTTACGTGTTTGTTCTTGGGTGAAGGACGGGGAACGATGCCGAGATCAGCCAGCCTGTAACGAGCCAGTTCAAACTGGAAACTGGAAGCTGGATTCAGGTTCACTTCTCTGAGAAGAAAAGAAAAGATGGTGAGCTCTCTGTACCACCACACAAACAGAAGACACTATCCTTCAAGAGCAGCCAGGACCAAAAACTGACAAATGTTTAGTGAGAGATGAATTAGTCAGCCTGCAGTAGATTCTACTCTCTGTAAGGTAGGTTTAACTCTGACCCTCACTGATGACCTCAGACTTTCTCAGGACAATGATTTTGTTTACCTGGCTGCAGCAGGGTCAGAGGTTTGCTGCTCAGTCTGTTGGTCGTCATCAGTCGTGGATGTGTGGGGCCTGTCCAAGACCAACAGAAGCCTCTGCATGAGCTGCTTCCACTGGTCCACCTCCAAATCCTGCTTAGTAGGGGCATCCTGCTGAGACCAGAGCCAACATGGAGGTGGGGGAAGTCACGAAAACATTATTTAGAGGCTGAGATATGTTAGTGCAAGACATAAGACACCTGACATAAGATAACACAACGACGACGGGGGTGAGACTGATGAAGTGAGTCATCAGTTAAGTAGATAAATGAGTGGCAGCAGCAAGTTTCAAGTACAAGTGCAGAATGTTAAGCAGATGGTGGATAAATGTTGTCCAGTCAGTCATCTGCAGCAGTTAGCTTTTCATCACTTAACCTTCTTCACTTCCTGTTTTTTACAGAAACACAGCAGTGTCAAAATCTGACTTCAGTAAAACACATTTGTCCAACTGGACATGTCAGTGTGTCTTCATAGTTGTGGGTCGCTCAGGTTACCATCAGGGTTTCTCGGAGCATCCTCACAGCCTCCTGCATGATGCTCTGCATCCTGATCCTCCTCTTCCTCTCTTCCTGGAGCTCCGCCTCCAGACGACTCACATCAGCTCTGTGTTTATTGCACTGCTCTACCGACGACTTCCTGTCCTGTCTGAAAATGCACCACACTCAGTAAAGAGCGGCCTCTTTGGAGAGTTACCAGCTTGTTTTTCTGTGCTGCATTTAAAGATATTCTTAATTGGTGAAATAAATGCAGATTATAGAATCATTGTTAGTGGTGTGGAAAGGAGTAAGTGTATGTTTGGACCTGAGAGTCTCCATCTCAGCCAGAAGTCCTGTTCTGTCCGTCTGAAGCTGCTCAACTTCCTGGCTGCGCTCGTTCAGCTCCGCCTGCAGCTGCTCACACTTCCCTGTGAGCTGTTCCAATGCCTGACAGAGAGAAGGTGAGATAAGTTATCCAGGAAGTGAAAATTCATGAGCGACAGCAGCTTCCAAAAAGAGAAAAAATGCAAATATACTGATGAAGTTTCCCATCCAGGATGTCCATTTCTCTCTCCTACCTTCCTGAGGACGCAGCTCTGACGAGACGCCTCCTTCAGCATCTGCTCCAGGTTCTCGACGTCCACACTCAGCATCCTCTTACGATCCAGCAGAGCAGAGTTCTCCCCCATCAGGGCCTGAGTCTGTAGAGAGAGCTGATCCAGCTGAGCTTTAAGCTCTGAGTTCTCCTGAAGAGTGTTTCTTGTTGTCTCTGGGACTTTCTGGTCCACCTGATGTTGCACATCTGCTGCGATGGCTGCTACATGGCTCTTCATCTCTTTCTCTAACCTTTTGTTGGTGTTAGGAAAAAGAGAAATAGAGAAGAAAGACATGGGTAAAATAATGTGGCTTTAAATATAAATAATGACGATGGCAGGTTGAGTTTGTTTATGTTTTTATTTCTTGGGTGTCATGCAGCAACTCTCAACTTTTTCTTCTCCAGCAGCACTTTGATCTCCAGGCTGTGGATGTCAGCTTTGTGCTCCTCCTCCTGGCTGGTCAGCTGCTTCTCCAGAGACTCCATGTTGGTCTTCTGCTCCTCCTTCAGTCTCTGAAACTCAGCCAGACTTTCCAGTTTTGCAGCTTGGAGGAGAAGACAGAGGATAAATAAACCTAGTGGTCCCACTCAGTGAGGTTTAACTCATCACATTTACTTTATTTCTGCAGCAAACGAGTTGCTAAACTGTATGTCTCACCCAGTGTCATGTTTTCTGCACTGAGGTCTTTGATCCGGTCTTGGAGCTCTTCTCTCAGCTGACTGGTTTGCCGCTGGAAAGTTTCTTTGTCCTCATCAGCGGCCTGCAGCTGAATCTCTAGGCGCTCTGTCAGCTCATCCACCTCTTCCTCCTTTTCCAGCAGAGAGTGTTTCAGATAATCAACAATGTCCTTCTTCTCTTTCTCCAGTGAGAGGTGTTTTGAGCTGAAGTCCTTCTTCTCCCTCTCAAGTTGATCACATTTCTGTTGATATCTGTGGCAGAAAACATTTTGTACAAGTGATGTTTTTCTGGATTCTGGATCAAGTCAAAGTATTTTGTATCAAAAAACTTCAATACGAATTAAAGCTCATTAGTTAGTAAAAATGTAATCTCATAAAAATACAAAAATGGTTGCAATAAAAACTGTTAAGGCATTAAAGCAACAGACTTAAAATGTAGGGTGGGTCATTTCCAGATAATACTTTTTATTTATCTTTTTAATATGGTTAAGTGTTGAGCTTAACTACTTGTATTGCGATTTTGAACCTCAATGCTGTTGTGTTTTGGTAATTTCAATCTAAAAAGTGTGAAATAATTATTCAGGTTTTCTTACCACTAATTATGCTTCATATTTTTACATTTTTCCCGTCAGTGAATTCCTATAAATGGATAAGTATTAAATCATCTGAATAACATTGCACTAAGTTGAAATAGTTTAAAGTAATTTATCCCTCTTAAGTAGTTTCAATATGCAATAGGTTAAAGTGTACTTAAGTACTTTCTACACCCGAAAATTACTGATAAGTTTATATATAACGAGTGTAGAATATACGATGGAACCAAATAAGCAAATCTCAACGTAGCTCCACAGCTAACATAACGTAACTACGTATGCTGACGGCAAATGACGTCAAACGTTGCTGCTCTGATTGATCTGAAAATGAAATAGAGATTAGAGAAACATACATTTTTTTATTTGGCTTTACATAAAAAAGACTCATTTCCCTGATAAAGAGAGGATTTTTTTGTTGAACGAAACACTCACCTCTCCAGCTGCTCGTTCAGATATCGTAATTGAATCAAATATAACTCCTTTTCTCTATCGTCTGAAGCACTTATATCTCTAAGAGTCTCCAAATTCTCCCTCTTCGATGTTTTTGTCTTGTCATTTTGTTTCTCGGTGCTTTTCTTGTCCTTCTTTTTCGGCATTTCGACGTAGAAAGTTCGCAAAAGTTTACACTGAGGATCAGCGGGGGAGCCAAACTGAGCTGTTGCTAGGCAATGCGGCGTTCAGGGACCTCAGGGACAAAAAACTTCTCCTTCTGTTCAAGGTAATAAAAAATTGATCATTCTTGTCGTTCATCCGTAAATTTTTAAGCCTTTTTTCAAGAGTATGCTTGTGCAAAAATACGTCATAGTTCCATTGTTTTTAGAAAGCTTATTTTGTATATCTGGTAATATTATTTTAAGGAACATAACAAAATCTGATAGTTTTAAAGCCATCACTTCTTTGTTTTTTACTACATTGAAACTTTATGTTAAATCAAAGAATGGCTTGTTTTCATTCTATATTATCCCAAAATTACGGAACACAAAGAGATTGCAGTAAAGAGAAATAGTGTTCTTAAGAGAAATAAAGGTTTTGAAATCCATTTTTTTTTTTTTTTTTACTTAAAAAGTAACATACCCAGCTCATTACCCTTTTTTCTTCCATGGACAAGTCCATGAGTTTAGTGCAATATAAAGTTTTGGAATTTCAACACCTTTACAGTATGTTGCTTTCATAAAACAACATTTTAGAAAGAAGGTTTTGATCTGTTTGATATTTTATTTATCAAACATCCGTGCTCTGATTATTTTCAAATTCAATAGCCCCTCTGTGCAGTCTTAGCCAATATTGCAATTCACTTGGTTGCATGATACTTCAAGAAATGTAACAGTTTAAAGTGCCAGATTTCTATTATCATAATTTCTAATGAGTCCATTTAATTTCTGTCTCTACAGTGAAAAGTAATCCATTTATCCAGCTATCTGGGTTGCTGATTTCTAGAGCCAATCACTGGATGTCTAGGAGGGCACTCATGCTAATAGAAAGGTTAAATGTGTTATATAACAGACTCCATAACTGCATCATAATTTCCTCATTGTTACTTTTGGGGTGATTAAAATCATTGTTGCAATGCTGATTTCAGTAAGCCTACGGCAACCAGTGAAATGTAGCAGTTATTCATCTAACACAGTGTTTTAGGGTTGTTTAAATGTCCTCTTTTTCATTGTTAACTTTTCATTGCCTCCCTGTTTGGCTGCAGGGATTTTAATTGGTAGCTCCATTCCACTCCCTGCCAGTAAATCCACTTGGCTTGACTGATTGACCTGTGCGGAGGTTAATTCAGTTTGAGCTCAGTCAAGCCTGTAAATTAATAAGAGTCTGTTAGCACTCTACAAATCAGTGGTTATGAAAGAGCAACATTAAATGTATTTTAGTGCAATATTAAAGCAACAAACCCAGGTGAATATAATCATAGTAACTCTAGCTATTGTGCACCATATGACACAGTTCAAACTGTAGAGGTACAAAAATATTTAGCATTTTGTTGCAAAAGTAAAGGGATAGGGATTTTGTTTTTCAACTTTCTAACTCTTAGTCTTGAATTTTCTCTTAAAAAGTGCAGTTTTATTCAGATTTTACTGACTCACACTTAGGCTAACCTTTAGTCCCAGGACTTCCTGATAATGTCAACTTATTTTTAATTTCTTAACAAATCCACAAAGAAATAACACTGGATAAAAGTGAAGCGCCCCAAGTTTATTTTAAAATTACTTCAGTAGCCTCAGTTTACATGAGGCCTTTGTACTTGGCAAAACTTGTACCGTGAATTGTTAAACTGTAAGTCTATCTCCCTACCTCTTGGGTAGTTCACACACACACACACACACACACACACACACACACACACACACACACACACACACACACACACACACACACACACACACACACACAAACAAACAACGAAACGACATTTTTCAATGAATAATGGAACTTGTAGTTTTAGTTTTTTCATGTTGGATGAATGAGTGTTGGAGCTGGAGTGATGGGCCCATACTGTCCCTCCAACTCTCTCTCCCCTGCTTCCAACTTGTATCCTCCCTCATCTCAACATCACTGGGGCGGGGAGAGACCGTGACCTTACAGCCTCCAACTTGGCATCGGTACAGACTTTAACAGCACAGTAGCTTCAGACGGACAGTTGGTCAGCTTTTGCAGTAGACCGGGTTATGTCGATGAGCGAGGACAAGCAGAGCAAGCAGCTCACCGAACCTCTGTGCCCATCAAAAGGCCAGACACGTTCTAGGATGCCCAAGTGCTCCCGCTGTCGGAACCACGGTGTTTTTTCTCGTCTGAAAGGACACAAGCGCTTTTGCAACTGGAGGGACTGCCAATGCCCCAAATGTAAGCTGATAGCTGAGAGGCAGAGAGTCATGGCGGCTCAGGTAACCATCATTTTACTGATTTGAATGAGCACGTGCCGTGAAGTTAGCTTAAAGTCACTGACACTGCTACATGTCAAATACAGCATGTAAATATTTAGAAAATACTAGACGTTAATTTTAAAACATTTTCAATGATATTGACACATTTTCTTTAGTTTCTACTCCTTAATGTTATTTATTAAATTGTGGCAGTTTGGAGGTGGACCTGGCTAACCTAGCTTAACTTTTTATTTATTTATTTTTTTGCTAACCTAGCTTAACTAACAGGGTAACAGCTAGCTTAAAGAAGATAAATGGTGTTTTGAATACATTGTAACACTTGTTGCTTACTGCAGACAGTTTAAAAACAGTTATAGCATTACAGTCAGTTACAGCCAGTGGTTGTTTGATGTTATCAATCAGACTGTTTGCTTTTAATGCAGCCAAATGTCAATTAAAGGAGCTAAAACAAATTTAAGTTGCAGTTTACTAAATCAATAGAAATAGAAAATATTGTTTTTTTTTAGTTACTTGATAATGGAAATACTTGTTGATCTTGCATGACATCCAGTTTCATATTGTGATTACTTTGTATTGTAAGGGAGAAGAGAAACTCTAAAGTAAAAATGTTGTTTGGAGACAGACTACACATTCGTTCATTAGCCATAGTATGTACTTCTAATGAAAACGGTGTATATAATAAATATTAAACATATATTGAGTCTATTCTGCAAAGTCATAAGATAAGGAAGATTCTTTATTTCCTCCCCTCCAGGTCGCTCTGAGAAGGCAGCAGGATCAGGATGAGGAACATGGGAGATGTACTCCTATGACCCAAGCAAGCACTGAGGTGATGGTGAAGAATGAAGCAAGACCAGACTGTTTATTCCCTGTGGACGGAAGTTCCCCAACGCCTGCCAGCACTTTTGCCTCTTC
This sequence comes from Labroides dimidiatus, assembly GCA_030710495.1. Lineage (NCBI taxonomy): Eukaryota > Metazoa > Chordata > Actinopteri > Labriformes > Labridae > Labroides > Labroides dimidiatus. Next base: position 8,114,951 of record CM061153.1, on the reverse strand, counting down.
TCTGACAGGTTCAATATGCCATCTGCTTTCCTCTCACTATCCTACCTGATAGCGAAATTATGACAAGTTATATTTAAGTTATACTTGGACAATATGGCCTCAGAAAACCCGCCTGTTTGCTAGTATTAATTTTGCACTCCAGACTTGATTTAGAATTTCTACCAATTACTTGTTTCCTTAACCCTTTGAACCCTGAGCTGATTTTTCAAAAATTGCATACTCATAATTAGATGATTATATCTCTAAAACCACAAGGTCTATTTGAATACGTTTGGTGTCATAGTAAAGGGAAGATTGCACACAGCAAAATAAAGAAATAAGTAAATAAATAAATGAATAAATAAATAAATAAATAAATGAATAAATGAATGAATGAATGAGTAGGTTTGTCTGAAAAAAACAAACAAAACCAAAACAAAAACAAAAATCAGGATGAATATCTGTTTATAAGTGATGCAGGTGCAGCTCTAAACCTTTATCAGCCTGTAGTTCAACATCTGAACATTATCTCTGCAAAAGTCGACTCTGATAACATGAAGGAGAACAAAATAAGGGAGGTTTTAGTACAGAGAGTTCAGGCGAGCCCTCTTTGGGCACAGTTTGGCTCCATCTGTGTCATTTGAATTTTCTTGTCAACAAAACAATAGACTTCATTTTTCCATCACTACTGTTGAACAATACATCCAAGTACAACAGTTTTTGGCAGTTTATATTTTAATTTTTGAAATTTCACACGAGATGCAGAACCAGATGTGTCTCTGGTGCGTAATTCTGTTTACAAAGAATTTAGCTATACGTGCATGTCTCTATCTCTGTCACTGATTGGTCGATTTGGGTGATTGACACCTCTTTGGAATCGTTAGAGACTGAAGAATGATGCTAAACTCACCATAATGATACTGACAGAAGTGTCAGTCACCAGAAGGCTGGTGTTAGGGGAGACCCAGCCTGCTGCAGCCTGCTACATACTGACACTGTAAGGGTTCCCCCGGGTCCTAAAGTCTGATAGAAATGCTGGAAAGTTTTGATTGTAATAAAAAGACACAGGGCTAACAGAAAGTACTGTGGATTTCTCTGAAAAATGAACTTTTCTTGGTTAAACATAAAAGGTAACAGAAATTTTAAAACTTACAGTCGGTGAAGATCTTTTTGTGTTTGTGATTTTTTGGGCTCTCTCTCTCTCTGACACTTTGCTGTAGAGAGTTTTGTCTCATATCATTGGAATCTGTGGAGTCTCTGCTTTCATCTGAGGTGTTGCTCTTTGGTTCAGCTTGTAGCGACGCAGCAAAGATTTATTTAGTTGTTATTTGAGTCGTGTTTGTGGCAGGTAAAAAAAGGTTTTATAGTCTTGTAGCCCGAGATCTGCTGTTTAATTTGATGAGCAACATCATGATTAGTGCATTATTTCATGCTGTGTTTGCAGAGTGAGGTCAAAATCCCCAACTTGGGGGATCCACTGGCTCAAAGGATTTAACAATACCCTACAAACGACAGAAAGATGACCCCAGCAACATTTACTGTCATACTCATGTAATGGTTATAAATCTGTTGCAGTGGAATCAAATGGCATCTCCTCCAGCTCTCTACCCAAGATACAAATGAATCAATGAAATTGATTTGTCAACCAGCCCTGTGACAACTACCTCTCACAGCCCAGCTTCAAAAAAACACAAAAAGACCCTTTGATGCAAAGTGACACAACACGGAGTTTCCTGCTCCAGAATCTAACTTTTAAAACATGCCCGCTCGATCATATCAGATTAAAGTTCTTATCGTTGTATAGGATGTATAGAATGTATTGATGTTGATGGAAATCACTCCTTAAGTATATCTTCAGTGTAGAAGATGAAAAGTCAAACATCTCAGTTGTGATGGTGCGTTGTTGTTATGTAGATTGTGAGACAATAGATTAGATATGGTGCAAAAAACTCTGGTTACACGGTTCTACATCGTTGTCTTTTGGCTTCTCTCACGAGTACTGAAGAAATAACGATGAGACTATGAGACGCTGAACATCACTGAGAGACATTTTTATGGGAAATGAGGGGAAATTAAAGTGCAAAAGGGCAGGGTGTGGAGTTAAACAAAGATAGTGTGTTCTCTGTCCGCCTGATAGCACATACGAAGAGTTCACCATGGTCAAGGCTGCCCATGTCTTTTCTGGGATCCTGCTTTGTGCTCTTGTGAGACTGAACTTTGGGCCCCTGGCTTGGCAACAGAGAGGGAAAGACTGAGGTGGAACAAGGAGTCGAGCACTCTGTGACTCACTGATGACAAGACTTAGAACCGGGACAACAAATGTCATTATCTTCTGCTTCACTGGTGTACATTGTCTTTATTGTGACAGAGTGAAATATCACAGTCTGCCCGAGAGGAATGTGGCCTTGTTGATAAGGAAGGGACGACTGATAATAATGTGCTTGATCTGATGGTCATTTTCATCCCACAGTGCATCTGTATTGTCTTTTGTGTTGTGTGGGGTCTGTTAAATGAACGGTAGAATCATTTACAGCCTGCAGATGGTGCTGTTGATAGCAGTTTGAGTTGGATGAAAAATCTTGCAAAGTTTAAGTGTTTTCTCTTAATTCTCTGTTAAGATATTAATTAAAAGATCTACTACATGTTCTGATCTCTATCACTCAAGTGGAACTCAACATTTCTGTTGTATAGCTGTAGATTAATCTTTGATAAATAAAAAATACAAACCGCAATGAATTCAAGATAAGAAATAAAGGAATGTTGCCAAAAAAAGAAGTAACATTTCATTCATCTTTCATTTATGTAAGTTGGTACTTGCATACTTAATATAAATTGTCTCCTCACTGTGTGTTTGTCTTCATTCAGGGGGTCGCTCAGCTTTGTCCCCCGGCCCTTCAGCTGGTTCCCGGGCTCTCACAGAGGGACAGCCAGAACTGCTGCTGGAAACCTCGTTCTACAACCTCTACCAGCCTGGTTGCTACCCAACCTATTACAGCAACCTCTACAACTACCAACAATACCAGGTGACTAAATAACTACCCTGTTTTATCTGCAACAGTCTCACTCCTATTAACTACATTATTAAGGGCTGACGATCAGTATTTAACTGCGGTGCACAGGTCAGCAGATATTTGTCTAAATTACGTTGTTAAAATTGCAAACTTAAAACTCCAACTCATATTTGCATAACTATGTTCCTTCAATTCCAGCTATAGGATATTTTTCATTCAGAGTAATAACTTATATGTTGTCTTTCATACTTTGTAGGAATCAGTCCTTTTTGCTAAGGAAAGAAAGCTTGTGAAGCAGCGTTTAGACAATCTTTGGACAGTCATGTGATCTCTTGAATAAAGATACAGTTCTGCATTTTAACTAAATGGAGCGCTTACCTTGAAACTTAAGATTTACAAAGAAAATATACTTTTTTTTGAGTTAACAGACTTTTTTGTGTTTTAGTTGTGGTCAGTAAAGAATTCCTGATTTCCTCCTTGTAATAAAATTTGAATCTGATATTTTGAATAAAATGCAGATTAAGATTAACAGATCTTTCATCCAGCCAGCACTTGTGAATACTCAAATCAGTATTTAGTTTTGTGCTGTCAGCATTGGGTTGAACATGAGTAATATCTTTTCAGAGTTCCAGCATAAAAAGGACACAAGGACTCATGTTAATGGTACAGTGCTTGATTTAGCACATAGAAAGGAAGTTTTTTTTGAGTCATTGATTTTTCACATAATTTTTAAAATATATACAATTTATACATAACAATGAATTTTGGGTGAAAATTGCTTAAAAAACTCTGCTGGGGTTTGCATTTGACCTTCCTCTGTCAGCATTTTACAGGAAATTGTTCCCACACACACTCATGCAAATGATGTGAACTATTAAAGTTACATTTTTTGCTTCTATTTCTCTGTTTAATAAAGACACAGATAAGGAGTATTTTCTTTTAATGAGAGCACATACGCTTTACCATAGGAGACAGTAAGGATCCAGTACCCATCATCATCCCACTGACACACAGCCCTGCTCTCACTGATCTGTATACTCACTCTGATTTATGCTTGAATGTATCTCTATTGTGTCAAATGAAATGAGCTTATGCGTGAAGCAAATTGGATCTATAACTCTTCTGTGATCTCAGATGAGCTGGTTTGTTTTTTTTTTGTTTTTTTTTCATTTTTTTTATGTAGAGCATTTGTTCATCTCTTCTCTCCACCCCCTTTCTTTCTTCCTCCTCCACGTTCCCCCAATCGCAACATCTAGTTTTGGGGTCACTGCCTCCGCTAACCTGCCAGTGCACAGCAGAGCCTGAATTGCAAAGGTTAATGGTATTGTCTGTCGGCAGAAGAACAAACCGCTATGCCTCAGTGCTCGAAGGAGAAAGTGAGCACATTAATGCTAATCAGTTAGCACTCTTTAGCATAATTTAGCCATCCTCCTTAGTGATTTATGATATTTTCAGTGAAGGTGTCAGGTTGAGAGGGCTACGTGCTGTGGTTATTTAAATTCAGGGACTACGTTTTTTTGTTTCTCCATGAAGAGCTGGTTATTCAGAGATGAATTTCAGCGTCATTAAGTGCACAGGCGCACATCTTTGGCTCCAAATGTACGGTCATAACCGCAAAAAAAGACAATATTTAGAAATGAGAGATAGGAACAAAACAAAACTATCTCTACTTGCTTGTGTCTCCTTTACCTGTCCTAAACCTCCACCGTGTGACAGGCTACACTTCAGACTGATGTGATTATCCTTGAGTTACTCTATTTGAATTTGTCGTGGATACAGTTTTGGGCTGTAATATATTTTCTTATTCACTTTCAGTGGTGAGTTTCTAAAGGTGGCGTTTTTCTTTTCTCCTTTTTAACATCTAGTGAAAATAAATATTAAATGTGTTTTAATGAATCATTTATGGTATACATTATTATTACAAAAAAAAACAGTCTGTGTGTTGAGCCTCAGGACTGAGTTATCACTAGTTTATTGTCATTCCCAAACAAAAACAACATGCATGAGTTTTAACCAATCTGCTGATCTTAACTGACGTAACCTTTTACACAACAGCTCTTAGTTATTGGATACCAAAACTGTTACAAACATCATTACAAAAGAAATCCAAAGGGTTTGGTTGCATCTTTACCAAAAACAAGACCTGAAAAAAAAAGTTCTTTATTTTGATGTTTATTACGCTGTATGTATGATAGTCTTCCATCTGCAGTGGGTCACAAAACTTTCCTTGATGCCACGGTAATGACTTGCTCTCACAGTCCCACAGACTCTTCTGCATGCTGTCTGCTTCTCCTCAGACTGTTGAAATGCTGCTTAGTTCTGCATTTCTGCTAAAGCATGTTACTCGCCACCATTTAGAAATTCCTTTTTATTGTCTTGCAGTAACTGCCGAGCCTTTACTTCTTTTCTCTGTCAACCTTGATGTCATCGTTTCAAAAGTACGTGCCGTTTTTACCTCCACAGAGTTCAGCATTAATAATTCCTCCGCATAACAAATGTAGCGTGTTGTCACCAGCGTGTAGTGATCTGGAGCGTCTCCACTTAATAATCAAAACCCACAAGTCAACACTGTGGTCTTTATCAGCAGGAGGCCATCTACCTCATCCTCTGCTCCCCTGTGCACTCAGTGGTGCTTGGCTGCCATGCAGGTGGAGGATGATAAAATAAGGGTGGTGCAGAGCTTCCAGACAGGTGATGGTGCCAGATAAGACAGACCCTCTCAGGGAGGTGAGGAAGCCCCGCCCCCCACCTCCCCGAGGAGCGGGAAAAGAGACTTTAGAGAAAAAGCACATCTCACAGGAGTTTGACATTTCAGTTGAGTTATGAAGTTGTTGTAAAGTCCGTAACAATGATTCTCTGTCCACAAACAACAGCTTAAACTCCACCTCTTCATACTCACTAACATTTGTACAGACATCGCAGCCCGGTACAAGCCAGTGCAATGAGAGTGTGAGTACAGGCTATCATTAGGTCATCTCACCTCTCTGTGGTGTTGCTTGTGTTTCGCACCCTCATCTTCCTTCAGTGTGAGACAAACTTTACCACCCACTCAGTTGGTAATAGGTGTGTGTTGCAGTACACAGGATTTATGGTTGAGCTGGGTTTGGGTCCACTGCTGTAGGATTTTAATAGAAACATGAGATTGAATTTCCTTTTTCCTTCTGCTCTGAGACCAACCATGGTTTAGCAGTTTAACCTTTCGACAATCAAGCAGAGATTTGCGACTCTTCTCCTTTCACATTATTGTAGCATATTCGAAGTGTTACACACTCCCAAGGAACTGGTTATCAGTTTGGCCTTTGTCTACTGGAACACGGCGACGGGAACTGAAGGCATCCCACACTGTTTTATCTCCTCTAGTAACAAAACTATTCTGAGCTTTTAGTTTCTTTTTTTTTTTCTTTAATTTACTGGAAAAACAGTATGCTGCCTCCAAAAAAATAAAATAAATAAAAAATAAAAAATAGGACAGTCTTCAGTCTTCAGACTTCTCGTATGCATCTTTTGGGATCTCAGATTTCTCCTCTAATATCAACTAGGTGGAACTAGTGATGGACAAATGAAATCTATAGTTTGTAGATGATAAAATTCAAAGGACACAGATGGAGCCAAACTGCAAAAAGAGAGCTCGCCTGAACTCTCTGCACTAAAACCTCTCTAAATTTGTTCTCCTTCACTTTATCAGAGTCAAAATTTGCAGAAATAATGTTCATATGTTGTACTACAGTCTGATAAAGGTTTAGAGCTGCAGCTGCATCACTTTCAAACAGATATTCATCCTGAAATGCCTTTTTTTTAAGTGAACCTCCTTTTTCATTTTTTCTGGGTGCAATCTTCATTTACTCTTTACCAGTGTGACATATACTCATATTAACACATCTTAACAAATCTCATGTTATCCCTTCACTATGACACCAAAAGTATTGAAATAGACCTTGTGGTTGCAGAGATATACTCATTTAATTATGGGTATGCAATTTTTGAAAAATCAGTTCAGGGTTCAAAGGGTTAAACCCAGATCAACAGAACAGCTCAACCTAACAAATAACATTGACTCCACTACTTTTCTGATCCTACAGCTGATTTTAACACAAAAATGTGTTTGCACTGTTTTATTTTATTTTATCTCTGCAGTGTAAGTTCAGAAAACCTCTCTGTAATCACCGGCTGTGACTCTTTTTATAGACAGGGAAACTCTCACACAGACGGTTTTGTTTGGGGCCGTTTGTGTCCTGCAAACCGTAAGCTTTGTGCACTTTCAGTCCTCCAATCTGTGTTGTATTTTTCACGGCCTAATACAGGAGCTGAGTGTAGCTTAAATAACAGTTTATAAAGCTGTCGGCGAATTGATGGTGTGGACAATACGGGTGACATATTACAGGCTGACAGAAATCAAATTCCATAAAAATGAAATTGAAAACCCTCACTGAGGCGGCCTTGCTGCTGAGTAGACAGCTCGTTTTAAAGTTTTCAGAGGACTGAAGAAAAGCAGCGCGGCATGTTGCAGACCATTTTTAGTGCAGACCACAGACCTGTGAATTCAAACACGACTAATTCACGTCATGTATTATTTTATTTCCCATATATCCTCCTAAGGTTGCTGCTTGTGGTTACCTGAAGCCTGATCTGGAGGTTTGTGTAGTCAAACATGAATAGTGAGATCGAGAAGCAGCAGTGATGGTGTTGTGTTCGATAGAATCACTGATCTTAAACTTCGATGAGTCATGTGATATTGTGTTTCATCATATTTTTCTTTGAATGAAGCAGATGCCCCATGGAGACAGCCCTCTGTCCAGCCACAACGTCTCCTCTCAGTACTGCATGCCCTCGTATTACCCAGCAGCCACCTACCTGCCCCAGGCCATGGGCTCTGCCTTCTGTGTGCCACCTCGCTTCAGTGTGGAGGACAACACCAACAACTGCCCCGAGACCATGGCAGCCTGTGAGTGACACACACACACACACACACACACATACACACACACACACACAACTTCTCAGGCCCCATAAAGTTTTACCCAGATTTTATCAACAGTGTGGTTAAGTACATCTAAGGGAGGAGTGCACCCAGGACAAGTGTGTCATAAAATTTATAAGATGAAATAAGTACGGAGCAAAGCTTTTTTTAAATCAACTTCTACTGTACTTACTTTCCCCTTTTTACTTCCTCTTGAAAACAGAGCCGTGTTGACTTGTGTTGGGCGCACATGTGTGTGTATATTTCCAAACTTTTTATATTTATTTATTTATTGAACCAGGAATCTCCCATTGAGGGAGTCCTGGCCAAGAGGCTGCATAAGTTACAGTTACAGTCCCAACACAATTAAAATGACGCACATGGCAGCAAAAGTTAAACATAAATTGTTTTACATAAATTCATTCAAGATATATTTTTTATCCAGCTTCTACTCTTTATGCATTACTTGCAGTATTTATGGTCTAAAAATCACAAAAACTAAATAAAATAAAACTAATAAAGAGGATTAAAGGCTCTGTCTTTATGACACAGAGACTCCTTATGCCCCTGAATCGCCACCAAAGGGGTTTTAAAGACCCAACGTGCTCATCCATCTTTGAGTACACAGACCTCTACCTTCAGTGTGTGAAGTAGGGATGAGTCATTATTTTTAGTCATGATTATTTAATAGTTAAAAATAGTTCCTGTGGCTATTATCTCATGTTAAAGATTGATTTTTTTGACTTTATTTCATTCCCCCTGATTATAATGGGGTATAACAGTCTTAACTGTAACAAGTTGTTGCGTTTTGGGCAAAAATTTTTACATATCAGATTTGATTATGTTTATTTTATTACATTTCAGGCTCAGCTCTTTTGTTCCATGATCAACCAGTTATTACATTTCTTGGTTTATTGAATTTTTCTTTATTACATTTCTGGTCGTTGTTACATAGAGGGGCTCTAACAGGGCCCCTGAAAGCTTTCCGTCAAATTTCCGTGATAATGAAAAAATCAATCCAAGTAACTTGAGAAAGCCACTGTGAGAGTCAGAACTGGGAAAGTAAAACTAGAATTAACAACTTTGCACAGATGTTAAATGGATCTCTGTCTCCTGACATGCAATCTCAAAGCACTTAGAGAGATCAGGAGACTAGAAAAACTCCACGTTGGTGCAGTCCATTTAGCATTTCTTACATATTTTTGTCTGTGACAGTGGGTTTCATTTCTAGTCTTGCTCTGTGATGTGTTATCCAGAGACTGCATGAGGATCTCATGATGGAAATCAAATGGATTTCACCAGTTTTCATCTGGAAGTTCAGATCAATGTTATGTTTCTTTTTTTTCTAGTAGTATTATGTAGTTATAATGAGGTTTAACCTGCTTACATAAGGGTTTTAAGTTCTGAGGGACATTTCTCCTGAACAGTAAAATGTGTCAGAATTGGTGAAAATGGTTTAAGGTTGAATGATAAAATGAGATCAATGAGAAAATCAGTAAACGGTTTGTTTTAACTCTCTGACTGCCCGTTGTTTGTTGTGAGTCGTACATTAGTGGATCATTTAGTTCATCCCAGCATCATTTTTACATCAACAACCTTCTTGTAGTGAAAAACATGGCTGACACCACCAGCATCACAACCTTTAAGACCCCCACATCTCTGCCAGTGCCTGTGTTTGTTTATGACTTTCACCTGTCTATTTCCTGTGAGGGTCCCACGTCAGCCCTGCTGCCGTGAAAACGCCACGCTCCATTACAAGAGAACAACTATCTCAGCGGGTGGTCCCACATTTGGTGTCGGCTCAGACCCCAAACTGCAGAGGGGGAAAAAAGTCTGAGGTTAATAAACTTTCTCCAGCTTGTGATGCTTTTAAAATCAAGCAATAATGACTCACAACAGTTTTCTCATGCTGCATATTTACCTTTTTTTTCATCAATGAGCTTTTCATGTCAAGTTAAGATTTGATTCTCGACCAATTAAGTGAATTATTTAGAGGACAGATTCTGAGCGTCTAAATGTGTCTGTGGGACCACATCCCTCCTTCATGCTTTTCTTTCAAAGTTTATTGCATTTCTTGTTGATGAAGATCATGAGGAGTACAATTTACACTACAGTTTTTTTGACTGATGCAATAAAATAAAATAATGACAGCTTTGACAGTTGCTTTGACGTTAAATCACATTTTTACAGAATTGAGGGATAAATGTTCTCCATCTCATGCAGTAATGACGTTTTTGACATGAAACTGAGGGCCTCGGTTTTGTGTCTCTTGTTGCTGCACGTCGTCTACATTTGTCCTCAGTATCTGCTGTAATGCAGAGCGGAGGTAGAAGCCTTGCTCAGAGTTGACTCAGCATTGTGTTATCCAAAAGTCCTTCTGGACGCTTGCCGTCCTCTTCATCTTCCCCTCAGAGTGTGGGAGTGTGTTGTATCTACACCAGGCTGAAGACGAGCCTTGTTACCGCAGAGGAGGCTCTCTGCTCCACGCTATGTGAAACATTTGAAGGCTTGTTCTGTCCCTTGTCTCTTCATACGTCTGCATGTGCGTAAAACTTGGACTGTGTCCTTGATTCGGTTCCAGAGCTTATTCCCATCTTATCAGCTGAGTGTAAATCACTCTGCTGCGCTTTAAGTGTGTTGTTCTCGTGACCGTCAAATTTTATCTGAAGAGTGTTTCTAAAGTTTTGGCTTAAAAAAGACAGACTCAAGCACTGTATGTTAGATTCATGACATGAGATGTGTGAGTGTTGTAACTGGGCCTCATCACACAGTTAAAGACTCCACTGAGAAAACAGGATGTGATAAACTTGGAGGAGTCAGTGGTTGTTCATACTTGTTTCAGACTTGATGCTAACTTTAGAGTCTAACTGCAGGTTTCAGTTATCATAGCGTGAAACACATTTTGCTTCAGTCATCACGTCTGTACTGTTTGTTTTGATTAAACGTAAATGCAGAGTTGCACATCTTTTGAATCAGACTTCTACAGGAGGAGCACGCTAACATGATGTGATTCATAACGTGATCGTTCTGATGGGTTGATGATTGAATAAGACGTCTTATTTGAGTTAAAAATCCCAGATTTGTGTCCCTCTGATCGCTGTGTAGCTGCGTATCTTCCATGAGGAAGAAATCGCTGTGAGCTGTGAGCCTACCTGCCCTCCCCTCTTACCTGACTGCCTGCAGCTCTGTCAGATTTATCTCCCTCCCAGGATAGGACTAATCAGTTGGCCAAATACAGAGATCCAAATAACCTTCAGGAGTGCCACGCTGTCCTTTCCCCCTCCCCTCCTCTCCTCCTCTTCCTCCCCCCTCCCCTCTCTGCCCTCCCCCTCCGCAGGCCCCGCTGTCTCCGCAAAATTGCCTTCTGGAGTTAGTGAGCGGGAACAGTTAAGATTTACAAACAATGATGAAGCTTGTCATGCGTCTTTCTCCATCCGTCACGGCGGGCCGGGCGGAGCTGTGGGTAGAGCCGTCCTGGTGTTCTTCATAAAAGCCAGCTCTCTGTGAAATACGCCCCCGGCCGGCCTGTTTACTGCCCCGCGCTCGTCAGCAGCACCGCCGCCGTAAATCGCAGAGCGGGAGGTGACAGCGCAGTCCATCAAACTCCCACCCCACCTCGCTGCCCTCCCAACATCTCACCTCACACTGCCATCCCCCTTCCTCCTCCTCCTCCTCCTCCTCCTCCTCCTCCCCTTCTACCATATACACACTCACACTGTTTCTCCACTAAGAGCTAGCAGCAGGCTCAGATGAGCTGCCTCCAAAGAGTTATGGCTGTTTCAGTCTTACAGGAGACAGCTTCAAGCCGAGTCTCTCTGAGTTCATCTTCTTTCTTTTTTGTCCTTGTCCGGACTTTTTAAAATTCAAAAGTTTGTAAGATGTCAGCAGAGAAACTTTCCTCTTACTTTTTTTGAACACAAGATTTATACTTGAGTCAGACCTCAAAATCGAGCGCGGCTGTGCCGGCTGTTCGTTTGTCTGTTTTGTTATATTGGTGTCAGCGCAGAGCGTACAGTAATTTAAATGCAAATCAGATTGTTGAGGTATTGCAGATGTTAATCCTGATAATCGATAGACCTGCGTGAGCCCATTAAGTTAGAAATCCATTACTATCTTTCTAGATGATATTTTATTGATTTTCCTGGCTTCGATCTATACCGCACTGTACACCAAAGTGAGTTACTGCGTATAAAGTCTGGCGTTTCAGGTTCTCTGCCTCCACTGGAAAAAAAAAGTTAAAAACGACAGAGAGATTGCCTTCAGTAAGTTTCTTTGTTTCATGTGTAAGAGGGCTTTACCTGCTTTCAGATCAGATTACTTCAAACACCCACACTCTCTCTCTCTCTCTCTCTCACACACACACACAATCCATGTACTGTACTTGCACACACACACACTTGTGGCCACACTCATTCTGTAGATGTCAGTGAGGCCTGTCGCTCTTTTGGATTTATTAAAGCTGAAACAAATCGGTACTTCCAGCCCAAGAGGTGACCTTTCCAAAGGAAGTGCTGTTTCATGTCATGTAGCAGCAAGAGTTCATTTCCTTGGTCACCGACATGCTGAGGGCATCGCTCAGCTCAGTACACAAACTCTGTTGTTTCACAGAGGAAAAGCCAAACCTAGAGGTGCAACGGGTGTAATCTTTACAGTCTATATTTTATTAAAAAGTCTGGAGACTGAAGTTTTTGGATGATTTGGCTCCACTGTCATTATTATTTTGACACGTTTAACTTATCAGCACAATCTGCAAATTGAGACTTGAGCACTCTGACGAGTTATAACAACAGTTAAATATAAAAGTCTAAAAATCAACAACTTTTTGACTGCTTTCAAGCGTCAGCCAGTGATCTTTCTGTATTTACGGCTCTATTCATCAGACCTTTTTATACTGCCAGTGAAAGGAGCATCTCAGTGATGTCTTAGCTTCTGTATGAGTGTCTCAGTGGCACTGCCATGGGGCCAAGTTTTCCCCCCGCTGTCCTGCCACTGGAGGTAGTAAAAGTGGCAATACAGAGGAGAAACATGATCACTGTGAGCTGCAAAGCAGGCAAAGCCTGTCTGAGTTTGTCTGTGTGTGAAGGTTCCGGGTGGGTACCCAACTTCAGTTCTTTTATGGCACCCACAGTGGTACCAAGTATCAAAAAACACCCCATTGGTGCCAAGTTTCACATAAAAGGGACTAATGACAAATCCAGGGACTTTTCTGGAGTTTGGGGATGGAGTGAAATCATGTGTTGATCTGCAGCACCCTCTGCTTCTCAGTGAGCAGGAGGTGCTGGGCCCCTCCCCTATCCAAAACACACAGGCAGACTCCTCACTCACAGCAGACCCTCCAAGCTGCAGCCAGAGCAGACGACTGTGTGCTAATGAATCACGTTGATGTTTGTCTCTTTTGGGTCACTTTTGCTGGTCAGAAGCCCGGATAAAGGACGAAGGTTGATATTTTGACATTGAAAAATATTTTTTATAGTTATACACACGTTTATGGTGTACTCAGTATATACTGACTTGTCACTTGTTTACATCTGTTCTTTTGCACTTATTTGCTTATTATTTTATTTTTTTATGTAAGAAAACTGTTCAGAGTGGAAAAATACTAAAGCTGAAAATTAAAACTTAATATTTGTACGGTAATGTGGAATGTAGTTTTCTTTTTCTTATTGTTGATATGAAATTGGTTTTGAAATAAGTATCATTCAGAAACCTTATCAAAGTGATTGTATCGGTTTAGGTACAGATATTAAAATCTTTGATTGAAACCCAGCTCTACCTCTGCTGTGTGTTTACCTTCTGAAACGTGCGTCTGAAACAATGAAACATAATGTTGTGGGATTATAAATCCTATAGTTGTTTTGGTCCGTAGAATAAATGAAAAATTTTAAGAGGAGCTACGAAGGCAAAATATACTTCTCATTTGATGATCTTCTTCAAGATTTAAAGACCATCAGCAGTTAGCAACAAACTGATAATAAGTCACTGCAGCTCAGAGTCAGGATTAAGACAGGAAGCAGAGAAGATCACAGAGTAACATTTCACATTGCAGACAAAATCCTGTCAAATCACGAGTGCAATTTCTGGACTTTTGACTCAGTGTTTGTTGTTTTTCTCTCAGAGCAGAGCATGCTCAAAAAATGCAGCGGCTTTGTGAGTCTGTAGACTAATGCTCACTCTTTAATGAGTGAATAATAATCTCACAGACAGAGAAGACTCTTGAAATCTCCACATTCCCTTACAGCCAGCAGCTCTGTTCGCTGTAATGACTTCATCAATCTGTGAGTAAGAGTCAGCAGCAGAGAGAAGAGGCTCCCTCCGGGCCCCCTGAGACCCCTGAGGGCCTTGCTGTGTCTCTCTTCACTCTTGGTTACAGTTTTAAAGTCCTGTGTGGCCTGTCAGATCGTCTTCCTCAGCCTGCTGTGCTGCTAAGTGCTCTGATGGCCCGCGGGGCTGTGGACGGGCTAAATACCGGTGTAATTGTCTGCTGGGGGCACACGCAGCGTTGTAATGTGTTGTACAACACCACCATTAACAGCGGCCTGAGGCTGAGGGGACATTAAATGGCCGGGGCTGTGTAGTTTATGTCCTCTTCCCCACACTCTCTATTTCTCTCTCTCACTTACACTCTCACACACACACACACACACACACTTGCATTTGGTAGGAAGTAAATGAAATGCCCTCTTTTACATCCTTCATGTTTTCTCCTGCTGCAGTTTAGTTTTCCAGTTGAAGGAGGTGGGATGTATTTCAGTCTGTTTCTATATGTGTGGTATCAGCAGAATGACCTTCTTTCAGAAATGAGAAGACTGATGAGTATTCATTATTCATTACCACCAGGAAAACAAAGCTAACTTAGCTGCTCGTCATTATTTAATAATGAACTGTTAAAAATGCTCATTTTAATAGATGACTACACGGTTTTCTGTTGACGAAACACAACATTTTTAACGTCAGTTATTGTCATCAATCATATTTCTTTGATCGTACATGGATCAGAATGACATTTTCATTAATCCTGCAGCCCCGGGTTATAAGAATATCTATTGAAACAAATGTTTCTAAATTTTAATATATGGAAGCAATAAATTGTTGCCTCAGCACAAGCAAATATTCTCCACATAAAAAGCTTCACTCACCAGAAATAACAGGCTCACGTTCTACATAAATGAGAGGCTGTACTCCTGATATCTCTGCACAAAACAAACTGCCCCCCCCCCCAATTATGCTCCTTCAGTCACTTTCCTCGTGTTGTATTTTGCAGCAGCAGCAGCTCAGCGTCGATTGATAAATGATGTTGCCTTGACAGCTCTCTGAAACAGCTGAACGACTTGGATAAACACATATGGCAGCTTTAGCACCCGGGAGAGGCGTCCCTCTCTCCATAGCAATATATTTCACTCTTCCTGTGTCCTTTACTTTGGCATTTTTCTTACCCTGTCGACTCACAATGAATCTCATGTTTAAAACGTAGTGATAGGAAAGTCCTGCAAATATTGATCGGCCCGCCTCAGCTCATTATTGCATATCCATAACTTTTCGACGGACGGCGTCAGAAAGCCGGGTGATAGACTGACAGGCCATTTTGGGAGTTGATGGGGCACAGTAGCCGAAGTGGAGATTTAGCATAGGGACGAGGGCCGTGTCACGCCTCTCCGGCAGTCATCTTCACTGGGGACAGATTGGTTAACAATGCAGGAGCAAAGGTTTCTCTCTGCTTAATTAGCCTTTGACCCCAAACACTGATGCCTTCTGTCAGCCTGCGTTTGGCCCTCAACTCATCAGCTCCACCAGAAACCAATAATGAGCCTTTAAGTGTTTCTGACCCCTGTAATGGCTGCTTGAAGGACTGCCTCCCTTTGAACAATTGTCTCAACACGTCTTCATCTCTGAGACAAGGATGAGAAATACACTCAAGATTTAATCGCACACACAATTCAATAAAAAGAGACCGTGCAATAGCTGTTTGTCTCTGTCATTAAGTCTTTTATTCAAGTGTGTGATGTGCCTTGAATTTAGCAGCTTCAGGCTAACAGTGAGAGCTGTAGTTACAGTCCAGTGGAAGCACTTGTGGAATTTGCTTTACCTGCGACGCTGAATTGTACAAGCCAAAACAGACAGTTTTTAGCACGTCTGCTTGGTTGTTGCTGGGCTCAGACGCACCATCATGTTGTTGTTTTTCATTACAGCAAAACTGCTGCAGCATCCAACCAAAGTGTGCTGAAAGGGGCAAAATAGCATGCAATTAAAAAGTAAAAATGCATTCATTTCAGACCCTAATCACATTATGAATAATGTGTTAATGCTAACAGCCCTGTATAAAGAAAACATTAATAACTGAGCATCCTGTAGCACAACCCATAATGCCTCAGACATTTAAAGCTTCATGCAGAAATATGTTCTCCTTGACTTTATGTATCAATTCATTAATTAATGAATAAATTAATGAAATAACTGAGAAGTGAAATTTGCCGCACAGACAATATTTTGATTGAAACACATCCAAAGCATCATATGCAGAGTCAGTATAACTTCCATATCTTCCACCACAAGACGACAAGACGTCATGAGGAGGAGAAAAGAGGCATGAAGTGCTATTTTTATATTTATGGCAAAGACCAAACAAAAAGGACAAACAGTAACTTTGGGAAGACTAAACTTTTACCCAGATGGAATAAAACATCTGGGACGTTTGATCCTTCATCTTTTCAGCATTGCTGTTCTTCCGATCATTACTGTAAATTGGTTTCTACGTACAAACGTTGCAGTTAGGAGTCGTTCAAAAGGTCAGCTGTGAGCAGTGGTTTGAAACTTAGGGTGAAGGTCTGCAGTGTGAACATCAGCTGAGTGCCCCGAGCCTCCACTCTTCACTGCTCAGTATTTAAAGCCTGCCTGCCTGCCTGCCTGCCTGCCTGTCTGCTCTTTGACTGAGTTTTCTGGGTCATTAATTCCCGCTGCCGGCTGATGAAGAGCCAGACGTCCATGTCGCTTTCACAGAGGGGAGCGTCCATCTCTGTAAGGGGTTGTCCTCAGCTGGACACCTTTGAGACCTTCTCAAACTGTCCAGGGACGATTTTTTTTAGACACAGCTCGTATCGTTTTAATGGGAGCTATTTAATCCCAGGCCAACCTTGTCATGTGACGGGCAACTCTTCATTCTTAAGATTGAATTTCTGTTCCCTTGATGACGACCTCCACTTACTGCTCCTGTCCTCACAGAGCACCCTCAAATCCAGACAGCTCACTGTTTTCTGGTAACTTCTAGGTTAAGCAGTGAATGTTGAGACATTTAGACTCTGAGACATCTACTGATGAAGACTGTGAGACGTGGCTCAAAGCTCTAAAGGTCTGTTGAAAATAGTGAAATACATGACCCTTTCTGCAGTACGTAATGTCACGTATCTGATCATTTTATAACCTGGTTTGTTTGTATTTTAATAAGTGTTTGTATTTAAGTGTTTACAAAGGACTTCTTCTGCTTTACTCACCTTATCCAGTTATCCAGGTCTCCTTTTCCCACTACATTAAAACTCTTAATGGCTTTAAAACAAAACAATATCTATTATTTCTATGTCCAATAAAATCAAAAGCACCACAGATTAAAAAAGGTTATTTCTCACCCAAAACAGAACCACTGGTGGAGAATCAGCATAGATATGGTGTAAAAAGAGAGTGCTAACAAAAACAAAATCAAAGCAGTTGATGAAAATTAAAGACAGTTTATGATTTTTTTCTCCCAGGGTTACAGTCTCTTTTTTTTTCTTTTATTTTTTAAGGTTATATTTTTTACGCTTTTTATGATTTATACCTTTATGACCTACCATATTAAGCTTGCCAGAGCACATTTTTTTATTTTTACATGCTGTAGTGTCATTTTTCACGCAAAGCTTTTGCTGTACATCAAAGTATGGACTTATGTCCAAACTCACTAAATAAACTGCTAAAAAAGAGCAATAAGAAAAAAGAAAATTCAGGGGTTGTGATCTCATTAAACCAATAAGGCTGGAGGTGTTGACCATAAGATTTCCTTACACGCTGATGACATTGCTCTTTTTGTTCCACACCCAGAGCAGTCTTTTCCACATCTACTTCAGTTTATTAACTCTTTTGGTGAGGTCTCTGGTTATACTATAAATTGGAAGAAAGGGGACTTCATATCATTGTCAGCTGACTTGGATCCAACCTTTCTTACCACTACCAGATTAAAAGCAAATTCTGATGACATAAAATATTTAGGAACCGGAATATCAAAAAACCCAGGGACTCCAGAAGCTCCAGAAACTTCAGTAACTCATTCACATCCCTGCCATCTAACGCAGAGCTATCTGTGTGTGTGTGTGTGTGTGTGTGTGTGTGTGTGTGCGTGTGTGTGTGTGTGTGTGTGTGTGTTTACTTAAGTGTTATCAGCCCATATGACCCTTGTTGTATGGTGGATGAGTGTAGAGTATGAAACCCACAGAGAAAGCTTATCCTGCTGGATCAGACTGAATTACCATCTCCCCTCACATCTGGGCTTTTGTTCTCCTGTTTGGCAGCAGCAGAAATGATTGCACCTTCACTCCCTCCCTCCTCTCCTTCAGCAGGACAAGTGGGAGGTTAAAAAAGCTTCCTTTTGTTAGTCTGCACAAAGACTGTTTAATAGTTTGAAATCTTATATTCAGTGCTGAGTGACTGGGAAAAGGGCAAAAGTTCAGTCAGAAGAATAAACTTTCTTTCAACATAACTAACAGGTAAAGTCTCTCCTGTTACAAACTATTTTTTTCAGTACACAGTGTGAACCTCACAGAGGTACACCATGACAATAGAGCCTCTATTTTCATGGGATTGCAGTTGGGCCATTTCACCCAATCAGTACAATTTGCTTGTTGTAACTCAAAAAATAACGTCAAAGTTCTTTTTTTTTTTTTAGCTCTAAATCGGAAAAACACATATTGAACTACTCAAATTGTGTCTTGGCCCATCTTAGTCAACTTTATTTAATATTTTAAAGGATACCTAAGCTGAAGATTGTTGCATTTTTTCTCAGTCCTGTTACCAAACTCATGCGACGTCTAAACAGCATGTTTAAAAGTTTGTCACGTTATTTCCTGCTGCTTTTCTGCAGCACTCTGTTGAAGCTTGGCTCCCTGTAAGTAATTTTTTCCCCCCTATTTTTTAAGGAAAATAAACTTGAAGTAAAGTTGGGATAAGAATAAACACAAATATGTAAAGAATCATTTCTAAAGGATTTAATGATAATATTTTATGGTAAAGTCTATTTTTTGGAAGTGGAGACAGGCAACAAATGCTATTTTTCAAGTGTTCAAAGTACTTTAAAATAATCTTTAAAATTCTGTTTTGTTAAATATGACATCAGATCAATGTGCAGGACACTTGGCTTAATACAAAAACATATTTTACAGTTAATTTTAACATGCATTCATACTTTTTATTTCCTGGAAATACAAATGGCACAGATTCAGTGGTATGGCCTAGTTATAATATATGGTTCAGAATTGTGCACTCTCATCCTGGACTACAGTATTGACCCCAATTTAGGACGACCCTGATTATAAGACGACTCCCCGCTTTTTAAGATCAATCTTCAGAAAAAGACTGAAAACCAAAATTTACTTTGTTTAAATCAACTGTTTTATTTTGAAATTCTGAGAAAAGCATTGAAATATTAGAGAGTGTTTTTGTTTTTGGCTGTAAATACAACTACCAAGATCTGTGTTTCAAATGTAATCCTGATGAGAGCTCTGGTAATAATGGGCATGCCTTTTCGTTACGTTTCTCAATAACATGTCCAAATTAGCATCATAACTTCAGCTCAGTTTTCTGTTAACTTGCCCAACCTGTGATCCACTTTGCTCTGGACGATCAGCACACCTCTCCATTTTTCATCACCTGGCACTTTGTCTCTGCTGTGATTGGCTGATCACCACAGCCACAGTGAGGTCACTGGCTTTACAAAAACTGACACCCTCTGCTGTTTGGTCGTGTAGCGACTCCAGACACTTATCAGCATGTGTCAATGGTTAGACCCTGATTAAAAGACGACCCCACCTTTTCACATTATTTTCAATGAAAAAAACTTGTCTTATATTCGGGTCAATGCAGTATTTAACACTCTGTACATTCTGTCAGTCCAAAAAAACTCTGTCGTTGACTAAAATAAAATGCAGAAAATGTAACGGGCAGTGAGAATAATTAGCTCATTGTTTGAGTGTAATCACAGTTTGTGTTATAGTGTCATTAAGGTGTGCTCTGAGGCTAATTGAGAACAAGGCTTTGTGGTGTTTCAGCAACATTAATCTGGATTAAACAGGAGAGCATAAGGACAGGCAGAAGCAGCACAGAACATGTGTACGGCAGCATGTCGTGATTTAACATCTCCAGTGAAACTACCACGTCCAGTCACTCTACGCCTTTAATTACATCATAGATTTCCTGCTGATGAACAGGCAGAGAATTAACAGCGAACAGGCTAATTCACACACACACACACACACACACACACACACACACACACACACACACACACACACACACACACACACACACACACACACACACACACACACACACACACACGCACACATTCCCCCACCCACACAGTGTTATTGCTTTACAAGTGGACCACTGAGGGACAAGAAAGAAAGAGCACAGGGCACTTAGCTACACAAACATTAGTATTAACGATTGAGGCGCCTGTTTGGAATTGGTGACATACTGCAGATGGGCAAAAATTGGAGTCCGAAACCAATCAGGAAGTTAATGAGGAGAAAAATTACTCTTCTTCTCTTCCCTCCCACCACTGCTGAGGAGGGGAGAGGGAGGGAGACAGCAGAGGGTGAGGGATGAGAAGGGCCAATCAAGATGAGCAAGGATTCTGGGAAAAGCCCTGACATCAGCTTTGGCTGACTTTAAAGTTATCCTCTAGGAAAAAAAAAAAGAACGTAACAAAATCGCTCCACAAACAAAATGATGGATTCAGTTGGAGCGCACAAACCTTAAACAGTGAGAGATCTTCTCTTTAAATATGGAAGGAGCTGAGTGAGACAGACGTCAATCAAACTGAAGGAAACAACAGCACAGTATGGGCTGTAGCAGTGAGACGGGATGGGCTGAGCGGAAAAAAAAAAAGTGAACGAGTAGATTACAAGGAAGAAGACCTCTGTTGGGAGGATCAGTTGGGAATGTTGAAAGAAAACCACTGACATTTTTACTTGACTGTTTACCAGTCAACCAATGAGCCAATGGAAGCATAACTGATGGGGCTTTTGGACCACAGGGACTGTCTTCTGGAGCTACGTGCATTTTGACTAGAGGAACCAGGGTTTAAATTTAAATTTTTGCAACAGCTGTTGAAACACAGAAGAAGTCTTTGGAAATGAATCCTAGCTTAGTTCTAAATTCACATACATGTGTTACAATGTGCTTATCAGATAATGATTATCTCAAACCGTTTGAAAAGGATGCTATTACTGGATCCTAGGATCCTATTACTGCCCTCTACTGGTCTGGAGGTGTTTTGCAATTACCTTTATTTTTTTTCCATACCTCACTGGCCTGATCTATATAATCTACCCGAGTCTTTGACCCATAGTGGAAAAGCAGAAAAACAATTGGCCACAGGAAACATGTAGTTCTCGGGAACGTTTTACCAGGAACTAAAGGTTTCTGGACCTTCTGGCTAAAAAACACTTTTACTGTCATAACTGGGAAGATTTTTTTACCATTTACTGTCCTGAAAAACGAGGCTGCTCAGTGACATGATTCAGGAATGGAAGAGGGGACTTAGTATTTGCTTTGGTTTAAGCTCTCAATGCTTGATTTATTTTATCTCTACAGCAGAATTTGTAGCATCTTGTCAGGAACATCCAGATTCGAAACATCAACTCTGAGTGCTTCAGCTTTGTACCACACAAGCATGTCTAAGATCTGCAGCGGTTATAATCATAGTAATTTTTGACTGACTGTACGCACCAGCCTCAGTTTTATTACTCTTATTACTGTATGTGCAGAGCAGTGTCTGCAGACAAGTGTTAAAATGGCTGGGTGCACAAAGCTCTGCTGTTAACTGTAAAAGATCTGATGGTTTTTGTTTAGTGCGCGCTGTCTTCCCATTTTTGCTGACTGCTTCAATTTGCTATAAATCCCGAGCTTTGGTAAGAATCGTTTTAGTGTTCAGTTAAATTTATATGCGGGGAATAAGAGAGTGGATTGTTTGTTCTGCGGTGCTGATGATACCACTCTGCTGTTTTCTCTGTCTCTCTACAGTATTTCTATTCTCCTTCTTTATCCGCTCGCTCCACAGTACAAAGACATTTTTTATTTTAGGACTGCTGCTCTGTCTACCTACAGGATCCAATAGAAATTTATCATATTAATGTCTCTGTAGAGTATCCAAGGGATAGATTAGTAGCTCAATATCTGAAAAAGGAGGGAAATATTTGAAGTTAATAGACCTAGTTAATCAAAGTGGGGCAGGAAAGCAAATGATCTGAGAAGTAAAACACATTTTGGGAAAGCTCAGATCGTGGACATGGAAAAGATGTTGAGCTGTCATTGAGGACGGGATGTAAGAGCATTTGTAGTGAGATTTTTTTTTTTTGTCTCTGCAGCTTTCCCTTCAGGAGGGATCTCAGTTCCTCCAGACTCCACTGAGAGCGAGGCCAACAGCGAGACCCCGGACTTCACCATCAACCCCGTCATGGATGGCGCTGCTGCCAAATAAGAGAAGCTAAGAATAGCATTACACGCCAAGAGCATCACAAGATCAGCCACATTTAACGTTTTGTTTGAAAGTTTGAAAGTTAGCGTTGCTAACACAGCGTTGCTAACATGTGTTCAGACAGAAGGTTCAGCTAGTTAGCATTTATTCTGCAGTTCATCTTCAGCCTCAAAGCTCTGTATGCAATCTTTTAACGGTTCCAGTCCGTTTAGTTGGAAGAACCCTTGAAAAAAAAAGACGCTTTTAAAGATGGTTAAATTTACCGTGAACCAGCAGTGGATCATGTTTTTCCAGCTAGACAAAGACTTGTTCCTGTGTGAAGCTCGACAGCTGCTTTAAGCCTCCAAGTTCAGTGTTTTACAACCAAAAGCAAGAATTGATGCAAAACACATGATAACAGGTTAAAGATTTCATTAGACTTCCAGTCATCTTTATTCTCAATAAAACAGCAGCAGTTTATTAATTCATAGTTTGACAATCAGAACATATGAGATCATTTTTTTCAAGCTTAAATCTAAAATCACTTGTGAATACAACACGGCACTCATTTAGAAACTAAAGTGATAAAAACAGGCACAAAGAAGAAATCTTTTCTTCTCCTTGATTTTTGATACTTCCCAATGATTGACTTACATTACATGTAATGTATTATATTTTATTATTTTATTGAAAAATCTTTTTTAAAATCAGTTTGCTCTGCGGTAAATCAGAGTTTCCTCGAGATTTTATAACTCTAAGCAGTGAACGATGGGTTGGGTAATGTTCAGAATTTGTCCAGACATCCTGGAAAGTTAACATAATGTCTGCTTTTTAAAAAGAGTTAATTTTCTGTTTTTTTTTTCCTTTAAAGAGAGCAAAGGAAAGTTGAAAGGGTGATGTCTGTTACTTTATTAACACAGAAACACTTTTGATAACAGTTCAATATGTTTTGTTAATATTTCATCTCATACATAAATAAATCTGGTTTTCTCAATCATACATCTGGCATTTGACTGAGGTTATTTCTGCAGTTGTTGTGATGGTTTAGATTTTTACCTGGTTTTGGCTCCATTTAGAAGATTGTGTTAGTTTCATTGGATTGCAGCCACTCTAAAAGTCCTTAAACATGTTTAAAAGAGAGCACGAGCAAAAAGAGGGAGAAAAACCCAAGAGAGCGTAAACTGATCAAAGCATAATTATAAGTTTACTGTTGAGAACATTAAACCTTTCAAACTATTTCCAGACATTTTATGATCACACTCACGCTAAAGAAAAACCAGATTACTCTTCATAAAGACGTTTTCAAAACAGCTTCTCTCAGGTTCAAACGAATGTGTCGCTGAGTTTAAGTTTGGAGAACTTCTCTGAGCGTCTCGTCCTGTGAGGACAGAGTGCGACTTGAAGGAGAAAAAGGAATCATGAATCATGTTTCTCTTCGCTGTGGTGTCATGTGAGGAGCACCAACTGCTTATTTATGTCACCGATCCAGTGGCGTTGTTTATACCAGAAGATTTGCATCTCTATTGTAGAAATAAACTCTTTCAGACCAGGAGATTAGCTTTGAGATTAGCAGTGACAAACATTTGCAGTAGATCAGACGAGACGTTGAGGTTTTTATAGTGAGTTCTTCAAATGTTAGTATCTAGGGTCCAGGAAAATCCAGGGCCTTCAGGTTCCAGTTGTTTGGAGGCCACTTTTGGTCCCAAAACATTGCTATGGTAAATTAATTTCCACAGTTTAACAAAACAAAATCCCACTCCCAAAACCTAAAATAATCTCAGATTAATCAGGAAGAGGCCTTTGTCATCTGTAAACCTTTAAAGCTGTTATCTCTTGTCTTGATTCTTGAAGCTTTTCTGCCTCTGTGAACCGACTTCTACACCGCTGTTCTGCTTCCTGTTTATGTGTTTTATGTTTTATGGAGATCCATTTCGCTCTGCAAGCTTTCTAAGTGTTTGTGTGTGTTCGCATTTGAATAAGACAGCAACAAAAGTCATTTGGAATCTTGGAGTTTATGTCGCTACAAGTTTTCCGGAAATAAAAACGCTCCGAGGTGATGGAGTGTAAATGTGCTGTTGTGTTGGAAACAACAATATAAAGCAGAGAAAGAAAATTACTTGTATTTTCTTTCTGCTGCGCTGTGGGAACATTCATTGGATTCTGCCCCATCTGTTGTAATCAATAACGTGACCATCTTGTTTTTTTTTTTTTTTTATGAAACGCACTTACTCTTAATTTCATCCACCAGTGGTTTTAGAGAGAAGAATGTGGAGTTACCTATAAGACTTTGACATTATAAATCACCTCTTGAGACCAGATTGTGCAGCAGTATCGATTGATCCTGATATATCACAGAAATTTACTGTCACTTCTGTTTTCAATTAAAGATACAATCAGTCAGATAATGACTTAATTGGATTTTACAGAAGATTGAGTTTTATTGCCCTGTGCTTTACGAGTTTAGTTAAGGAAGGCCATTTTATCACGGCTGCTGCTGCTGCTGCTGCCGCTGCCTTGTCCTTCTGTAGCTGCTGCCGCCCCGTGTACGGCTCAGGGGGGAAAGTGTCACAGGATTGGTTTTCCTTGAGCTGCCTCTGCCTCCATGAATCACGCCGTCCTGTAATAGATAAAATCTGCTGGGATCCCAGCGTGACACCTCCGGGTGGAGTGATGGCTCCTCGGTACAGACACGGAGTGAGGACTTTGGTCTCAGAGATAGAGAGAGGAAACTCAAATATGTTTGTAAATGTAGTTTACTTCCCTAAAAGTTAAATAAAAATGAACTCTTTTTAGATGTACAAATGATGTGTAGTAGGGCTCAACCAATTATTGGCGGGACTGGTTATCTGTGCTGATATTCAGCATTTTGACGCATCAGCCTTTTTTTTTTTTTTAAATCCAATGGCCGTCAAAAGATCAATTTACAACTGGGTTATTTAGTCTCTGATGCAGCCGTGCCACAGTCACAGCTCTGTCTCCAGCATCATCGTCCCTTCCACAGAGCTGTCTGATAAGTTACACACAGAACCACAGCACTCGTTTATTTATTCAAATTTTCAGTTAACTTTATGAGACGTGCTGCTGAGCCTGTTTAATAAACATATGCTTAAAGGAATTAAAACAAAGTAAAGTGTTGGAGTTTGTATTATTTGAAACTTTGTGGCCAATATTTTTTTACTTTTATTGCACATGAATATAGGCCCCCTTAACTACTAACGATCAATATCGACCCTGAAAAAACCATACCGGTCTGTCTGTCTCTGGTGTGTATCAGTAACCCTGCAGACATGCTGCTGTATGTTTTGTTTACTTTGTTTTCCAGAGTCAGAGTTCCTGACTTATTCAATGTTTTGTAGATGAAAAGATTTTTATGCTCTTTTTTTTTTCTCAGCTTTGTGTGAATGTCACCTTTACGACGGAGGATTACAGCCAGGTTAAAAATAATTTAAAAAAAGTTATATTATGAGAACTAAGTCATAGATTTATGAGAAAAAAGTTATAAATTTATGAGATAAAGTCAGAAATTTTCAAGATTAAATTTATGAATCAATTTAAATTGTGTTAAAAAACAAACTATTCTAAAGGTTGTTTTAGAGGAGCGTCCATTCGCCTGCTCAAAGAGGATGAAGTGAGAGCGTCTTCTTGATGAAGTTGTGTTGAGTTCCAGCTTTGACAAACAGCCTTCTTAATATCTCTGCCAATAGTTTGTTAGAGAACCTGGAGCTTTCTGATGAAGGCAGCTGAAACACGTAGCACCGTAGGCTACCACACTACAACGGAGGATTAGGGCCAAGTTAAAACCTAAACTAAAGTAGAACTTCACAAGATGTTCCGTGTTCCTCATTTTTATACAGGCGGCTGCTGCTCTTCAGATAGACGAGATACAGACTAAAATAACCAGATTATTACACTAAATTTGTGACTTTATTCTTGTAGATTTTTCTTTTCTTTTCTTTTTTATAAACACGGCCCTAATCCACCATCGTACACCTTAAATCAGCCACTGTGCCATGAATGTTTATCTTTATTTATCATAAAAACATCAGGGTGAATCAGGAGCCCATTGGTTTATTGGCCTGTGTGATTTTAAAGCACCAGTTTGTACAAACTTAGAAATCAGTCTGAAATCATAAAAACACTGTCTGCAGAACAGCTGAAGTGGGACGAGAAATACAGTTACAAGTCTTACAGTGCTGTTATCGTCTATATCGGCACTCATCAACAGCCTCTTGTCCAATCAGAATCCATGGTTGGAAGTATTTTACTTACCTCCCCACTCTATTGCTTTTTTTTTCTTCTTTTGGACATTTTTGGGGAGACACATCCTAAATGTAACACATCAACAACTTTATACTAAAAAGTACATTTGGAGATGGTTACGAAGCCAAAACAGAAAACCAGTTAACAGCTCTGACTTAAAACTAGACCAGCAGGAGGGATTAAAAGGTGAATAATTATATCCTGCTCCTCCTGCTGTTCATCATGTTGAACACAACACCTGTGTGCGAAACGTTCCTCATGAATCTAACCTCAGTAGTTTTCTCAGCTAAATTAACACCAGTTAACTTGAGAGCATAGCTGTACACCTAGACCTTCATCAAAAAGTTAAAAGATCACAAACTGAGTGTAATAAAGTCGTATTTTGTGATGCTTTGCAGTGCTCACTGAGATAATGAATTTACTATTTACTGCCTGGCCCCCCTGGAAAGTCGTTATTACTTAAAAGTGTATTTTAGATAAATTCACAGCTCCATCTTTCCCTCTAATCGTTCTTCTTGACTGGTACTGTTATTTTTTTAACTGAACGTTAAGTCTCTCTGGACTTCTTGTCCCAGCTGACTTCTCTGTTCATTAATGAAAATGCACACTATTTATTTAACCCCCAACATACAGCACAAAGTTGATGTGCTGCCTGCAGCAGGATATACAAGCAAGTTTCACACATTTGAGTTTGTGAAAAGTGTTAGAAAAATTTGTCTCAGAAATTAAAGAGAAGCACTTCAGGCAGGTGTCTGTTCTTGATGTTTTCTTTGCCGAGCAGTGCTGGAGGATTTGAAGGACAGGCAGAGCCGCGGTCATAAACATCCCGCCCTGAGAGCAGAGCACCAATAAACAGGCCGAGGCTGACAGACTGAACCGACTTAACAGGCCGCTGTGAAGCTGTGCATCCACAACTAATCTGAGGACGGCACCCGTCATTTGCCTTTACTCCTGATCTGAAACAGCGAGGCAGCCTTCAGGGCGACGACACTCTTCTCCACAAGTGGCTCACAGGCATGAAATAAGATTTTTCACTCTCCCGTATTATGATTAAACTTTCAGTTTTATTTTTTATAAAGTTTAGTTTTAAAAAAGGTCAATCAGAAGGATGTTGTGTCAGATCCAGACATTTAAGCTGAGTTTGCATCAGATAAGTTTGGTTTATTTTGCTGATTTCTACCCGTCTGTATCCTTCTTGAGTTAAACTGTTTGTCTAGTAACCTAAATGAAGCCACAGACTTCCTCCTTTTCCCTGGAGACGAATGTTTCTGACTGATGTTCACGGCTTTTGTCACTAATTCAGACATCCAGCTAATTCCCCCTGTAGGAGCTCTGTGTCCCGCCTCCCTGAGGAGCATTAAATCAGCGTTTCTGTGACAGGACTTCTGAGTGGCAGAAACGCCCCCAATCAGCACCTAATAATAACCCCACTCAACAGAGGTCAGCACCTCCTCCTCCTCCTCTTCCTCAGGCTCTGTGGGGCCTCCTCTGCAGGAGGAGTTCATTCTGAGCCCAGTGATTGAAATGTGGAAGCTGTGGTCCTCTTGAAACGGTGGTCAATGAAAAGTGAAAAAAATACTTTAGATGATGGAAGAAGGAGAAATAAAGATTTTCTGGTGTGATTTTACACAGTTTAAAAAAAGGATACACTTCTTTACTGTAAATGCTTACAGTTCTAAAAAGGAGGCATAATCACAATCTATGAAAACAACTCAAATAACGGCAAAAAGATTCCTTAATAATCAAGATGCTCTTCAGATTTTAAGGGCGTTATACCTGGAATATTTATCACAGTTTAGGTATGAAAGCTCTGATGAGGGAGGCTGTGAATCAGTTAATTTTTAAACACTGATTTGAGCATAAATCATTCTGGTTTTAAACAGATAAACCAAGTATTGTCAGCTATTTATAAAAAAAACACATGAAGGATAGAAGGTTATCACTAAATGAGAAAAAATCCTCATCAATTTTTTTTTAAAGAGTCAAGTTAAATTCAAATTCAGTGCAGTTTTTGCTGTATTAAAAAGAAAAAGTGAAATGTGTGAATTGATGCACTAAAACTCTACATTAGTGCGAGGACTCAGAGTACTTAAATTCTGACCAACTGAAAAACTTAAAAAAAAAAAATTAGGGCTGAAAATTCACACCTTGACTGTCTAATCTGTTTTTCAGTGAAACCAGCATCATCAGTGATATTAGACTTCCTGTCAGGCTCAAACATCAGACAGGACACAAGCACACAAAAACTGTTTTAAGGAACATCCGGTTTGTGTCAGTTTTGGCGCCCCCTCTGGACAAAGTGTTTGCATTTTTGCGTATCTTTCCTGTACCTGCTAAAGTTGTTTCCTCACTTAAAAAAAATTCCCCTCCTTCATTCTTCTGACTTTCTTCAGCTTCCTCTTCCACCTTGATGTTCTCAGGCGGCCTCTGGTTGTTGGTGGCCTTGTTAAATGTGTCGTTAGCGTTTAGCCGTTGGATGGTTTGGTTTTCTTCATAGATTATTTCTGCCAGCTGTTTGCTGTCTGTTGTTATCCCTGTTTCAAATGTGTTAAATATATAAGTGATTTTATTTTTATATTTTATTTTAGTATTTCTGAATTGAAAGCACCTTCAGCGATCACTGCTCTACCTAATAAAAATAACATTTTTCCTGTTAATTGAATTCTACATATATCTCAGTTCAATACACATTGTTCCTCAGCATTTAACATTTACACTCCTTTTCTTGCAGCACATCAGAAAAATAAAAACTCACTCCAGGCCTCGTGTACACACTGATGCATCCTGCAGTATAAACTTTTATTCCACTTTGTGTTTTGCTCTTTATCAACGAACAACATGAATAAATTTATTATGCGTTGTGGTGTAGGCGTTCACCTGCCGTCTCCCACTCCCACAAATCTACTCGTCCGGCACAAACTGCAAAGCCACTCTAGTCACCTTGAAATTTCCTCTGCTATTTTCCAATTAAAAGCTTAATAGCCCTGGAGACGGGCTTCATGTGGGGAAGTTTACCGTGCTCTTATTCTCTGTAAGCCGCGCAGCCTCCGATCCCATTATTTGCTTGAATAAACCTTTTTTACGGTCAGAAATGGGCCCCGGCTTTGTCCGGTGTTATGTTTCAATGCCCTCTATTAGTCCAGCAGAAGGGACATATCAGGGCCCTCGATGTAGTTCCCAAAGGGCTTTTATACATGCACAGAGCTAATCATCTCAGTTATGTACGACTGTTAAAGCTACATGAGGCTGAGAGCATTATGATGGTGTGAGAAGCTGAATGCAGCCGAACAAGGAGGGGAAATGTAGACAAATACCCTGACCTCTAAATTTGATCTCAATACTTTTGTTACACCTTTGAGTTTATTTTATGTTAAGACATGTTTGAGCTGCTGAGTGGAACAGTTTGACTTAAAGGTTTGATACATTTTCATATTTATTAATATTTAACTGGCTGTTTCACAATCAGGGATCTTTCACCCTCTTTTTTCCCCTGTAGATAACTCACATTTCAAACAGATTTATAAATGTTGTTTATGTGTTTTTCTGCCTTTTTTTCAAACAACAAAAACATTCTTTTCTTTGT
Organism: Labroides dimidiatus; assembly: GCA_030710495.1. NCBI lineage: Eukaryota > Metazoa > Chordata > Actinopteri > Labriformes > Labridae > Labroides > Labroides dimidiatus. The sequence goes on along the minus strand of CM061153.1, from coordinate 8,084,466 downwards.
ACCATCAGCAGTTGATATCAGGCTCTCTAAGCTTCCCTTTAATTACATTTTATCTTGAATTTGTTACAGAGGAATTTATCTGTTGTAGTTTTTTTTTAAGAAAAAAAAAAAGGTTTTTTATATCATGCAGGAGATTGCCTTTTTTGTGTGCAACACTGTCAGGATGTGCAGCCTCATTTGAAGCTGTTTCTTCCTTTCATATCAGCAACTAGAATCAGTCTTTAAACCTGTGACACACATGCAGTGAAAGGAGAAGGCGCTCTGATGTTTCTCTTCCTCCTGAATTCCAGCACAGGTGTAACAGTCTGATTTTAAAGCAGGCTCTGCAGCCTCATGGAGAAACATCAGGGATTAACATGATCTCCACTTGCAGTTTTTTTTCCCCTCCAGTGGACATTTTTTGCAGCGTGCATGCGCGTTGACGTGAGTGACAGCGTTTGGTAACTCGTCTCCATAAGCGCGTGTCAGTCTGATACGTATCTGTGCTGTCAGCCGGAGGAAAGGTGGATCCTGCTCGACAAGCCCACTCCTCTTCATCTCCTCTTCATCTCCTCATCGTGTCATGCGTGAGGCAGAGCAGCTCCAACCTGCTCCATCTCCAGGACCACATCACTCCCCGTCCCGCCTCGCGACCCCGCGGATGCTCTCGTGCGTCTTGGAAAACACGCAGAGTCTGACAGAATGAACGGCTACGGGTCTCCCTACCTGTACATGGGGGCTCCGGTGTCTCAGCCCCGGGCCCCGCTGCAGAGGACCCCCAAGTGCGCGCGGTGCAGGAACCACGGCGTGCTCTCGTGGCTCAAAGGTCACAAGCGCTACTGCCGCTTCAAGGACTGCACGTGCGAGAAGTGCATCCTCATCATCGAGCGGCAGCGCGTCATGGCAGCGCAGGTGGCGCTCCGCAGACAGCAGGCCAACGAGAGCCTGGAGAGTCTCATCCCGGAGTCTCTCAGAGTGCTGCCCGGCATAGGCATGTCCGGAGCCGGCGAGGGAAACCAAGCAGCCCCGCAGAGACAGGAGGAGCTGGAGCTGAGATGGGGCAGCGCGGAGCCGGTTCAGGCCGGAGCGCCAACATGCACAGGTAAGACGACCAGGGAGCGGTCTGAATGTTCAAAACTTTATATTTCTGTGAAAAGATTCCTTTTTTTGACAGAACCGAAATGACAAAATAATGCGGATAGATCTTTACACACATTAAATAAATAAATAAATAAATAAATAAAATGGAGGGTTTATTTTCAGACAATTATTAGAGCTACATTTTCGTGCAATGTAATTTTTAGACCAGAGAAGTAACAACATTTGGAGAATATTGTTTCTTCTTTATTGTTTATTATGAAAGATGCACAAAACATCTTAAATTTTACCAGCTGTAGATTAAAAAATAATGTTAGGATTGACACCTCAGCTACAGCGTGTGGATTAATGCAGAGTTTTGTTTGTTTTTAAATTATATGATCATACTTTATAACACCAACACTAGTGTCCTGTTAATCACATCTCTGTCATCATCATTTCTCATTTCACCACAAGGCAGAGGCGCCGCACCGTCTCCTCTCAGGTCATCATTTATCATTCACACCCACAAACTCATTTGAACCTTTTTTTTATATATATAATTATTAAAACTTAAGCTTTATGTTTATAAGAAGCCAATCAAGTGCATGAATAGGATGATGATTGTAGTTTATAATTGTTTTCTTGACTGCTTTATATATAGGTACACCACATTTTTGAATATATATCTGTTTTAACAACCTGGTGAAATATCTCTTTGCAATAACATATCCATCAATAAGTAAAACTAATTCGCTTTGTATATTTATTATATGATAGTATTCTGTTTTAACCTTTTAAGTATATTTTTGTTTAAAAAAAAATCCCCAAAGGGAGAATCCCGTATATGAAATCTTGTATTACCTGATTTTATTCTACGTTATATCAATGATAAAGATGACATTTTGTGAGGGCAGCAGAAGACCATGGATGGTATTTAAAATTATAGAAATGATTCAAATAAATTATAGTCAAATTTGTTCAAATACTTTTTAAATCGTGTTTTAGTGTTTCGATAGTCTGTCGATTCTGACTGTTTTGAATGTTTTCCTGTTGATGTTTTGTGACTAAATTCACTAAAAATGTGAATGTTATTATCATCTTGTTGCAAAACAAATCTGCCTTAGGGGTACAAATAAAATAACCTAACTAACCTATACATGAATGAATAATTAGATTACAGTGATGTCCCAGTGAGAGCTGGGTTTGTGGCTTTAAAACAGCAGAAACAAATATTTTTGGCTAGAATAAAATCAAAATGTTTCTCTAAATTGACTTTTTCCAAATACTGACCCTATACTGATTTGGTATATGTAAAATGAAAGTATCAATTCTTTCTTTCTAAAATAAATATGTGATGATATGTGTTATATATGATAAACATTTTTTTCTTGACCATGGCCTTTATTTGTCCTGTATTTGGGTATTACTTCCATCTCAATTAATTTGACTTTAAACGGATATAAATGTGAGTTTCTTTTATAGACACACTAAATAAAACATATTTACACGTGTTTGCTACTTTGTACTAAACATATCAGGATTAAAATGCTTTTCTTTTAGTTTTTTTTAAAGATAAATAAATAGATTATTATTATTATTATTATTATTATTATTATTATTATTATTATTATTATTATTATTATTATTATTATTATTTGTTGTTTTTTTCCGGATTATTCATTTCTCTGCCCAGGCCCTCAGATTTCATCAGGTTGTGGCCTGTTGTTTAGGTTTCTCTTTAACTTTTGGACTCGAGCAGCACCGATCAGCTGACTCCAGATCAGCTCCACGTGCAGCTGAGAGCCTTTAAGATTCCAGCCATCAGCACGAGACAGCACGATCGAATGTAATCCCCATATTTTTCTGCACGAGGTCAACTTGAGATGAAAAGTTACCGAGCAACGAGCGATCTGTTTACACGGTGTGGTCAAAAGGCATCGACGAGAGATTCTTCACTGACACTCACACAGTCAGCAGTTTGTGTTAACAGCTCTGCTCAGGAGAGGAGCGCAGAAATAAACATCAATCTTTGTGTTGGAGACAAGTTGACAAAAGATGGATGGATGTTACTCTTCCTCTTTAAATGCAGGAGTTTGCATTAAAGGCTGTAATAGATAAGTGTGTCTAACAGAAGTGTGTGTGCTCGGGTTTCTTTCAGCTGAATGTTGTTTTTGTGTTTCATGTTCAAACTCGTTTCTGACTGCTGGTTTCTGGTTCTGCAGATCCTGCAGAGGACGCCCCTGATGAGGTGTCAGGAGGTGAGAACGGGGGCAGCAGCTCCAGTGAGAAGGAGCAGGACCCGGTCAGCTCACCTGAAGGCTCCAAACCGAACTCATGCTACACCCCGGAGCCCCCAGAGACCCCGACACACCCCGAGGAGAGCCGCTACAGCCTGCCCAAAACCGGCAGCGCCGAGAAGGAGGCCAAAACCGAGAGTCCGCAGAAGTTTCCTGTCACCCCCTCGGAGCAGAGCGTGCTCATAGAGGGCCTCGCGGGCTCCATCAACCTGCCCTTCAGCCTCAGAGCCAACAGGCCCCCCCTGGAGGTCCTCAAGAAGATCTTCCCCGCTCATAAGCCTCCCGTGCTGGAGCTGATCCTTAGAGGCTGCGGGGGGGACCTGGTGGGGGCCATCGAGGTGCTGCTGTCCAGCAGGAGTCCAGATGGAAACGCCCACGCGCACACAGACCCTCACGCGGACGCCTTGGTGCTACCTTCAAACGGACACCTGTTTGAGCACGCGCTGGGCTCCTACCACCCGGTCTCCTCCTCCGCTAAGTGGTCTGTGGGTTCTGCTTTCCGGGTCCCCGAATCCCTTCGATTCACATCCGATTCCGCTTCGGGTCCCCTCAGTGTCCCTTTGCAGCACCCGTCCTTCCCGCAGCCCACGCGCTACCCACTCATGCTGCGTAACTCCCTCACGCGCAGCCAGGCCAGCCCGTTCGTGCACAACGACGTGACTCTGTGGAACACGATGGCGCTGCAGCAGCAGTACCAGCTCCGCTCGGCCGCTCAGTACGTGTCTCCCTTCTCCACCGCAGGCCCCGCATCAGGCCCCGGCTCCGTGTTCCGCAGCTCCCCCCTCCTCTCCTCCAGAGCCTCCGAGGAGCCGAGGATCAGCATCCAGGAGGAGAGCTGCACGCTGGGACCCAAACCGGGGCTGTACTCCCCTGAAGAGGATTACGAGGAGCGCTCCGACTCAGCAGACTCCCGCATCCACAGCTCCTCTAGCTAGACTCTGCTGGACTACAGCAGGGGACACCAAAAATGTGTTAATGCGACAGAACTCGTGGTGGTGTGTGTATATTTTTGTCGGTGTGTTGTTTGAGTTGTGTCAATCAATCACTTTCTGATCAGCTAATGTTGATCGCCCAGATGTCACGTGACTCCGAACCAAAACTGATGAATGTAAAGGACTGGCTTCGTGTCAGATGTGTCACCCGTTGTCCGTGAAGCATGTCTAACTACTGTGAACACTGTGACCCTCAATGCATGAAGAGTATGCCAAATAAACCCAACGTTTCCCAAAACACTCAGACTGATGATTTCAGATCTGTTCTTTATTTATGCAAAGTAAAAAAAAAAAGTGCATTAAATGTGCTCGATCAGGTTGTGTTTGCATTCACTGGGGCTCAGTACAAAGTTTGTGTGCAACTCTAATGACAACATTTAAATATTTAAATATCTCCACAGACCCTCATGAGTAATAACATATTATAGAAATGTAAAAAGTGCCATGCAAGCAGAACATTTCAAAGTCATCCATGAATATTATCTGACAAATGATTACTTTCGTTTGTGGTTGAAGAAGCCTCTGAAAAGAATCAGTGTATGGTGTGTTTTCATTGTTACATTTTTAGGTCAAATCAGAAGAAATAAATAAACATTGTTTTTTTTCTGTTTTAAAAAGACAAACAGAAAATCAAAAGCACAAAACTGTTTAGTTTTAAACTAAAGACCCCCTAGTATTTGACAATAACTATCTCATAACCATGATTAAATCCTCTCATGCCTACAGAGTACTCCATAAAACCAAACAATGTTGCTTTTGTCTAATTTTCTCTTTTTCCACTCTTTTATTTTTTTTTCCCTCTTAAAACCCCTTGATTTTATTATGACTATTTTTTGACTAATGGAAGGAGGTGAAAATGCTCCACTACAGGCCAAAGTCTAGCCTCTAAAACCATAACCAGGTAAAGCACGTTTAGATTTAACCCCATTTGAACTGAAATAAATTTGAAAAAAGAAGTAAAACAAAAATCTCCCTTTTTTCATTTTGTTTTTCATTTAATATTTTTGTTGATGTTTTTATTTCTGCTTCACCCACCCGTGGTTTCAGACATTGAGAATTATTCATAGAAGCAGTTGCTCTCTTAGTTAATGATCCTGTTTGCTTTTTTAGGTCATAAAGAAACACTCGATTTTGTAACCAAATAAAAAACTCTCTACAGGAGCTTTAAGTAGCATTTATAGAAAGCAGATAATAAGATGATGAATTGAATGTGTGCATTGCTTTTATTTAAATCTTGTTAAAATGGAGCAGATTTCAGTAGCACCTTAAACAGATAGGCAGTCAATAATTTCCAGCTCTGATCAATAAAGTTTTATGTCAGTCATTCATATATGCACTTTATTTTTGTTGATTTGACACTTATTTATCAACCACAGTCTGCAAAATTTCTTGTCAAACACACACTTATCAAACCACTTGAATGTATATATCAAAGTATTTTCACAACAAGCCAACATTTTCTCTGGAAGAAGAGACTTCATGAATGCTGTCAGCACAGAACATTGAAGCATGTTGATTTAAGTAATTTCTCTATTTTACTTTCACTAATGGAAATATAAAAGTAACTAACTTAAGAGCTATGGATTCTGGTTAATTCCTCTTCTGTTCCTTATCATCTCTGAACATTCCCCTGTTTGCTCCCCACCACAGCATCAACAGACTGTCCCTCTTCTGGTCTAAACTTTTACAATGCTGCCATCTAGTGGTGAAATCTTACTACCTCATATGTATGTCGAAGGCCAAATTTCATAGAATACATTAAGAATGGGAATTCCAAAAGTTAAGGGTATGTGAACGAATCAATCAATGTTTAAATGGAATAAAAACAGTCATTGAAATATTCTTTGCCATCAGGTAAAGGAGTAATCTCAGAGTTTAAGATGAGGTTTAAATTAGAAAGAGGTTTAAAATTGCATTTTATGTTTTCAGAGCTACAGATTTTGGACAGACCAATGGGGTTTAAAGAAAATTATGATGATAATTTCAAATTACGTGCAATATTATGTTATCCTCTTTTTATAAAAATAACGAAAACAGTAATAATAATAATAATAATAATAATAATAATAATAATAATAATAATAATAATAATAATAATAATAATAATAATAATAATAAATTTGCACCTCTAATTCTCTAAGTTTACTTTATGCAGCCAAAGTTAATTCCATAACATAAAATCAACCGGATCCTGCTGAAGCTTTCCTCTTAAGAGGGTTTTTTTTTTTTTTTTTTTTTTTTTTTTTTTTTTTTAACTTACATTGAGGCCTTCGTTGTGTCTATAAACCAGCTCTGGTCTGCCACCTAGTGGACAAAATCTATACTTCTACAGTATAGTAATAGAGGCTGCACTACTCATTGTTCATCTATGTATTTATATATTTAACATTAATATATAACATTTGAGGTTTCTCGTGTACATTTATATGTATTGTAGCTTGAAAACCTTTGTATTATCATGGTGGATTAAATAATATCAACAAAAAACAAGACATTAAGGTTTTATCAGAGAAAGTTTTTGTTTTTCCTGAAATTATATCATTTTTTTATTTTTATTTTTCTTGTTCAACTCTTACAGCTCTTTATGTCTTTAAGTCTGGTTCTGTTCACATGCTTTAAAAAATTGATCTCTTAAAGGAACTTTTACATGTTTTTTCCCCCTGTTTTCAGTTCCAGCGTTACTAAAGTACTTCAGTGCATCCTCCACAGCTGAGAGTCGTCCTGTTTGTTGCACATTAAGGATGAGAGGTCGAGGTGTCAGGGTGTTTCAGACAGAGACAAATGCTGGCCGCCTGGTTTAGTATTTGAGCTGCATGTGTTGTCGCTCCATCAGAGGCTAATTAACATAACAGGATCCCCAGTGATCCCACACTCTGCTCCTCTGTCTATACACAGCTCCAGTTACACTTTACGGCTGACACAGCGGGACACTTCCAACAAGATGCTGCTGTTTCAATCAGACCTCAAAGTAAACTGGACAGCGTGTGAGAAAGTGTTGTTATGTGTCTGTGTCCTTCTATTTGTTGTGCTTGTTAAAAAGGAGAAACGTATGATCAGCCTGTTTGTCGGGTCTCCTTTCACAGATAGACATCAAAATAAATGCTGGAGTGTGTTTGATGGTAATTGTTTTCAAAATCAGAAGCTGTGAAAGAGCTGGGCTGAAAAACTTTGAACACCTTAAACTCTTAAGATGTTATGATTTTATTCTGAAAGCAACAATCATTAATAGATATCAGAAACAGAAAACACTAAAAACTCCTTTACCAAAAGCTTTAATCCACTCATGGTCCACTAGATGGCCCAAAGACCCTAAAACACTCAGCATTCCTTGAAACTAAGTAAAGCCATTAACTCCTAAGAGTCCCCGTTAACTTCTCTAACATCCCTTGACAGCCTAAAATTTCTGAATTCTCAAGAATCCTTTAAAGTATTCCTGAAATCCCCTAAAATAAAATCAACAAAACGATTGACAAGTAGACATACAGGATTTAAAAAACCTGCAAATGACACTGAAGCATCTTTGGGAGGACACAGATTTCCTTCAAGGTGAAATTTAACCCTTAAATTATTACCTGGAATCCCTTTAGAAACCTCTGTACATGTTCAAGGATCCCTGGATCTCCTTAAAATCCCCTTCAAAGACTCTCGATGAACCAAGAAAACAACCATATTCTTGAAAGTTGCTTCAGTGACTCTATGCTCTTCTGATCCCTTATAAAGTTTTCAACTTTGCCGACTCATATTTCCTCATTTATGTCTAAATCCTCCTCAAGAATCCCTGAAATCATATCCCAGATTTCAAGATTAGGTCACAGCTCATGAAGCAATCATGCCTAGAAGCTTTTCAAGGATTTCTCAAGGCAACTTAATTAGATACGTTCAGAGACTCTAGAAACTGATTTAGACCTCTTCAAAGTCCCCTCAAGACACCTGCAATGACTCCTGAAAACAAAAATGACCGAATTCCTATACTTCTACAAAACCTGCCAAATCTACCACCACAAAAATAATGCCACTTGGTCAGTATTGTCAGGGGCATAAAGGCCTGAAACTTCCAAACAACTGACCCATCAGTAATGTCTCTAATCCATCCAATCATTCCAGAGTCCTTGAACTCCTTGGGGACAGTAGATTTCCCTCAAGTTAAAAGAGAGTCCCCTTAAGGACCCATGAAACCACCTTAAATACTCATTACCCCCGAGATTCCAAAGCATACCCTGGAACTCTTTAAAGAATGCCTGGATGCGCCAAAAAATCCTGGAAACCCATCTGCCATAATGAGGCCGCGGACACAGACAACACATTTCACCTGGAGGGTCCGGGTCTATGAGGTTTCTCTCGTCCCACCGTTCAGCCCTCTGCCCACATCAAAGCATTCCTGGCGGGGAAACGGCAGCCCGGGGTGGCCGCTCGTAACCCCTGTAATAAATTAAGACGAAGTGGCAAATAAAGCTGCACCTGCAGGCCTGACGTCTTCACCTCCAACACATGGAGGCCGTTAGGAGGCACCGTCCTCATCTGGGGAGAGAGAGGACGACAAGAGAGGAGAAACGGTTAGAAGAATCAATGTGTCATAATTTCATTGATTATTTTAAGGTCCAAAGCTGAGTGAACATTTATTATTTCATAAAGTATACAATACAAGGTTACACCGAGCCGACGCAATCCGAAAGAAATGGCAAAGACGAAGCAAATTCATGCTAACATCATTGTATAAAATATCTAATATCCCTGTCTTCTGCTAGCTTATCTGAGCTAACGTAGGCTACACCAACTGAACTAATACCAGAACATGTCATAAATGATTAACCTCCCTACCCAAATACTATCATTGTTAAATTAAAACTGTTTTTGTCCAATTATTTGGTAAACACTTTTACTATTAACCTCTTTTATTATTATCTGCACCATAAAAAGAGAAAATGTGATTTTGCATGATGAAATGATCAAATAAATGCCACTGGAAACTCTAATATACTGACTATTATTATTTTTCTTCCCAAATTGAGAATATATAAAGAACCTTAAAGGTTACATTACCCCCCAAAAAGCCATTTAAAATAAATAAATAAAAATGAAAAATTAGCATGTAGCTTCAGAATGACTACCCTTAAGTGAATACAAAACAACTGTGACTCTTCTTAAAATATCCTTTGTTCGTTCATTACACACCAGTAGACAGGTAAACGGACAAAAGGTCAAAGTAAACACTCTCTTCAGGTCTACAGTATGTAGTGGGCTGTATTGTCCTGTAGTCAGTTCCCATGCAGTTCTGTGTAAACGCTGCAGTGTCTCCTTTTTCTTTTCTGTTTCACATCAGGCTTACCTTCACTCAGCGAGCTGCAAACAAAGAGCCACGCATAGAAAGCTCTCCACATTCCTCTTTTAAATTTAGGAGGCTTCGGTAACACCCAGTGATGTACCACAGTAATACATCTATTTGTAAACTCCGACCCCGTCCAATATTATCTGACGTTTACTTTGAAAGGGCCAATAACGACTGAGAAAGACTATGAAAGGCGGTTAAGAAGAAATCATATATCTGGAAATGTTAGTTTGTGCTTTTTAAAAAAAAAAAACAAAAAACAAACAAACAAACAAAAAACCCAAAACAAAACAAACAAACAAAAAAAAAAGCAAAAAACTATAATTCATTGTTAAAGACCGCGATCTCCTAAGAGTTTATTATTTTAGTTTTTTTTTTTTTTTAGTGTAAGGGCATTGGGTTGATCAGTCAAAGGTTAGGGCTGCAGGGATATTTTAAGGTGCTTGTTTTTGTGTGCAGATCTTGAATACATGCTGACATTGTATTTTCTGTCCAGGTGTGATTGTTGTGAAAACATTGTAATCATTCCTGGGACAAGCTGCAAAAACCTGCAGGACATATTGTTCATCTGTTCACCTCCTCCTCCACAGGGCAGCAAAAACTCTGATGTGTTGCTGTTTTTTCTTTTTTCCCCCCTTTTTTTTGTTAAAGAAAAACTTGATACAGTTTAACCCAACAAAACTGTCTTTTTTGGCAATTTTGGTGTGACAAGGCCACTCAAACAGGAAGCTAATTTCCGTAAGGTTTGCACTGCAGCTGGGTTAGTCCAGAAGAGGGCTACTAATTTATATTCTCAGGTGAAATGTAAGATAGGCTTATGAACAGTTATTTGACCAGTTTGACATTCAGGAAGCGAACGATGAGAGTGACTGAATAACTTTCAGTTGCAGCATGTTGCTTGTAGCCACATATTGTTATAATGAGGCTTTGTCACTCTGTAATTGTGTCCGGCCTCGTTGTTGCTGTGTGATAGAATTTAATCAGTGGAAATGTCACATTATGTTACAGGAAAACTTGTTAATAGATTCTTCTGGAAAATTATTTGTGCCATGCATGTCAAAAATAGCAGGATAAACAGTTAACAGTCAGCTAAACAAAGAGGCAGGATGAATTTGCTATTTAGCTATGGATTCAATGATAGTCATTAGTCTATCGTTAACATCAGGGAATTTAAGGATGTGAATTTAAATAATAAAGGCTCAAAAATGTAAATAGGCTCGATAAAAAGGTGAATTGATGGTTACATATTTAAATCTACGTTGATTTATAATTTTATGTTCGATGTAGCCGAATGCTGAAAAATAAACTCCTTGTTAATGAAACGTATTACAATTATTACTAACCGTTACTAGGAAAACCTCATCCGCCCAAATAACCGCTCGTAATCCTATTGGTCTGTGCGTCTATTGAAGCAGCCAATCAGAACGCATAAAGCGCAGAGTGAAGTTATTCTAAGGAGTGGCGCCTCATGTGTCTGTTTCAGAAGGAACCTGGATCTGTCCGGAGTGTGACACTCATTCATCCGCTCAGTTAACACACAACAACAAGCCTGCTCTGGAGTCTGTACAAACTCTGCTTCCTCCGTGTGTGATTAATCAAAGACGCAACGACGTGCTCAACACGGACTGGACAAGACCGCTGGATCAACTCCTGGAGGTAAAACCGAACTTTTAAAACTTATTTGTTGACACTTGGAAAACGAAGTGTGTCAACCGCTACTTTGAGATCTTTATATTTCTTCACCTAGTGTGGAACTCCAAGGATTTAAAGCTGTCAACAAAATCAAGTTTAATGTCTTAATATTGTAAATGCAGTAGGTAAACAAACTTAATAAATAAATAAATAAATAAAAAAATTCAACACTATACTATCTGGGTTGAACGTTTTCTTCGTTGTCATAAAATGTGGCCTATTCTAGCCTATTATTTCGACTGAAGTTAAAAATTTTAATTATTAAAGTAATATATTTGCAAGTTAAACAGGGACTTGATTTTTTGTTGATGTTTTGTTATAAAATGTATTTGCATTAAGAAATGTGTCACTGAGTTAGGAGACATTAGAAGTTATGTTTTTCTGCAATATTCAGTCACACATGTCTAAATAATTTCAGACTAACAGGCTGTTTTTTTTTTTGTCTGTAGATACAAACGAAGAGTATCCACACAGCCGGCGGAGGACGGAGTCAGTCATGTCAGACATCGCAGGTTGCGAGTTTGAAATTGACGTGGAGAGTCTGGAGACGGAGAGCGACGACCCGGCAGACTGCTCCAGTCGGCCCGGGTCGGTGCCGCTCGGCGCTGCCGCCTCGGAGGACGACGGAGAGGGAGCAAAGAGTGACGACAAGCCGGGCCCCAGCGGCCTGTGTTCGGGGGACCAAAGGAAGCTGAGCCGGACACCCAAGTGCGCCCGCTGCCGAAATCACGGCGTGGTGTCCTGCCTGAAGGGGCACAAGCGCTTCTGCCGCTGGAGGGACTGCCAGTGCGCAAACTGCCTGCTGGTGGTGGAGAGGCAGCGCGTGATGGCGGCGCAGGTGGCCCTGAGGAGGCAGCAAGCTACGGAGGTGAGCAGGACTCCGAGTGTGAGTGTCAGTGTGTATTTAAAACCATGAAGTGATATTCATTCAGAATTAGCAACGTCACATTTTAAGATCAAAAAGAAAAACGTATTAGACTTCAATCAACTGAATCAAAACGCTCTCCTTTGATAGCTGGCTCTGCAACAATGACAGTATAAACACTGTAAAATGTCCTCAAGTCAAGTCTGCTCAAATTCAAGTTTGCTCCTTTAACAGCAGCTTTATCCACTGCAGGAATTTCCTGGAGATATTGATTTTACTTTTCAGTTTATTTACTTTGTCCAGAGGCTCTGCTGCTCTTATTTGTATGCAGTCAATGCTTCCTCCTCCGATACAGAAGAGAAAGAGCAGAATTAACCATGCACATATGTCTCATTTCATTCACATGAGTCACAGCAAATGATATCATTAGTATCTGACTATATTAGATCATAACCTGGTGCTATTTCCACAGTTGTTTTTCAGGTTTAACTGACTCCAAACAGCATTTAAAGGGGTTTGTTTATACTCTCAACTTTATATTCCAGTTATAGCGCCTGTTTCGGTGTAAGTTTAGCTCTGATGTTGCAGGGTACAAAGTTTGAAGACAACAGAGGTCAACCAATGTACTGAACAGCGTGAAAAACAAAGTGAAACAGTCAGTCACAAAATACAAATGGAAATCTTCAGTAATCAGACACTTTTGTGGAAACCCTGACGTACACGAAACACCTTCTAATTTCAGGCCGATCAGCAGAAACAGTCTTTGTTTCTTACTCAGTTTTATTTACATAAACAAAAGCAAAAACAACGAGGCGGAGCTGATAGTGTCAACTTCTTAAACTTTACACGAGGCATGTTTGGTTGGTGTTGTTTTTTACCCACTGGAACCTGATTATTTAAAGTTGTTCCTGAATTTTTACTCTCAGATCAGACACTTTAAAGTCAGCGGGTGTATTTTTTAAACCCAGCTTTAGGCTGTTAAAATAAAATTTTGTTCTTCTCCGCTCAATCTAAAAATCTTTAGATTTGGATTTTATGTTTTCACTTGTATGAGGGCAGATTCTCTATTTATCCTCCTCAACACATATAAGATCTATTATCTGTATATGAATGATGGCTTTAAACGATTTATGAGGGAATATAAAATTATCCTCCCATTATAATCTTAAAGCAAAATATTTGCAGTGTATATGTAATATGAATGTGTGTGTGTGTGTGTGTGTGTGTGTGTGTGTGTGTGTGTGTGTGTGTGTGTGTGTGTTTGGACTGTGGTGACATTCAAATATGTGAAAGTGTCTGTGGTGAAATAATGAACCACGTCAGCTGTGGTATTTTAAAGATGATACCAGATGGGTGTTTCGAATGTGTGTGTTTGTGTGTGTGTGTGTGTGTGTGTAGGGTGTGTGATTTATGGTGTGTACTTTCTTTTTTATGTTTTTTAGCTTGTCAGGCTAAATGTGTAACTTTTATTGCACAAACTTGTGAAATGTTGCAGTCTGAAGTGGTGGAAATCAGAACGACAGAATCAGTAGTTTATTTTTAATGCATCGACTTTTTTTTTCCTTTTTCTTTTTGCCAAAAGTTGAGTGCATTTGCTGTTTTGTATTTTGACCATATATAAACTTGACGGCCTTAATCCCAGTTTAGTGTCCAGCTATCCACTGACTTTAACGTAACCTCCATTTAAAGTCATAGGATCAGGCGATTCAAGCAGATGTGATTTGGGTTTAAGCTGCATCAAATCATCTCTTTTCTTTTGTTTTGTAAATCTTGAAATCACAATTTTGAATTTATTTTCTTTCCATGATTTCTCAGGATAAGAAAGGAATATCTGGGAAACAAATCCCAGCAGAGAGGAGGACGATTTATCAGCGACACATCCGACCGTCGACCATGCTCGCAAAAAGCATCCTTGAAGGTAAAGAGGCAACAGATCTGCTACAGAGATACTGAGTTTTCAAATCTTCTCCGGTTTCTCTTTTCTCCTCTTTTGTCCTTTTTTTTTTAAACTCTGATCATCTGCTCATTTTGTAGCATGTTGAGGATTCATATGCTTTGCCTTTAAATTCATCTTTTAAACCCAGTTTTAGGTTGTTAAAAATACAATTTTGTTCTTTCCAGCTCAATCTGAAAATCTTTACATCTGGATTTTATGTTTCCACTTGCATGCGGGCAGATTCTCTCTTTTGCCCTCTCAGCACATCATACTATCTGTCATCTGTCTATGTATGATAACTTCATTTATCAACACACTGTAATCAGTCTCTGCTGAGCATGAATTGTGTTCAAAGTGAAATCTCTCTCATCCATGTTTATCAGTGTTGTGAGCCCTCTGTGTGCTTCACATCCGCTGAAATCATTTAATCATAAAGATATTTGAATTAAACCTGGGTTTATCTGCTGACAGGGTACCGTCCGGTGCAGTCCGATCCATTCCTAGCGGCCAACCCATCCCTTCCCCCGCCGCTGAGCGACCGTATGAGGAAGAGGAGGGCCTTCGCCGACAAAGAGCTGGAAACCATCATGCTGGAGCGCGAGTACAAAGAGCGAGAGCTGCTGGAGAACAGCCAGGCAGCCACAGCTTCACTGCTCTTTCCTAACAACATGGTGCACCACGCCGCCGAGTACAACTCTTATAAAACAGCGTACTCACCTGCAGCTCAGGCGGAGCCGCAGCCTAAAGAGCTCTGCAACTTCCTGGGTCCAAACTGCCTGGATCTGAGCATGCAGTACCCAGCTGGGTCCACTAACGTGGAGCTCATCGCCTCCAATGTCAGCGTGGCCACCACCTACCGCCACTATCCACTGCAGCCATCACGAGGCGGCTTCATGATGTGGCCCCGAGGTGCAGCTAACCTCGGTGACGCCCTGCTCTACCAGCAGTGTTTGTTTAACGCCACAGCGGTGCAGAACATGAAGCCAGGTGCCGTGTGGGAGCCCAAGGCGATGCCAGCAGAGAGCCAGCCGCCGGAGCAGGAGCCAGCAGCTGCTCTCGCTTCAAAACTGGAGGGATCTCGAGCCGCCGCCATGCAGGACTCTTCAGACCCTCAACGGGCAGATCCCAAACCTCCTGTTGTCTCTCAGGGGGGGCAGAGAGAGTGCTCAGCTTTTTCTCCACCTAAGAGGAGCTTTGGACAATCTTTCCCCAACAACTCTCATTCCCACAACTCCAGCCAAGTCCTGAACAAGCTGAGCAAGGACAGCGCTAAGCTCTCCATGAAACTCAACTCCTTCCACTCCCTTATCCAGCACTCACTGAGTGAAAAAACAAGCAGCGGTGCCGGACCAGAGCTCAGGGTGCCGTACTGCAAAGAGCTCTTAGAGGAGGCCGCACGAAAGTTCAGGGAGGGCTCCGTTAAGGACATTCAGGCTGTTAAAATGAGCGACAGGTACGCTAAAGACTTTCTGTCCAAACCTGTGGGGACCAAGATGACATCCAGCGAGTCTTTGTCATTCTCTGTGGAGGCCATCCTGAAGAGACCGGCACCGGCTCTGAGCCGGGCATTCCATTAACTTCCATTCAGACCGCGCACTAAAAACATCTCACTTTGAGGTTTTTAGGTCAATCTTAAAGACACAGGCACTGCATCAGAAATGAGACCAGCTACAAATCTGTTTGTAATATTTATGTACAGTATATTGTATTTCACATGTGCATGTTTGATAACTTTATTATGTAGAGTATTTAAACATTACTCCGATGTTTTCCTCATGTCAATAAACTTTGAAAGACTGAACTCTTTCTATAAAATGTCTTGAATTTCACTTTATGCTCAAGTTCTGACACGTTTAACTGTGAGCAGGTTTTTGTTTAGGTCAGATGTTAGTCTGCACCCTCTAATAAATCTGCATGCTCCTCACATTCACACACAGCAAACTCCAACACCACAGGGGAATATTACACATAACAGAAACATGCAGATAAAGGGCGGTCTTTTCTTGGAAATTAACTTCTTTGTGATTAATGTAAAAAAAAAAAAAAAGTACTGCTGATATAAATTCAAACAATGAGGTGGAACATTTTTGGGCTTTTATTTTGTAAATCTGATCTTTAGAGAAGCAGAAAAGAGATTTAATTTGGATTTTTGACCTTCAAATCACATTCAAAGACTTATGTTTATAATTAAAGTTACATATTTTGTTCCTTTTAAACAAATATTCAGTTTGCACTATGTGTTGTTGAAAAAGTGGCATTAATTCTGAAAAACAATACACGACACAATATTTAGTTGTGTCCAGTGCCTTTTAAATTGAGCAAGTAATGATTTGATTCAAAGCAGCTTTTCCTTTGTTTTGAGGCTCAGAGATCTAAAATATACATCTAAGAGTAGAGAGAGAAATCTTTCGGAATCGGGTCGTTACTTTTAAAACAGTTGCATCAACTTTTGATTTAGTTTGTTGCAAATCAGTCAGTGTGTTTACATGCCGTTCCAGAAATCGGACTATGAGCTTATTCAGCACAAGATTGGCTATTAAATAGCGTGTAAACGGCTCAGCGTAGCATTTTTCCGTAGCTTGTTTGACACACTTAAATAACACAGTTGCAATCAAGCTGCTGGTGGATTTGACAGATAATCCTCGGCATTCAGCCGGATGAGGAAGTAGATGACCATGATAAATAGGGTCGTTGTGCTCATACAGTCTGACACATACAAACATAAAAACATGAAGAGCTACAGCTGCATCCATCTCTGTTTTCTCTTTAGGTGAACTGAAAGTAGTTTGATAGCACGCAGCTTCGCTCATCAATAAACACAGCCCCACCTATCGAAGCGGAGAGAGACGTATGCGGCTAGAAGTCTGATTCTCTTTTCTGCATGGATACACAGACAAGACGAGATCTCCCAATGTGACTTTAAAATCCAGCTGTGACCTTAGCCGGACTGCTGCGTGCATGTAAACGAACCAAATGGGACTCAAAACATAAGTCACAAAATCTCAAGGACAAAAGTTTGATGACAAATATTTACATTTTTATTCTAATTTCTCATCACTGATGGTCAGAAAGAGTATTTTGTCTCCTTTACTGATTGTTTGAACTGTATTGTGTGTTCCCCTCTGCACAAACTGAGCACATAAATGAAGTGTGGATGTGGACTAACTGCTCTCTGGAGGCCTGAAAAATGATACCAGCCAATAAATCAAAGAGCTGCATCATCTCATCTGTTCAACATGAATTTCTCCACTCATTCCTTTCTAGTTACAGGCTCTCTCTCTCTCTCTCTCTCTCTCTCTCTCTCTCTCTCTCTCTCTCTCTCTCTCTCTCTCTCTCTGTGTGTGTGTGTCAGCGCTGAAAGACACTCCAAACATGGGTTTCACATGAGCTGCAGAACACTGATCCGTGCAATAATGAACAAGACGAGAAGCACTCTCTAATCTCTTCTTTCTGGCACAAACGTTCACTTTTCATCAGCAGGTTTTTCTACAGCCAAACCACTCAACCTCAATTTTCTCATCACTGAAGTTTTTTTTTTCTTTCTTTTTTTTTTTTGTCTTCAGTGCCTGAACTCTCAGAGAAATCTCAAGTCAGGAGGAGTCTGTGGGTGTGTGAGGGTTTCAAAGAGTTCCCGTTGTTGCTGCTGTGATTGGATAAAGACTGATGATGACATTTAGTGTCAGCAGCGAGAGATGATGTCGCTTTAAGAAAGAGATCAGAATATGTGGGATCAGGGCTGGATTAATACCACACCATAAAGTACAAAAAGAAAACATTATTATGAACTTTACATACAAGAAATTTGGTTAAAAATAAGAATTTTTTAAAGAAAGTTTCATCAATTCTGTTAGAACAGAACTATTTCTGGTATAGACCAAGCTAAATTTATCTTAGCTGAAGCAAAAAGAACACAGTTTGGAAAGTAACCGGCAAATTTTTGTGGCTTCATTGTTCTGAAACTGTGGTGTAAAATAACATGCTGAAGTTTTTGTCTGTGGTTTTAAGTCTGCAGTGGAGACTGAATTAAAGGGTAATTCTGCCAATTTTTAGAACTTGGCGTCACCATCTTTGAAAAAACCTGTAAGAGTAGCTGAAGAAGATAGTCTCAGCCTGCAGCTGCCAACAGGTTCTAATGGCTGAAACATCAACGTTACCGCCAAGTATGCACATTTTAAGGTTTTGTTTTTGTAGCTGGCATGCTTTGATTATTTCTGTTTCGATGAACATTATTAATCTTTTTAAAGCCTTTATTCACGGGGTAGGACAGTGCATAGAGTAGGAGATTGGGAAGTGAGTGTTAATGACACAGGGCTCTGATCAAAGAGTATAGCCTCTGTGCTTTGGGTCCACAATGTAACCAAGTGGAACCCCTTGGATTTTCATTTTAAGAGCCTGACAAAGTTATAGAAACTCCACAAGAGCACAATGGAGAGATTGTCTGTCTATGACTTAACAGTGTGTGTGTGTGTGTGTGTGTGTGTGTGTGTGTGTGTGTGTGTGTGTGTGTGTGTGTGTGTGTGTGTGTGTGTGTGTGCGTCGCTCTGACAGCAGTTGGCAGCTGAGCAGAAGGTGACAGTGTTTGTCTGCACTAACTGTCACTGATAAGTATCTGCTGAAGTCCTTACTACTGCCTCATTCCCAAAGTGTGAGATTTAACATGTCAGCAGAGTGAGCCACGTTTGTTGACTCCCCCCTCCTCCCCCTCTCCCGCCCCCCTCCACCATCCCTCTTATCAACAGTTGTAGTTCACACAGTAGCATTTTGTTTGGGTTACGCAGGTGTCGTTTGCCATTCAGAGGCTTCAATGACTTTCCTTCATGCTGTGATGTCGGAAGAAGAAAAACACACATTCACACAAACGGTCTGGGAATTTTGTCTTTTGCGTCTCTTGTTTCAAGGCTCGGAAAAAAACAAAAAAAACAGAACAGAGGTCATGATGTGTTTGTTGCTTACACACACTGATGTGATTGTATTCAGCTTCACAAAATGCTGACTTGTTTGCATTTAAAAAACTCTTTATTTTGTTCCATTATATGCTTACGGATTAACTTTAAGTTTCCCATTGTCACTTGCTAGTTTTTAACAGCACTAATAGTCATACAAATGCTGTGAACTAATCAACTTTTATTCTACATAGGGAATTCAAATCAACAGCTGCAGTGAAAGCAAAACTTTGAAGCTGCAAATCACTCAAAAATTTAGTTTAAGCACAGGATTTAGTTTTCTTTCATACTGCCACACCTGTTTCTTGGGTATGGGTGTTGCGTCGTTAATGATTCATTTAGTAAAGTTTCAAACACTTTCATAAGAACTAAAAGCTCTACTCATTAAAGTAATGGATTTATGCTTAAGAAGTTAGTAATCCCCCATTTCTTTCACTCCACTGCATTCCCAAGAGATTTTGTGAAATTTAGTACTAATATTAATCTAAGTGTCCACTTACTTTCAACTAATGTAGTAGGATTATGTTTTATGCCCAGGATCATTTTTTGTACTGTACTTTTAGTGCTTATAAGCACATTTTGGCGTGCTAACTAGCTTGACATGGGAATTTACCATCTCCTTGAAATGAGTCATTTCACATTTTAGGTGAACCAAAGCTTAGGAAGTTAATGAAGTTAAAAACCACCCTGTCCAAACATCAACATGTTATGTAGTTGTCTAAGGAAATGTTAGCGTATATAGATTATTAGCATGCTAATAATGCTAACTGGGGGAATACAATTACAGGCCAAAATATCTCTGGACACTCAGACCAATCAGGCCGTAAAACCTGTGACAAACATTTCTGTAGGCTGCTAGGCTAGGTGGCTAGCTAAAACATACAGCATCATAATGCATAGATACTTTGCTTACATGGTTTCTAACTCGACAACTTTCTGGTTGGTTAAAACTGATAACAATGGTGATTAATTCATCAACAGGAAAACTAGGCTTGTTGGCAACAGGGGTGGTGTTATGGGTGGACCAAACATTCCCACTGACTTTTCAATAAAGCATCCTAAACTTTTCTTTGAAAAAAAAAACAACAAAATGTTTTATAATCAGTAATTAATTGTGAAATTTAAAGTTTGTTTCTTTATTGTTAGATGCCCTGTCTTTATACAATGTCTTTTAGCCTGTTGGGAATAAAAACATCTAAACAGAGTAATGAAACATTCAGCCTCATGTTTTACAGGCAGGACTAGAGAATGATTTTATAAACTGGAGATTTTTTTGTCTTTTTTAACAGTGGTTAACGTTGTTGCTCTTACAGCCCAGGCATCATCTGTATTGCCCACTCAAAAATGAAATCCTGGCTCCATCCCTGGTTGAGGCCAAGATTGATTTTATCTAAGGTTCAGTAAACAAGAAAATATCTATTAGCTTTATGAATCTACTTGCTAGTCTTTAAGTTTGTATTTATGACTAATTAGAGATCCCCACCCCTGGGGAACAGTTAAATAGCCAATCATAAGTGCTGGTTTGATGGCTCAAAGGGACAGATGAAAACAGAATGGTGTCATCAGCAAACAGATTAATTCTGCAGGATGGACTTTCCCTTCAACACAACACAACAGCTCCTTTCTTCTCCTGTCCTCCTGCCCATATAGCATTTGGCTGCCCTGCCAGTGACTGTGTGGTTGGTTTATTGCTTTATCACCACCCCAGTCATCTCAACCTGTAACACACACACACACACACACACACACACACACACACACACACACACACACACACACACACACACACACACACACACACACACACACTCTTATGAATCCTCCTCCAGGTGTTGAAGCCAGCCATCCGTTCCACTGTTTCCATTGTCACGCCAGTTACTCCCAGCCCATCTGATACGCCACAATCCTTTTGCACATTAAGAATCTATTAAGCACCACATACTCAAACACACACTCACACTGTGGGTTATTATGACTCAAGAAATAAATGGCACATGCTGTATTTTGCATCGACGGTCAGCGGGCGTGAAGGAAAGGGTAGGATCCCTATTCATTTTTACCCGCGTTGTTTCTCCTCGTCTCTACCAGCAGCAGCAGGGAGAGGGACACCGACTGGTCCCTGCATTCCTTCCCAGCACCTTGTAATCCAATAAGAAATGTGTAGCACTGCAGCTTTTTGACAAGTAGCTCCCACTTAATTACCATGTTGTTAGGACTGACAGGCGTGGGGGCAGATGGGGGCAAAAGGCTGGTGGTTCAGAGATGAAACAGGGGGTAACTGGAGTGATACATTTCAGCGCATGCTGGAACGCTAACCGACTAAAAAGTGAACTTGTTGACTTGACTTTCACTTATTTGAAGCATGTGTAAGCTTAAAGTTTGACAGAGAGATAACAGGAGGGAAGAGAAATGTTCTGGAGAGGTGTTGAGTTTGCACTAAAGAAAACAGTGGCGGTTTCAGCCACAGAGTTTTGAAGCCTACGGTTGTAGCTGCTATAGAGGAAAGGCTAACTCTAACTTTAGATCAGGGGTGTCAAACTCATTTTCACCGAGGGCCACATCAGCCTAATGGCTGTCCTCAAAGGGCCAGATGTAACTTATAAATGTAAGTAAATGTAATCGAATGTAATGTGAAATAAACGTAATACTCCTTATTTTGGGCTGTGGCTTTCGAAAACACGCTCTGCTGCAACCGCAGTTTGCCTTTTAATTCTTTGTTGCTTTTCTTGAAGGCTAGCTTTGCGTACTTAGCTCCGTGTTTGGTGTCAAAATGCCGCCGCAGATTGTACTCTTTGACAACAGACAATGCCTCGTAACACAAAAGACATACCAGTCTTTCTCCTTGTATTCGCCTTCCCATCTTTCTTGAAACAGTCTTCCATCTTTATCAACTTTTCTCTTCTTGGACATTTTGGGATCATTATTTATTTCTCAATTCCACTCGTTGGCATTGATGTAGAAACACTGCTGTGTAGTGGCGGTGAGCCGTCAAATCGCGGGCATTGTGGGAAATGTAGTTTTTGGTCAAAGCACACTTTTGATCTATTGATTTTTAAACACTCAAACCTTTTAAGCTCTCACGGGCCACATAAAATTACGTGGCGGGCCATATTTGGCCTGCGGGCCTTGAGTTTGACACATGTGCTTTAGATGGACGTAGCAAGAGGCAAAAAGGCAGAGTTTAGGTGGCCTTTGGCCCACCTGTGAGTCAGTATTTCGACATCAGTGTTACGCAAGTCTCCTTGACTTTTGAATATTTTGGACACTCGAGAAACTGCAGTTTTTTGGGGGGTTTTTTTGCACCTCTGCATTGACTTCATTTTTCAAAAACAGAGGTTGTTGCTTGGTTTGGATACACAATCTTGATCTGTTGAATTGATCTCAGCTTGTTGAGGTAAACAATAAATCCTTTGTACACACCAGGGTTAGCCATGGAGTTCCGCAAGGTTCAGTGCTTGAACCAGTTCTTTTTATTTTATATGTATAGGCATAATGAGGAAACACTCCATAAACTTTCAGTCTTGCCATTGACACTAAGTTGTATCTATCAGTGAGCCAGAATTGGTTAACTACACTGTTTTAAAATACTGCAGCTCGAGTATGACACATCTCTCTAGTGTTAGTTTCTCTGTTAAAATCTATGATAGAAATTAAAATCCTTCTTCTGACCTACACTGCACTGGCTGAAACAAACATTAGCAGTTATTGTTTTGCACCCACTTCCAACACCAGGAGTTTGTATCTCAAAGGAACTGGTTGCAATATCTTTCAGTATCATTGTTCAAAACATCCAACGTATGTCCATCAAGATAAACTGTGTTGTATTTTGAACACTGGATGGACTAATTGATGCTAACTGTATTTTTTCCTCAAAAGCAGCTTTGTCTTCAACAGTTACTGATCTTTACCTCAAACACAAACACTCCCTTTAACACAATCAGCACAATCTGCACATTGTTCAGCGTCCTGCTCCCTCCTAAAAGTCGGGAACGAATATTTTTAACAGCAGCACCTGTGCTCTTGTTTTTGTTGTTGCAGTAGCTCCATTAACACCCGGTGCTTCTGCTCACAGCAGGAAAAGAATGACTTTAGAGCTTCACAAAGTGACATCTGGGGCAACAGACGAACAACTGAAGAGTCAGTTTGTGGCTCGAAGCAAACAGTAAAGCTTCTCCTCGGGTCCATAAAACAATCAGGTCTCTTCAGGTCTATTAGGCCCCAGACCTGAGGGAGAACAACCAAACTGATTCAAGGAGCTATAGCTCCTCTGTTTTCTTTGTTTTGCTTTGTTTCTACTGGACTACTTGTTTCGATTTGCAAGCTGAAGCTACTTGAAGGTGTGTCTCGACTCGGCTGGAATCATTTTGAAACATTCACGTAAGGATCAAGGAGAAAGGCAAATTCGGCCTCTTCAAATCCAGATGATAGCCACATTTGCAAGTTTATGCAAATCTTGATAGCCAGAGTTTGGAAAGGTGAACCTTAAGAGAACTTAAAGACACAAACAACCGTGTCCTCTTTTGTCGAATGTCTCTTTGTTGCCACAGAACACAAAACCCAACAACAAAAGTCTTCTCGTGTATTGTTGGAAGAGATTTTTGAAGGTTCTTTTGACTTTTCCGTTTTGCAAATATGTCCTTATTTTGAGACAAATACAAACTTTGCCATCTTCTTCACCTGGAGAGCTTTTACAGTGAATTTGCCAGTCTAAACACTCATGTAAATGTTATGGAAAAATGCTTTGTGTTGCATTGTCGCTCAAAGAAAATATCGTGATCCCTTCCATGGGCTGTCACTCCTGGTTGTGCACATGGTTTTTACAAATGTTATTTTTGTGGGGTTTGTTGTCTTTGCCGCCTTCTGCAGGCCCACTGTTTCTAGCCACAGCAGTTTTGTAGCTACAGTCTGAGTGAATAGATGGAAAAAGAGATTGGTTGCGGCTGTTGCTTCATGAGCACTCGATGCATGTAGAGGTTTGTGCAGATGGTGCAGCTGTAGTTCTACCAACACAGAGATAAATGAGCGCCGCACCTGGCTTACACTAACTAGAACAAACACCAGGATTGCCAAGGTTAACACTTAAAAGCTCTGATTTGCATATGACTATAAGAGTGTATTCAAATGTACACTCCCTCATAGACGACCTCCCCCCAGGCAAACACAGACACCATGTTTAGAGAGGTGTTCTTTTTTTGTTTTGAGAAATGCATCTTCCTTCTTTCTTTTTTCTCTTTGTTATTTGTCTTTATCTGTATAATTTACACACCTGTCCTGAAGGTGTTTTTGCAGACAGGGATTGATTGTTTCAAGAGAAAAGTGCTTAGATAGACAAAACAAAACTGGAAAATTTATTTACACTCCTTAGCCAGTATGCTAAGCTTAAAAATGACAGATCAGCGGACTATCTGAGGGGTCAAATGACGCTGAGTCAGTCTTCTCACACTGCAGCACTTTTAGTCTCACCAGTGCTTGACACGTTCACAGCCTTCCTCCTTGTTTTATTATTATTATTTTTTATTTATTTAGCAGTGAATCATCACTTAAATCCACCTATATGGAAGCCCAAAGCACACATGCATACACAATTTTTTTGGTTTTTATGTAAAATTGCATGTTTTTGTTGCTATCTTCAGACCCTGAATTACAAAAGAACAATACAACAAAAAAACCTCCCTGTGAGGACTTGACAAGTGATCTCGAAGGAGTCTCACTTTTATACATGTTCCTGTTTATAATCCTGTAATTTAATCCGTGGTGTAGTCTTATTTTCCCAGGAGAATGCAAACCCATTTTTGTCACATAGGCCAAAAGTCCCTTTGATGACATTTCACCGATCAGCAAAGTTTAACAGTGATAAGTGAGATCTGTCCTTTTTTTCTTCAGAAAACTGACAGAAGAGCAGAAGAAAGCTAAACAGAAGAGTGATAGAGCACGGGCTAAAACACGGGTTCATCTGTTTGTGATAATGTGATGGCTCAAACTTGAGAGTCTGTCAATAAAATAAAGAGTGAGGTTATGTTAGCTCTGATTGGTGAGGTTGGAGTTGGTAGATGAGCACTGGTAAGACATATTAATGTTATGGACATGTCTCAGAGCACCAGGCTGTGAGTAACACTAAACAGATAGTCTGCTCACCTTCTGGACACTAAACTACAAAACAGAGTTTACCAAGGATGATTGTTGTCACGTTTCAAACAGCAGTGCTACGTAGCCACAAATAAAAACATCACCTCATTGCTTTCCGTCCTTTGTGTCCTGAAGAAAAAAAAAAGTAGTGTTAAAAAGATCTGCTCTCCGTTCATTTGCTTCAAAACAAACACACACCTTGGCAAGAATCTAGCCTCTACTACAGTGGGTGATGTTGCTCGTGGTAAACAGGTTTTTTTTTTTATCCCAGACAAACACTACCGATTCCTGCCAAAGGTGTCACTGCCATCAACACCAAATGGACACTGCCTTTAAATAACAACCTTATCATTAGAAAACAAGCTTAGTTGTCCCCAGACAACCAGACCAATTGTCTGATGATACATATTATCTGTTGGGGAAAAAATCAACGGTGTGAACATGCTTCAAATTGGAAATAATAAACACATTATGAATAATTACCGTGACACTGTTATCTGTGTTTTTTTTTTTTTTTTTTTGCTGCAGTGGTTTTGTTTCCAACGTCTTCTCCTCAGTCTGCAGTCGACACCTTGCGCACAGAGTCGTCTCATTGTGTGCTGCTTGCAGCTGTCTCTGCAGTCAGTTTGTGTTTCCACTGTGAAAGATGGATTCAATAACGTGTCCTCAAACCAGCAGTCAGCCTCCAGACTGAAACTTCCTGTGTCTGCATGGGCAGAGTGGGACACTTTTACTGGTCCATCAAAGGCGGCTCATCTGGATGAGCTGATGGTGCTCATGTGTGGATGGTGGATCGACACCAGTGGTGTGGTGCAGGTGGTGTGATACTATTAACACTTCAGTTACCATAATAGTCTGAAAATATCATAAACGTGCACCCCTAGCAGTTATATTTAGAGTCATTGCACGATTAAGAGTGCTGTTTCGTCTATGAAGAGAAAAATAGGGGTATGAAAAACATGTTTAGAGAACAGAAAACTTAAATTCAAGACAAAAAAAGAGCAATGCTGTTTTTCCTTAATATCAATGACCACATCTGCATTTTAGTACCCAATGAAGGACTTTGTTGATTGATATCATCTTGTTCTATGTCTAAAGATATTTTCACATGGGTAAGTTAAAGCTGCTGACCCCAGAAGTTGCAGGGCGAGGCTTTAACCTTGGAGTTGGTCTGACTCAACCTGTTGCCACTGTGACACTTTAGCCTTGTTTAGTCAACACAGCCTGTGCTATTCTCTGTGTTTTCACATCAACACATTTTGTTTCCTGTACAATACAGTGTGAAGAAACTGGTTTCCATTTCTTATCAGCCTACAGTGTTTGAAGAGGCTGTTAACGCTGTGGCTTACAGATTCTGTGCTGCTTGTCTGATAATCTTATTTTCATTTTGTGCTGTGCTGTTGCTTATCTGATAACTGAAGAAGACCGAATCTGCTTTCCCCTAAACTCTGTGTAGAGATCCAGAAAGAATGAAGGGTAATGTTTTTTTTTCATTTTGGTGAAAATTTCAAAGGAATAGTTTGCTTTTTTTTTTTTTCTTTTTAATTGGGGCTATTAGTCCAAAAATGAGGGATCAATAAGTCTTTTTATTTTTGACAATCAAGAAAATTTCACTGTGTTGCTCCATTTTTTTAAACTTTAAGAAATATCAGATTTTCTTTTTCAAAATTACATTACTAAGACCTTTTTTCAAGACCATCTGAAATCACATTTTTCTGATATAAAACAACTAACCTATGGCTAAGTCCCGCCCCTAAACACAACGAGCCAATCACAGTGCGTATAGCCCTTCTCATACACTCAGAGATTCTCTGCTCAGTTGCCCATCCAAGTGTTCTGTTCTAAGGTAAGTCAACACCGTATTTTAGGCAACATATTGTCATTTTGCTGGAAAAAAATATAAAGTTATCATAAACATCTGTAACGTTAGCTAAAGTTAGCCTAGCATTAGCTCCTAGCTGTGTTGTTCGTCTTGTTTGTTGGAGGTCATTGGTCTGTTTTGTTCTAGTTTTTGTTCTTTGGTGATCGTCCATCATTGTTAGCTGTTGTCCAAAGAGCTTTAAGTTAAACTAATGTTAGCTTCTAGAGCTTAGCTTCATTAGCTTATCTTTACTAGCCCAGATCACAAAGGTTGACAAACATTAAGCTCAATGATTCAGCATAAATACTGTAGAGATAAACTAACAGAGAGACACTCTTGGAAAAGATGGTAAAAAGGCCGTCATATTTTTCTCGTATTATGAAACGAAAACATTTACTTCAGTGGTGATGGTGATGGTAACGAGATGCGGTCACTCACATTTGCACTGGCACCTGTAAATTTTGTCCTGTAACTGAAACTTTTTATCGACTTTCTTAACAATAAAATTATTTAATTTCTTCGGCTTTAATTATCTTTTTTATTTTTTTTTTGTATCTTTGAAATGGTTTGATGCAATTGAAGTTGAAGAATTTTTGTGACACCTGTCCTCAAAGTTGTCCCTGGAGGAACCAAACAATCCTGAATCTTGGTCATAAATGAAATCCAAAGCCTCTGTATTCGTCTCCAACTCTAAATTCTTTACAGCTTTTTGCTCTCACTGAGCATGAAAGTGTTTTATGGGAAATCTGTGACACACAGGAGATACCACCTCAGGAGTAGAGTTAGGACGCTTGACTCATCCAATCTATCACCTGCAAGTCAATCTTTGGGAAGGACAGACGGACAAGCTGCCTTTCATCCAGATGTCAATTTTTATGGGGAGGTTGTGTTACCTCAGACTTTTTGATACAAATCTCAGAACAGCAGAAAAATGTTTGAATGTTTTTGAAGTCCACTGTGCTTCTTTTTTTAAAGAGGCTGTGAGGACTGTCTGTTTGAAGTGGACTGAAGTGACACCTTTTGGCTGGAATCGCGCTCACATTGTGGTGATGACATGACTCTTAACAAGGTGCGTGTTTATTCTGAGATGAATGGAGATCAGATCTTGATCTTGATGCAGAATAACTGCTGCATGTGGGTTGGAATGAACATTATCACAAACATCTTAGCTTGTGTTTCAGCCTTTAGCCCATGCTATCCCTCTCCTCTTAGGTTTCCTCTGCTCTTCTGTCCTTTTTCTGTCTGTCAGTTCAGCTTCAGTCTCCACCATCACTACAAAATTAATCACAGAAATAGTTTTCAACAGAGAAAAACACAGAACTCTCCAAACGTTCTCAGCAGGGGTGCTGTTGTCATAGAGACCTGTCTAACCTGATTGGGAAGCTAAGAAATAGCATTTAGAAATAACCTATATTGGCGCTGATAATCTCATTTTAAGTTGTGGATTATGATCAGACAGATATCTAGAAGTGAGACTTTTTCAAGAGCTCTTAGAAAGTCCTGATACCCCCTTTAAATGTCATTGGTAAGATGTGAGAAAAGTAAGGATTTGAGTCAAGTAAATTATTTTTGCTTCATTACTTAAACTTTACTGCCAAAAGCAGAAGATGATCAGGGCCTGAATCCTCTGATGGTGTTTTGTTCAACAAGCAGCTCTCATGGCCTCAGTGTCATCACTCTGGGTCACAAATAACAGTTTAAAATTCTCTCTATGCTCTATATTTACTTTTATTCAATGAAATTGGTCAAAAAAATGTCTTTAAAATCAAAATAAATCATGTCTTGGTATTAGCAGCAGAAACCCGGCTTTCACCCATATGTTGTAAATCTACAGATGATGATTTGGTGTAATGTAATTATGATTGTAATGTAATTGTATCTTTCTTAAAAACAGCAAACACAAATACAGTTTCAAACACTATTTCCTGAGGCCAGCTACTTTTCAGGTTGCACTGTTAGCGGAGCATTTCAACGTCTTTTTTTCCCCACATCATTATGCGATTGTATTTTAATTTTTCATCACCACTCAATTTGCATGAATTGATTCACAGCAGATAGATAACATGAGCATCATCTGAGAGATCTAAAGTGGAGTGAAAGCATGACTTTTAACCAAGTAGTTTACTGAAGCTCAGTAAGAGGAGACTTGCCTTTATTATAAAATTATTTTTTCTTTATGGAAAGAATTCAGATTCTCATTGAAAATGCTCGTATTGGAGCAGGAATAAAAATATTTTGCAGCCTTATTGATAATTTTGCTTTTACAGGTGATCAAAGCTGCCTAAGTAGTAGATGAATTTGGAGTAAAGTTGGTCTAATTTATACCTACTTTATATCATTTAAATGTTTATTCTGAAAATGAACTCTTACTTTAAATCAGTTAAATGTTAGTGTGTAAAAAGTTGAGCTTCTAACTTTAAAACAAGTAGAGTAAAAGTCTGAAGCTGATTGATTTGAAATCTTAATTTCTAATACTAAAAGCATCCTCTTATTTTTTTAAAATTTTCACTGAAAGATATTCACACAAAATACCTAAAGTAAAAATAATCCTGTTGCATGTTTTTTACTTTCTCTCCTATCATCTCACTGCAGCCTTTCAGATTCACTGCAGTTCAGAATATCAACCCTGAAACCTGATCTTCAGTTTCCTGTCCAGCACAATGTCTAACAGGTGGTTTGATGTGGCCTTGGGTATGATTTATTCTGCAAAACTCATTATTATGAGCCAATGAGGCTTGAAATACTCTCACCTGTCAGAGAAAGGTCCTGATCAGAGTCGTTTTCCTGCAGCACATGAGATTAAAACCTTTTTTCCCTGTGAGTGAAATCTTAAACCGCCTCTGTGAAAATGAACAACGGATGTACAGAGATGAAAGTCCTTACATGGAAAAAGAGAACGACATACACGCATTGTTTGCCCCTAAATACACCCTTGTGTCAAACGTGCCCAGAGGTCAGGGTAAACATCAGGTTTATGTTTGCTCCCTAAAACACCATATAGTGTACATTTGTGCATCAGAGTGCTCAGTGAACGGCTCCACCTGCAGGAAATTTATCAAGAGGCTCTTTGAAAGACAGCAGGAGGTCTCCTAACATGTGCTATTCAGCTGCTCGCCTTATAGCCCGGCTCTGGTTTTCAGAGGAAAACCTGCACACGTTACAGTAAAGATTTACACCCCGGCTCGGGAGAAAAAAATCACCCTGCGAGCCACATCTCCTGCAGGGTGATTATTGCTCCCATTCGAGGGAGTGTATTATGTTCAGTGAAGTAACAGAATATATTTCTGTGATACTAATGACTCCTGTGGTTTGCATGTGGAACAACTTCCCAAAGTCCTAAACTTCTCAGGTAGCGTCTCTGTGAAACCTGCTGCTGTGGTGGAGTTCAGCTCTGCTTTGCATGTCCTCCATCATAAGTAATGTGTGTTAAGAATGACCCGAGTGGTCGGACAAACCTAGGCAGGAAAAATATCCACTTCCTCTGGGCCTGAGAGGAAATACGGACAGCTCAGGTCCCCTCAGCCCACATGTGAACAGACGGTTTCACTGCTTTTGCTTTTGGAGTGGTAAAGGAAGTAAAAACGCTGGGGGAAGAAAGCTGTTAGAGCTGGCAGGTGACTGCGTGTTGATATGTTTAATAACTCATCGTCATGTAGATTGGTCTTGAAAGCTCCTGAATATGAATGAAGACTAAAGTCTGAATGTGAAACGGTGAATTTAATATCCAGAAGAAGTAACCGCTCAGTACATCTGCTGATTTATTTGCATCAATGAATATTCTTGTATTTTTCCTGCTGAACTCAGATTACTGGACTGAACGTCGGCTGTATTTAGAACTGGAGGATGGAGAGGTGGACTTATGGGTAAATCTCACAGTAAAACCTCAATACCAAACTTGATGCTTTCAATGAATCTGTGTGGCTCCATCCACTCCTCATATACAGTCTATGGTTATTATTTCCATTATAGAGTTGGCTCCTGCTGCAGCATTGGTTACTGTATGTATCTGCTGCAGATGAGGTTCAAAATGAAACAAGGCTCAGAGAATTCGAATTGGAGATTTTCTACTTGAATTACTCGAGATCCCTCGCTCATACTGGCCTGATTTCATATCTTTGTCCAGATGCACCTGTTCCATTTATTCGATCGACCTTGTTTCCACGCTACCTGAGACTGGAAATGTTCATTATAATTTCATACAACATGGCTCCAGTGGAGCAGTTTGAGGTTAGGACACAGGAGCTCTGATTTCCACTTTAGATTTTCTCCTCAGTAATGACTTCACCGCCTCCTGTCTGCTGTGGAACACCAGGTGAGCTCAGCTCGGCTCTACGGCCACGTCCCGTCTCTGCAGTTCTCTCGCAACAGCTGCAGGTTTCGTACGTGAACACTCGATATGAAAAATGGAAATAAACTGATCTGTAAACCATCAGGAAAATCCCCATCAGTGCATTAAAGACTTACAAAGTGGAACCACTAAGATTTACCTGGATTAGGTTTGAGCCGTAAGGGTATTAGTGTTGGTCTGCAGCAGCTCAGACTGTTTGCAGAAGGTTGTACGGTAGCAGTTCATCTGATTTAAGATGTTTTATAAAGGACAATTTATACAATCTGTCCCCCTTTTTTGGCAGCTGAGACACATTGCAGAAATCAGGTGTTTCTCGACTTCTCCAGACATCTATATTTGATATCCCGCTCTCATTTCTCTCCTTTGAATTATCATAATCCCCCTTTACCTGTGACAGACTCCTGCACTCTGTATTTAAAGTTTTCAGCATGGATGAATGAACTTGAAGACTGTAGTTAAATGTTAAGAGATAACATAAACGTTCACAACTTTTGGTGGAAATTCACAGCTGATCTGCAGCCATGGTTGAGTTACATAGAGGTAAAGTGAAGAGAGCGAGCATTGCTAATGAATTCAAAGCAGTGAAACAAAATCAGATGACATCTGTCAGTTTATCAAATGTTGGTCTCTGCTGAATGACTGTTTGCAGTGTGGTGATAAAAAATGAGATACCCAATAATCGTTGCTTTTTAGTTTAACCTTTTTTTTTCTTTGCTGCAGTGAAGCAGGTTTTATTATTGTATTTTATTTATTTATTTGTTTTAAATGTACCAAAGTTTAAAGTTCAGGTAATGGGACAACTTTACTTCACATTTGCAAAATTCAATAATAGTTCTTCTAGATTCAGGCAGATAATTAAAAATCTTTTAGGTGGATGAGACTCTGCTAACCTCCACAAGTGAGCTGGACGAGATGGTATTAAGCGTTTTGGCATAAGAAGGTCTCTAATACAGGCAATCATAGAATAAGAACGTTTTAAAGTAGGAGTTGAACATAAATCTCAGCTTGTGATAATTTTATCAGCTTTAAGCAATTAAGGATAATTAAACCCCCAAATTTGACAACGTTCAGCTTTATTGGATACAATTTCTATTTACTAACAGCATATATTTTATTTATGTTTTTGTTATCTGATAAACTTTTTTCTTTCATTCATTTGAGTGTCTGCTCTCTCAACTTGCATAATGAGCTCTCTAAGTACATTGATGCTCAAACTTTTTGCCCTTTCATTCCAGTCACAGTAACACCTTACACACAGCCATATTGATACTCTTGGTTTGGTTTAAAGCCGAAGTTCTCCCTCCTCTGTCCCTGAGAGGTTCTAGTGATGCAGCGTTGAGGACTGCGCTGATTTAGAGCCACCTGAGCCGTGCCCGGCCTGTCCACGGGATTGATGGGAAAGCCAGACAGCATGTGCGGTGTTTTACTGTGGGCTGCTCTTCTGTTTTGTCACTGGAAAAAAAACCCTCACATCCATGAAACACACGTCTGAACGACCCGGCCGAACAGGAAAGGGGGCTATATAGGCTATAGCATGACATGTGTAAGCAGATCTAGCTGCATTTGAAGTTTTAAAAGCTTCTGCCTGAAAGATTTAGTATTCAGGGTGGGGGAGGAACGTATATGACACCCTTCCAGGACCTCTTATGAATTGGAATCAATTTTTCAAAGGAAATCATAAAAACGAGTTCCTTTTCCTTCTTGCCGTGCGATGCTGACGGCTCCATTTGAAGTGGGCCTATCCACATTCTTCCACCATTACTGCTAAGTATCCACCCCGAGCATTACCTTCAGCCACAGAGGGTTTGAGCCGAGGTTACACAACTTAATGGCCCAATTTGAGCCTCGCTTACATGACATCAGGACATGTTGTGGTATTGTTTGGAAACAGTCGAAGAATAATACTGGGCCAGGGAGAATGACAAAGCCAGTCACTCCCTTACAAATTCGTCCGGCTGATGAGAAAAGCAAAGCGGCGTGTAACGGCTCCTAAAAAGCCCCATATGTCTGAAGAGGACGGTTGAAAGTTTCTCTTCCCGTCACGCTTCACTCACAGAGCTTGTAACCACAGCGAGGACTCTCTGGAGGTTTTAGTGACGCCGAGAGGATGGAAAGGCTCCCGTTCGCGCCTCATCCCAGCCATCAGCGCTTTCATCGAGATCCACAAAGTTCATCCAATAACGGCCCGACAACCTTTATCGCTGCACTTTATTGTTTCGCTCAGTCCTTGTTGAGAGAATGTCACAGGCTGTGTAAAAGCTCAGATGAAAGGGAGGCGGGAGGACGATATGTGGTTCAGTTTCAGAGGGCTGCCGGCTCACCAAGCTTCCCTCGTAGAAAATATAAGAAACTCATCCATAAAGTGCACAAAGTGTCTGCTTGATGTGACTCTCTTCATGAATTTGGAATTAGTGGTGGAAAAAGCAGCAGTCTGGTGACTTGTGGGAAATTCAAACAGCTTCTTACTTGACTTGCATCGTCAAGCATGCTTTGCTTTTGGATATGTTGCATTATTTCTCTGCAATGAGTCTTTACCATCCTTTTGAGAGTATTCTATAACACAGTGAATTCAGGAAACAACACATCCTCTATTCTCCATCCTGCAGCCAGAGCCGTCTCTGAGCTGCTCCGCCTTTCCTTCTTTTCCCACAGGGATGTCGCGGTTAAATGAGGCAGACGATGAGTTTCACCTCCTGTAAAGTGTGTTAGTGAGATGACTTGATAGTGCAGCAGCAGGGTGGTCTCAGGAGGGTTGAGTCCTTGTAAAAACGAGGACCTTCCCATCTGTACGCCGCCCTCTCTGGGTTGTTGGGGCCCGGCTCTTTTAGCCTGATGACCCACCCAGCTGCAGCTCACTGTGTTAACATTTACTCGCATGGAAAGTCAAGAGAGTAGATATGTTCTGTTCTCACACATCATTGGACAAGAATTCTACATGGATGTGTGCTCTTTTGGTCTTGCATACAAATTTTGCCCAAATGCCAGTCGCTGTATTGCAACAAAAACTTGCAACGAAAGTAACCCACCATACCTGTCGCAACTGTAGCTTTTCTCAGTCATCATTCATATCTGTTTGTTTGAGATATCAAGAAAATGCAGTCTGCACATCCAGATTTCAGTCGGACGATGAGGTTCAGACTGTCATGTGGAGTGCACCAGGGCCTTCTACTGGGGCATCTGATTTTCTTATTGTGATTAAACATAGATTGATCCATGAATTAAACTTCCTATATCTGAATAATGTCACAAATGAAATTGTGCAAAAGGGTTAACCCAAAATGAATGAGTAGAATACGGTGATGAAAGTAGATTAATATCACTAAAACCGGAGAAAGATATAAACAAAAGTTATAAAAAAGAAGGAAACAAATTTAGCACACAAAAAAGTGTTTTGCAGATTATTTCTTGATTCTTGTCAAAAAAATCTTTTTCTGTTGGGAAGTCTGTTTATTTCTCTTTAAATGGTGCCACTTGTGTAAGGAACATGCATTTGTGGGATGAGAGGCAGAGCTGAGTTTGTGGGTTGCGCCCATTCGCCAGATCTTCTTTGCCAATGCCAAACAGCCAATTACCGTCTGCACACATTAAGACAAACAAGTGAATCATCAGAAACACAAACTAAAACAATAACTAACTCAAACTGGTTCAATCTCTTAAAAGTATAAAGAGGACTGATTGAAACTGTAAGAGTAAAGTAACCCTGTCCCTGTGTAACCCTTTGGCCTGCCAGTCTTTCTTTACCCACCATCCCCTGCTTCATTGTGGTGTTGTGTATCACTCACCCTCTGAGTCTTGAGTGTGTGTTTGTGTGTGTGTGTGTGTTGCTGGTTGCCTGAGCTGATCGTCCTCCTCTCTCAGAAACAAACCTTCCTGCTGCTCCGTCGTAACTCTGCAGCTCCTTCATGCTGTGTCCACGAGCTGCTGAGTAAACATGGCTGAGTGGACACACGCAGGCCCGACAGGTCGCTGAATCACTGAGAGCCTGCTGGGAAAGGCACCACTTATCAGAGCAGAGGGCTTTGACTCGTCAGGTAGAGGAGAGAGGGGTTAAAAAAAGGAGTGTCATCATAAACTTATCAGAACAGTCCAAGTAGGAAAACTATCACATGTATAAATGCACGAAATACTGAACTATAAAATGAATTATGTATTTAACCAAGCATCTGAGAATTTTAAAGTACCTTAAACACTGGAAAAATAGCATTTGTTGCCTGTCTCCACCTCCTAATATTAAACTTTACCATGAAGTATAATCATATATATATATATATATATATATATATATATATATATATATATATATATATATATATATATATATATATATATATATATATATATATATGAAAAAAAAACATTTAGTTACAATCCACACTTTAGTGGTGTCTCTGGGTTTTCACTAAGTAGCATCATTCAGATCCTCTGCAGGCCATGGGAAGGCCAAATGTAAGTTCACTCCTTTAGTGTCAACATGCTGTTAGCATAAACACCATGTGGCTTTATTTGATGTCTTTGCTAATTCTATGTTAAAAACTCATTCCTGTTACTTTCAGTCCTGTTACTTAAATGAGGAGTAACAGGACTGAGGACCAGGACTGAGGACCAGGACCAGGAGCCAGTAGAGTCCTCTAGTCCTCTAGTCAACTGATTCATTAGTCTGAATGTAAGATGGCGTAATGCTGATTTTTTTTTCAGGATTTTACACATTACAGTTTTATTTACTTAAATTGTTGAGATTTAAGCTCAGTTTAGGGGCACAGACTGCAGATGGGTGGAACAGAATGTCACGTTTTATGCATGTATTAGTCTCAATTGTGTGGCCAGACTAAAAAAAAAATCATAATCATAATGCGTCCCTGGTATTGTTCAGGGGGCTGGGCCAAATATGGAGGCGGGCCGCAGTTTGGGGACCACTGCGTTACGAGATACACTTTGGTTTTATTTTTGTACTTGACAGAATGTCAATTTTCACATATTTTAGAACATGAATAATTTCAGTGTCATGATTAACACATTGTAAGATAAAAGCTGTCTGGAAATGGACCTCAAGCCACGATTGGCTTAATTTCAGCCCTCAAATATGACATGGTTGAAATTTCTTTACATCTGGACATCAACATCTGTCAAATCATCACTTACAGAATATGGAATAAGGAAAAGCTGTTTGGTGGCTGTCACTGCGTTGTCAAAAGGTTGGCAGTGTGATCTCTTGCTTGTCCAGCTGGCATACAGAGACATGTAGAGTAAAACACTTTGAGTTCCACTAGAAAAAGACTTCATGAGTGCTGTCAGCCCATAAACAAGTTCAGAGAGTGTTTTTGTAACAAAAAAGATGACAACAGACTAAAACTATTGCTTAAGATGAACACAATCTCGAGAGGAGATTCAGCACTGAGGTCAAACAGATCCAGATGGCCACAGGTTTCAGTTCATGATAACTAGAGCCAAGCTCATGATTGACAGTGGAAAGAGCGAGCTGTGGATGTCCAGGGATAAAACAGCCCTAGATTCACTTATCTGCAGAGGTAAAAGTGAAAAAAACAATCTTCACCAAGATGAATGATTGTTAATGATCAACATGAATCGTGCAAAGAGCTGAAGAGAAAGAAAAACCAGACCGGAGGTGACCAAACAAGATACATTTCCATCCGACACATGTGTCCCTGTAACCCTGCATAAAAGAAAGGTGTAAGTCAATGTGCATGACCTTGCATAAACACTTGCCATAAAAGTTAACACAGAGGATTTGAAGGGCTTCAGCTCCTTGATGTGGGCTCGCTGATGACCTGCCCAGATCTGCTCCTTTTGGCTGAGGCCAGCTGCTCCGACGACTCCTTCAAATCATCGGCCTCGGAGAGTATGACGCAGCTATTTCCGTGCAAGCAGGTTACAATAGGAACAGGAATGCTCGCAAAGCTATAAAAGAGAAAACGGGATCTGGAATCTAGATTGGAACATATAAAGCAGCACATTAATCTCTGCTGGAGGTTTTCCTTTTGTGAGCTGATGTCTTTCTTCTGTTTTTTTCAGCACAAAAGGCCGACGATGACCCCGGCATCTGTCCAACTGCAGCTTTTACAAGCTGCCTCGACACCTCGCCTCCTCCCATTGGCTCTTTTTGTTAAGTGAGAAGGGTGTGGTGGTAAAAATCAAAAAGTATCCAGATCCCTCAAATGCAAGTATTGTTGGCAAAATGTACCTCAGGTGAGAAAGTTACTACTTTATGTGCAGAAAAGTAGTACTGCACCAGATTAATAATAATAATAATAATAATAATAATAATAATAATAATAATAATAATAATAATAATAATAATAATAATAATAAAAATAAAGAAAGAAAAAAATAGAAAATAAAATAAAAACAAGTCAAAAGGACTAAGATTTATTTCTTTTTTAAAAGAAAATATTGGCTTCCAAATAAACGATTTGCATCAAATTCTTGGATCACGTATGAAAGGGACATGTCTCTGTGATTAAGCAGTTAAAAAACAATGTTTTAAGGTGAAATAAGAGTCATGTAAACAATTGCAGGTTTTATTATTAAAGAGATATTCATTTTACAAAAAAAATATTCACCTGCTTCTACAAGAATTATGCTTTAATTAACTTTTTTAGGGCTGATTTTCTGACAAAATATTGACTACATTTAAGTAACCTTGACTTTATCTGAAAAATAATAAAGAGATGCGGCCTTTGTCCTCTCTGTTCTTCCTTTTTAATGCTCTGGGTTGAATATGCCGTTCATATATGTTATTATGTAACTAGCTGTAACATTAATTGAGGAAAAAAAACTTTTCAAATACAGTTCAAATACATCAAAATTGTTCTTTCTTTTTGACCCTGATGAAGTCGAGGCAGCAAGTGACGACGGACCGACTGGGATGAAAATCTAAAAGAGGATGTGGGGTGATGTGATCTACTGAGCTAATCTTGTTCTCGGATACACCGGCCCTGAAGCTCTGAATAAATCAGAAGCGTCTCCCCTCTTCCCTCCCTTTAAACTCTTTCCCCTCCATCCTCTCTTTTGATTCCAGGATCCACATGTGCCCAGTATATCACTGGGACTGTATCACCTTCTCCCTTTGTTTATCATCTCCTTGGATAACCATGTGGAATCCCCATCTCATCCCCTTTGCCTTGTCTCCAGGATTTCCAAACCTCTTTTACAAGCCACCAGTTACTGAGCCTAATGGTTTGCAGCAGCAGAGCTGGTAGCGCACATGATATCTTGAATGTAACAATCAAAGAGGCATGCAAGATTTTGGTATTTCCGCTGGCTTACAGATGTGCTGCGGCTTCCAGCTCCAGAAGGCGTAATCTAAGTTGAAGACACAGCAGGAGAGAAAGAAAAAAAAGGACTTCAAACAAGTGAACATCTTAATGCCATGCGTCACTATCAGCGATAAACATGATAAGACAAAGAGAGATCATCGTTTTGTTTAATCTCAGTGGCCCCAGCCGACTGCTTTGTGCTGTTAGATATAAAACAAGAGATCAGTTACAAGATACCACAGATTTATGGATAAACAAAATGTCATAAGACAAAATAAGGGATGAGATGCAGGGCTGGTGCAAGCAGATTTGGGGCCCTGCTCAGGACCTGGCCCCCTTAATCCCCCCTGAAAAAAATGCTTTTAGCAATGTATCCAATTAAAAGACCTCTATAGTTTATTGCTTTTCTCTTTTCTTCCATATATAATAATAATAATAATAATAATAATAATAATAATAATAATAATAATAATAATAATAATAATAATAATAATAATAATATCTTTCAGTTTAGTGAGTCTGAACCAGGAAGATCAGTCAGGAGTTCAAGCAAACAACTTTTCCTGTCTTTTTCTATCAGGTAAAACATGGAGGAATAGAATTTTGCTCTGATTATTTACACTTTTTTCATCAGTCATTGACTTCATAAGAAGTTTTTGTAAAAATGGTATAAAGAGGGAAGGCAAACATTGGAAAATCACAGGTGGCAGGTTTGATTTAAAAAATAATAAAAAAAATAGTCTAATTAATTTGAGGCTTTGTATTTATGGTAATGTAATAATTGGGATCCCATTTAAATCACATTTTTACTTGAGAAGCAACATGTTTTTTTAATTTCAAATGGATTTTGGTGGATGGCTGAATCAATGAATTTGAAGTTTTAAAAGTTTCAACTGACAAATTCCCACTTTTTTAAAGACTTTTTTTTAAACTTGAGTGTGGGTTGGCAGCACTATGTGCTCATACTCTTCAGCTTAACTCTGTGCTATAACTCACACTTTCATTAGAAATTTTAATTTTAACGTGAGTCTCCTCCATATTGTTACCTTGTGCATCGTTTTGATTGCTCTGCCAGGAACTCCAGCACTAAGGAACGTTCCATGTTGTCTGGAGTGCAACAGTAACCTGCAATAAACTTCGTTCATTTTTTAAAATTAGTTTGTGTGCCTATGTTCCTTTGTCATTTAGATTCCTGTTTGAAAAAAAAAGCTACTGCCCCCTGCTGGTATGGAGGGGTATGTCCTTTCTTGTCAGGTGTCAAAGTTCTGAAAGTATTTTAAAGATACATGGAATCAAAACAAAGCGATTACTTTTAAGGCTGTCTGGAGCCTCCTAGTGGCTGTGGTCGTCTTGAACGTTCTGATCCCTGCGGTGTCTCTGGGTCAACATGTGTCTTTAATCTCACACACACACACTGTATCCTGTGTGCTGATGTCTTTCATGCGGTTCTGCAGAATCTGAGCAGAACAAGACGGGAGAGGTTTTCCATCATTTTATTAAAGTCACAGTGAAATGAGAGATCAGTCTTGAGCTTAATTGTAACTGTCGTAGCGTTTGATAAATAACACCTAACTGTACGGTAAATGAAGGATCTGGAAATGGAAAATATTTTATGGATGATCTCAAGATTCTTGATGTCCTGTTTCCACAGGAAAAAGATAAAAATCAAAGCAACCTTGAGTTCTCTAGTTTACACTTTACTGTAAGACTGTTGTATATATACTACATACTATATACTCTCAAAATATACTATCAATACTATATACTATCAAAAACTATATACTATCAAAAATGTGAGCAGTAATGGTGAAGAATATGCATATTTGGTTGACTTAATTATTAACTATTGTCACTCTTGCTAGTCGACACCACTATTGGTTACTTAAAAAAATAAAAAGAAAAAAGAAAATGTAAATTACTACAACTATATTATTCTTTTTAATATGTTCTTATGGAAGTTTTTTTTTTACTTTATACTTTCTTGTTTGCTACTGTAACTGTTAATTTGCCCATCGTTAGTCAAATAAAGGAGTGGGTTATGTTATATGTTATGTTATTTTATGTTGTGTTGTGTTACATTATATGTTATGTTATGTTATGATGATGTTTACATTACATCTGAGCCAATTCACAGCCACTGGCCATCAGCCGAGGCCGAAGTTTACATCCTGATTGATACGTTTATTCTGGCAGCTTCAGTTATTCCATTAAAAAAAAAAAAAAACCCACTACATTTACACTACTCACAGGCCGCAGTGAGACCCTGTATTAAAAGAGTGATGGCACAGTGATTGTGGTGAAAGTCAGATCAAAGGCCTTAAACTCTCACCTGAAGCTGTCCTTTTAGTTTGAGCCCAGTCGAACAAACGTATTGAACAAAACAACCCGTTTCCCGCCCGACAGAATGTAACTCACTTAAGGTTTTGAGAAGAGTATTAAAGATTCATAGAGCAGTGAGAGATCTCTTTATGTAGAGGAGATGTTGGAAGCAAAAAGCATATTTATCTGTCAGAGGCTGGCAGAGAGTCAAACTGACCCTCAGGTTTCCACTGAGCGTCTGAGATGAGGCCAAACTCTGATCCTGCTCCGCTTTGAGCTCCGTGATTTACTGACACAGCTGATGATCCTTTACTGCACTCATCTCTCTGCT
Organism: Labroides dimidiatus; assembly: GCA_030710495.1. Taxonomy (NCBI): domain Eukaryota; kingdom Metazoa; phylum Chordata; class Actinopteri; order Labriformes; family Labridae; genus Labroides; species Labroides dimidiatus. The sequence goes on along the minus strand of CM061153.1, from coordinate 8,043,097 downwards.
TGGATCCTCTTCTGTGCCGTGACAAAGGTGAGATGACTTCTTCTGACATGTTTTTACTTGAAGGATGATCCACTATCGTTTTTTCCCCCCCGTACAACCTTTTTTTTTTTTTGAATGATGCAAATGTTAAAATCATTTTTCAATTCATACTTCTTGGTTTACTTTTATTGTTCAACAGAAAGATGAATACAAGTTGCTCTGATAATCCTCCAGACCCTAAAGTAATTCACATCTTGCTGTTTTCTTGTGGTCTGACCCCAGGTGTTTGTTGCCCTCATGGAAACTCTGGATGAAGTCACCATGACCCCCATCCCCCTCGCCAACATCTGAGCCTGTTATCACAACAGAAAGCTGTGATGGTCACAACCAGAAAAATAAGACCCAGGTTGTAGCAAAACACAGCTTCCCTTTATAGATTTCAAGGAACTGTTACACAAAGGTTTTCAAGCTAAATAAGAAAGGAACACAAAAATAGGTTGAACGCTAGGTGTTCCTCTTGAATAGAATAGAATAGAATAGAATAGAATACAATACAATACAATACAATACAATAAAATGTTCTTTATTAAGGGAAATTCTGGAAAATGTGATCAAGAAAACGTGATCTCTTTAAGTGTAGAAGGAAAAAAAAAATCAAAATCATGCTTGAACATAGAAAGTTGCTAAAACATGTATTTAAATTGTCTAAGGGTTGGAGACCACTGTAAATATTCAAGTTTAAGCATAATATATCCGTCACGAATAAACAAAGGATTTCAGTCTTATGGTAAACAATATCACGTTGGTACACTGAGTGTGGCTCATTAGCAGCATAAGCTGTAAAAAAAATGGATGTCATCTTGCTCGGCTCAAACTGAGGTCACCACAAAAATGCTCCCCCTGGTGGCTGGCTGCAGTATAGGTCAAAAACTCCACCTCTCTATTCATTCCAGATGGGCTGTAGTCAAACTTTAAAAAATTAATACACCTCATAAAAATGTTTCTCCCATCCGTATGCTGTGGGGATATTTAGATATATATTTAGAATATTGGGCGAGTCCTCTTTTTTCCGAAGTTTCTTATCTACTACTTATTAGATGTTTAAAACAAGTCACATTTCCTGATGATTGACAGCTGCTGTTTAATGCAGTCTTTGTGGGGAATTGTAAGATAAATCAGGAAGGAAAGCCAAGAAAAGATTAGACTTTCCAAAGGGGAAAAAAATTATGTGTATATAAATAAATAAATAAATAAATAAATAAATAAATAAATAAATAAATAAATAAATAAATATATATATATATATATATATATATATATATATATATATATATATATATATATATATATATATATATATATATATAAATAAAAATTTATAATATGTATCATTAGTTTAGAGTATGCATTTAGTGTTCCTCACAGCCTGGTGCTCTGAGACTTGTCACGTTAGTGAATCCTGGTTATGTCCTACCAGAGCTCATCTACCAACTCCAACCTCACCAATCAGAGCTAACGTAACCTCACTCTTCATTTTATTGACAGACTCTCAAGTTTGATCAGATCACTTAAGAATAACTGCTGCATGTGGGTGGGAATGAACATTATCACAAACAGATTAGCCCGTGTTTTAGCCCGTGCTCTATCACTCTCCTGTTGAGGTTTCTCCGGCTCTAAAAAAAAAAATAATCTAAGATCTCTATTCTCACTTCTAGACTTCAGCATACTGCAAATCAATTTGATCCTGGATGACCTGGACAGGGAAACTGAGAAAAAAACATTTTTAAATCACCTGTTTTGGTGCTAATGATCTCATTTTAAATGGTTGATTATGATCAGGAATATATATCGTGGTGAGACTTTTCCAGGATCACTTAGAAAGTCCTCACTCAGTCTTTAAAGTGGAATAGAAAGCTGCAGCTCTGATTGTTGTGTCAGTATGTGAAACTGACTCAGTGGGATCTGATTGGTTTGAAAGATGAGTAAAAGAAAACAAGCCATCATCACCGCAGGAGGTGAGGAGGGTCTCAAAGAAGAAAGAGAGGAGGTCACACACGGTGCTTGGTGAACTATAAGACGTGTGCTAATGGAAGCAGGAAACGCATATTAATTTTAATACTTCACACCCAAATACTTCTGTACTCTCCCAGCAGCTTGTGTTACTCCAGGCTCAGAAGACAAAAAGCCAAGCGCGTCTCATGTTCCCGACCCCGGTGGACCCTTGATGTGCGAGTCCAGGGAGTAAAGTTTAGCTTTGATTGGTTAACACCTCAGCCAACTTTCTTCTGCCTTTCTGCATCTTTTGTTCTGCAGCCGATGATCTTTTGTGTTTTGGGGAAAACAGAAAGATGCCTGTGGGGACTTTCCATGAATTCGGCCACTTTCAGACTCGTCCCTATGAGACAAGTCTTTCTTGTGACAGTGGAAAACTTGACAGGCTTGTGTTGGTATTTCAAACAACATTGTGTCATGTTTGATGAGGCCTGCTGTATGCTGGCTTTGTGTCTGGTTGCATAAGAAAAGGTTTTTTAATATTTGTGTGTCTGGATGTTAATTCAGCAGCACCTTCACCTGCGAGGTGAGAGATAGAGGAGTGGTTTAACGATATCTTTCAGTACATCTTAAAATCATTTATGTGTCTGAGAGCTGAATCAAAAGAGACGCTGAAAGTCCGCATATAACTTCACTCTGAACAGGAGGAAATAAAACAGCTCTGTGGTAGAAAAGATCGACCCAACCTGGTCAAGTGTAATTGAGACGGCCATGTCTGGTAACCCCAGGTGCTACAGAGGCGTTAAATGATGTGAGGAAGTAAGCAATAACTACTGAGTGTGTGTGTGTGTGTGTGTGTGTGTGTGTGTGTGTGTGTGTGTGTGTGTGTGTTGTGATTCTAAAGTGGTGTCAGGGTCCTAAGTGTCCTGCGGCTGCAGCGACCGTCTGGAAACACACAGAGAGCTCTGACTCTAAGAGGAGTGAAGCAAAATCTGGTTTGAGATAAAAAAACGCACAAGTCCTCATTTTTACTACATTTTTCCAGAACATTTCCAGACTCTTTGGTGCTTTGATGATTGAGGAGATTCTTCCAAATCAAACTGTGATGAAAACTCAGATGATAACTCTGATTCCTCTGCATTGGAAGATTTTTCGCTTCTTAAATGCATCCTGTCGCCAAATGGCTGCAGTAGGACTGGAAGTCAAATCTGAGTCCCAGTTGAGCTAAACCAGCCCCCCTACATTAGGATATGATGACACGTCATTACTGGCATTACATGTAAAATCAGATTGATACATGCTGACAGGCTCATACAGACACTATTCCTTCATTTGATACTAAACCCTTTAATACGCATGAATTCAGAGTGGGAAATGTTCCTTTAAGATCTTTACTTGTTTTCACACGATGTGTCTCGGGTTGGAGATGGACCTGAAAGAGCAAAGTTAACACTGTTGTTAAAACTCAAACACGCAAACTGAAACTTTGAATAGATCTCTTGGACGGAAATCAACAGAATCCTCTGAAGTGTAAAGTTGCAGTAAATCAGTCAGCCATGACAGCGTCTGACGTGATGTGAATCGAGGAAGTTAAAGAGATGATTAACTGAAGCCACAGAGGGGATATGAGTATCAGAAAGTAATACAGAAATACATGCAGGAGAGCAAGAGTTTAACTATTGGTGGGGCAGTTTTTTCCATGTCAAATGATGTGCAAAGTATGGTCTAAAAATATGAATCCTATGTGGAAGGGTTAAAAACTGCAGTTTTTCCAAAGGCCACTTGGGGCTGGCTGCAGAAAGACCAGAAACCACAAACACATCAAGAAAAAAAAACAACCAAACAAAAAAAACCCCACTGATTTTTAAATTCTGTATCAGTGCTGATTGTACGGGGGTTTGATTTTTTATTTTTTAATAATTCATCATTTCCAAAGATATAAAAAGTACCAGTTTTGCACATATAAGCGGGCACAGCTGACTTGACTGACAGGGGTTAATCACGTAACTGTTTGCAAAGAGGCTAAAGCCCCGCCTCTTTTCCTTATCCAAACTTGAATAAAGCTAGGTTGAGTTCAGCATTTCCGCTATGGCCCCGTTGACTTCAAAAGTCCATACCAGACACTATATATTATACAGTCTGTGCTGCAGCCTTTTTTATATTGCATTTTTCTGCCTTAATCTATCTCACCTTTTATTGCACAACGTCCATTGACCATTATGGATAGCAAAATTCAATCAATCAATCAATCAATCAATCAATCAATCAAACTCTATTTATAAAGTGCTTTTCATACAAAGAGATGTAAAGCAAAGTGCTTTACAGACCATTAAAAACAATAAACCACCCAAACGCCCAACCACCCTTACCCCACACAACCATACAGCCCTCCCCCCATGGCCCTCGCACACACACACATATATAAACACATATAAAAACACTTTGGATCTTGAACAGTCATTAGTATGCAAGGCTAATAACCTTTATACCCAACTGTAGCAATCTTACAGGATTAGATTTCCAAAATTTAAAGTAGAAAAACACACAACATCATTTTCACATAAATATATTTGTAACAGCCTAACTCAGCACAGTAAGCAACACTGAAGAGAGAGATGTTTTCCAGTGAAGGAGGCTAAATTCAAATGTACAGTAAGCTAACATAGACGACTTCTGGCTGAATCTAGCCTACACTACTCACACTAAGTTAGGGTGAGGTCCTCAGTGGATTTCATCCACCTAATGTTGCCCCTTGGCTTAAATCTGACTCGTATAATGTATCATTTATGTAGTCAAAAAATTGCACAATTAAAAATCATTGGCCTTAAAAAACATGGCGTTGGCTTCAGACCTTTGTGCCAGTAAAACAATAACATCCTCTGCCTCCTAAAGATGGAGGGTTTGCGTACCTTCATGCTAAATACGGTGCAACTCACTGATAATGAATGAATTTGGTTTTCAGTTAGAGTACAACCTTTTTGGTTGTGGAGTTGGAGGAGGAAAAAAAAACTTCACCTGAGACATAAAAAATGGAGGAGAACTAAAAACAAAAGGAAAAGAAAGTTTGAAGAGTATTTCATATTTCATTTGAGGAACTTCAGGAGAGACATTCCTCTGATCCAGCTCCTAAATGTGTTAAAACATACTTCCCTTTAACTCCTGTACTTTTTAATGTTTTTAAATGACACCTGATGCTCCCTTTGTTTTCACAGTTACACTTTTTCTTTACCTCACCTGAATCTGACCACTCTTAACGCTCTCAAAGTGTTCTTTCAGACTGAGAAATGATTTTGGAGATTGAAACGAGTCTCTGAAGGGATCTATGAAACTCTGCTTCTTGGATCTCTAAAGATGGAATGAAAATGAAGCTCAGGCTCTCACTGATTGAAAAAATGTGCTCTCTGTATTACCAAACCCCCTGTAAAATATTCACATTTGTACAGATCAGCTAAGTACCTCTGAGAGGGGATGTGAAATCGGAACATGAGCCTCAATTCTGCAAAAATACATTATTACACTTTTACGAGCCAATAGAATTTAAAGACTTCCTAAGTGGTGAAACCATAGAAACAGATTAACTCTACATGAAGACACCTTTTACGAGCGTTGATGTCATTTTGTATAAACTAGTTCTGCAAACTGGCAAAGGTTTTTACATCAGGGATACAACATGAGATTTGCACGGATCTTTTAAAACAAAGTCGTAGCACGCTCAGGCTCAGGATTACACCAGTGAAATCCTCATTTAAAGAAGGCGGATACACCAGATCCAGCATGTCAGAAAAACACTCCAACAGCTGACTGGATCACATTCACATGACTGTAAATTTGATCATGGTGTTTTCAGGGCTTCTTTTGACTATTACACAAAACCTTTTTGAACGGCGAGTCTGAGCAACAACCCTGCAATCATCACCAGGCTTCATGTTGACTCTAGAGCTGTGTGGTATTGCTGTCATTTCCCATTCTGTTACTGCTTCTGTTGTTGGCACTGTTATGGCTTATTCCCACCATCGTGTCTCTGAGACATCTGAAGTTGAGAGGGTACATGAGTGTACATACGGTGCCTTTATATGATGTTATGAAAAGGATTACAATAAGGACCAATAGATCCAATGATCCAGGCTTTATGGTCTCTGCTACTCAGGGCCACCCCTGGCCAAACTGGAGCCCTAAGCAGAATTTTATTTTGCTGCCCTGATTCATACTGTTGCTTCGACGCTGATTGGTCAGACGCAGGGAGCTGTCAATCATTGTGTCAGATTACACTTCTTTTCTCTCTCCTGCCTCGGGCTGACTTTTTGCTCTACGTGTGCCTCTCAGCAGCGGTGTGCATCCTTTGCACATTTGCACAAATTGAGTCCCCTTGTGCAAAATGGGGCCCCCCATGGATCATTGGACCTTACAGAAAGCACATGTTCTGCGTGTAGGGTGGGGCAGCACTGCTGCTACTGGTAGTCACCAGGGGGAGCTCTTAAAAAAATGTGACTTCACTTTTGAGGAGTTGCTGTATTGTTCATTATTTTTACCCTTTTTTACTTTATTTTTTTATTTTCATTTCAAGGAATTTTTGTGTATTTTTATGCCTAGCATAAAAGAAACATGCAAGAAAACTATTTTTATGCAAGAAAAAGACACAAACAAACAGGAAATGGGATGAGAGCGGGGAGTGACATGGAAAGGAGCCACAGGTTGGATTCAAACCTGGGCCACCTGCTAGAGGGGTAGCCTCATGGGGTACAAAACCTAAACTGCAAAGCCATACTGGTGCCCTGCAGGCTGTTATTTTACACTCTAACAGTTTAAATTTTTTGTGTTGTTCTTTTAAAGAGTGGCTCTAGCTTTAACCTGAGTGAAAACATGAACACAGCTTTAATTCTTGCACCAATTCTAAAAACTTTTCTCCTTGAAATGAGAATCAAAAATACTTTATTTAAGCTCCTTTGTACATTTTTATCTTAATGCCCAAAACAATTTGCCATTGGTTTAGATTTGCACTTAAAGAAGAATGACGTTTTTTGTCTTTTAAATTAATTATCAAATTACGGTTCAATCAAAGCTGCTGCAAACAGGCGATAAGAGGAATTATGATTTCATTACCTGAAAGAGGCAAGAGTTTTCAAAAACAAAAAAACAAACAATAAATAAATAACTAATCAGAGGCAGGGAGATAACTTTGAAAACAATAAAAGATAAATTACAATCTTGGCTCACTGGTTGTTTCCTTGAAGAGGAAAGAGTGAGAGAAGAGCATCACCTGCAGAAATGTGAAATCCAGGAAGGAAGAAGAACATCACAGCACTGACGGCTGGTCCCCGAGAAATGTATGAAGAAGCACCAAAAACACACTGAAACAAATTCAAGTTGAAGACTCAACTTTTCAGATCTGAGTAGATTAAAGCGAGAGTTGTATTTACAGACACATGAACCTTTTGGTGGTAATATAAGACAGAGAAAGTGCACTCTCTCCCCTGCAGATGGAGAACACAGAGGAAGCAATTAAAGGCTTTAGGTCATCCGTCGCAAACAGGCCTCTCACCCTGACGGCCCTGACACTTCTGTAGGAGGAGGACGCCTGCTGAACAGATAAAGCTTCTCTTTCTGCAGCTTCTGTTACACAGAGACCTCCGCCCACCCCACACCACCCAAACACACCCCACCCTCCTCCTCAACTGATGGCTATTTATTTGCTTACACAGCTTTTCAATGGCCCGTTCGGCCTGTAAAGGTCAACAAGCACAACAACACCTGTCTCAGTCAACGCTGATTAGAACAAAGTCTGCTGCTTGTTTGGAGGTGATTGTTTTACCTGCTGCACCGACCTCTCCTTCTTCTTCGTCTTCTTCTTCTTCTACATCCACTTGCACACAACCTGTCTGCTTTTTAGCAGTATTTATGGCGAGATGTGGAGGGTAGACATGCTGGAACCTGACACCACATTTACTGCCAATTCCTGCAGAATGATGAAGTGGCCCATTTGGTTCAGAAACTCTGTTTGTCCTCAGCCGGCTTTGTTCTGCAGGTCTGCAGATCCATCATGCAGAGCAGTCAGCAGGACGTCCGCTCACCTCTCCTCACTGCAGCACGTGTGATCATGTCTTACAGTAAAAAACACCTAAAACAATCCAAAAAATAACATTTAAGACATTTTACTGCTGATATAGTCTGCATTCATTTGTTGATAAAAGAAAGTTTCTAATCAGGTTTGACCCAGTTATTGATGGTTAAAATGCACAGGGGTCATTTTTGGTTTATTAAACTGTTACAGTCAATGTCAAGATTTGAAAAGAGGCACAAAGAAGAGATCAAATAATAAATGTTATTAATCCTTAAAAGAAAATACCAATTTATGCCCAAAAATCTTAATTAATCCCAACAAAAGTTCTTCTTTGTTCAATAATAATGAAACAGGTCAAATCCAGATATTACAGTTTTTTTTCTGAATGGCTGTCCTCTTTACAGAATCACACCAAAGCTTTTTTTTTCCATTTAAACATACAATGAGTGGAAAATATTACAGAAAGACAACATTCTAAATTCATTTTAAGTTTATCTGTTGAAAGAGTTACAACAAGTCAGTTTTCCTCCTCAGAAAAAAAAAGGTTTAAATGAGCCTAATGACAAATCACAGTCACACTCAGTTTGGAGATCTTAAACTCACAGATTCTGTGTCATATGTTGGAGAATAAGATGTAAAAATGTTTCTGTAGATTTACAGTACTGACAATGTTAATGTGTTTACAGTTAAATCACTGTTCCTTTATTGACAGTAATGTCACTGTATTCTTCCCCCACAATCCTTTGCTGTCAACAATAATTTTACCAAAAAGACCATACCTCAGTAAGTTGGTGCGTATATTACAGATAAATATTGTTAAAATGAATATAAAATCAGGTAAAATGTAACAAAACACGTTCAACCTGTACTTAAATATTCTTCTGAGATACTTGAGTTTTTATTATTATTATTATTATTATTATTATTATTATTATTATTATTATTATTATTATTATTGCAAACTTTTTTTGTTTTTGAAAACTTTTTATAATGTAAACATCTTTTATATTCTTATTCTTTATATGTTTTAAGTGCTTATTTAATACGTATCCAGTCTTGTATTGTTTTACATGCTCTGACAATTACCGCTGCAGCAACACAATTTTTCAGTTTTGGATCAAATAAGTAATTCTATTCTATTCTATTCTATTCTATTCTATTCTATTCTATTCTATTCTATTCTATTCTATTCTATTCTATTGTGATTTAACTTAAGTATTTTTATATTTATCTGTCATGACTTTTACTAAATGTTAAATCACTGTTAAATATTGGATTTTTTGCCTTCTTTTTTCTGTTTTATATTCTGAATTTAAATGCAAAATATGAATCAAAGACTGACATGTTTTTTTTATTATCTTTTAGAGGTTTTTTTAACCTCTGTTGGGGATAATCTGCAAACAACCAATGGTCACTTTCAATATAACTTCTATAAATGAGGAATTTAATACTTTTAGGAATATAATACTTTTTTTTATACTTTTTTAATACTTTTTATAATTTAATACTTTTGTTTTTATTATTTTATAGCCTCATGTCTTCTCAAATATTTTTTTCTGAAATGTGAATACTCAAAGTGTTCCTCTTTATTATTTTCTTAATCATTAAAGTTGCAGTTTTGCGTCATCGTTGTCGTTCACTTCTGTTCTTTCTCTGTTCATTCTCTCCTCAGATGGGTGAACTGTTACTCCTCACACTCGTCATTGCTCTTCTCAAACTGTGTCAGAAGTTAAACTGCAGAGAGTTGTTTGTCTGCAGTCGTGCATCACGGCTTGTTTTTGGCAACACTCTGCATCGAGCAGCGTGATGACGTCTAAATCAACTGCACTGAGCGACTGCAGTTGTTTAAACTTGTGCCTGCTCCTGGTTTTACTGCCTGACAGATTTTGGCTCTCGTCTTCCCTCTGCTGAGGCCAACAATCCGCACCAAATGTTTCACATTACCCGGTGTGAAAACCCTCCTATGCCTCGGATTCCTTTTTACAAGTCCATACATCCGTGGAAACTTGATATTTCATATTTCATTCTGGTTTGTGGATGTCATTGCAAGTGGACGCCGGTTCACATGCAACCGCCCGGCCGCCGCCTTTGATCAGCTTGACCACGACTAATTGCGGACGGAGAACAAATGAAAGAAATATCAGGAGATTTCATGGGAATTGCCAGGATGGCCTGTGCTGCCCAGCGCTGCTATTAGCAGCTAAAAAGCCATAGAGCACTTTGAGAATTAGCCTGTTTCCTCTTGTGGTTACACAAAGATAATGTTCAGGGGGGGATGTTAAAACTGCAGCTTCAAAAGAAAAACCTCCTGTGGTGATGTTTTTTGGCTTTAAGGAGCGCTGGGACTGAAGTTTCCATCATCACACTGAAGCCAAAACTCCTCGTTCACTTATAAACAGCACGTGGAAACAGCGTTTACACTCAGCTCCTTTTAAACAGCCTCAAACAACTCGAGCATCAAGCTGAAGTGACCTATTTCAATGCCTCCTCTTTGAGACGGTAATAAATTGCATCTAGAAACATAATCCTGCAACCACAAAATCCCCACATGTACTTAAAAGGTATTCACAACAGAGAGCTGAATCGCTCTGGCAAACAAAATTCATTCCACGGAGCGAATATCAAGGGGGAAGGAGTTAAAAAAGAGAGAAATTTAAAGCAGCATAAATGTTCCAAATGTTTAAGAGTGGCCAGGGAGTCCCGTGGGGCTCGTTCGGGATCGCTCTTTGTTCCTTGTACAGGATGTAACTTTGCAAGCTGGTTTTCATTCAACCTCCAGCTTCGACAGACCCAGCAGCTCACATCTGAGGCCTCTGAGCTCAGACCTGCATGCAACAAACACATCTTTCTTTTTCACTCAAGACACAACAATTCCCACCCGCTGCTTCGGTGCACAAACATGTCAGAATATGGAGGTATGTATCTGAGCGAGCAGCACGCTGACCTGTGAGCGTTTGTTAAAAAAGGCGGCTGATTTTCCGGTTAGGAGGGCAGGTTAGGCACGGTCTCAGCAGCAGGTGACTGGAATGAGGTCATGATGTGGTCACGGGAGGGGGGACAGCAGAAATGTGAGTGTGCTTTAGCGTCTGTGTGTGTGTTGAAACCTCCGAACAACTGCTGTGAGGGAGGTGAAACACATCACACACCGTGCTGCAGTGTGTGTGTGTTTTTTCCCCCCTCAGCTCAAGGTGTCGTTTCACACCGCAGAGCTCCTTCTGCCGTGGAATCCTCAGAGTGACAGCAGCCGATTGATTTGCTGATCCATGAAAGAGATGAACCGCTACAACGAGCCCCAGGAGATAAGAGGAGGGGAGCAGAGTACACACACACACACAAACCGTGCAGGAAGACACACAAGCACCTGTGTTACATTTGGACTGCTCTATCTTCTATCAGGCTTTTGTTCTGAGCGCTTTAACAGAGCATCTTCACTTTCACAGCTCAGTGACCAGAGACAGGTCACACTATCAAGTCATAAATGACTTTAAACATACATGTTATTTAAAATCATGCATCTCAGAGTTAACTTTTGGGTCCATCTTTAATTTTTTGGCTTGGGCAGCTGAAGAGAGTCAAGAAATATGGGGAACAGAGAAAAGAGAAAGACTTGCAGTGGATAAGAAGACTTTAGTATCTCCATATTGAACACACTTATACCACTAGACCAGGCATGTCTAAAGTCAGTTGTGGCCCCATGTCCATTTTCAAACAGCCTCAGCTTTCATCCAACAATGTGTTGATTATGATGCTGAAATGAACTGTGCATAGGCTAAAAAAAACCATGACAGAAGTTTATTATTTGTAGGTTAAAACAGTCTGAATATGAAAAACAATCCTGATAAAATCAAGGTCCTGATCCTGCCATAAAAATATCCTGACTTATTTTCCCCATATCGCCCCCTAATGGAGAACATTTTCCCTGAGAAAAAGCAGACTTTTGGGAAAAGTTATTTTTTACACAGGTAGAGTCTGTGCAGACTTCAGTCTGTGTAAATCTTGTTGGACCTTTTTTTTTCAGGCTGTAAGTTTACACCTGTATCTGATGTATCTGTATCAGGCCACAGTTGTCTCACTGACTCTTTCTGTCTTGAGAAATTTATTTTTCATGGAAAGAAACTCTGATTCGACATGAATCAATCCAATGTCTATATCAGGAAAACTTTCCCCAGAAATAAATAACTGCAATAAAACTCTGCATGTTTTGACTGGAGAGTTAGAAGAAGAAAATCTCCCGAGGAGTCCAGAAAGTTTCCACTAATGTTCCTAATAATCAGTTATTAAATTTTATGTTGACATGTTTTTGTCATGTGCTTAAAAAAAAAAAAAAAAAAAACTCAAGAGAAGAGGTGTTGAAATAACATAAAATTAGCAGGTCTCAAAAGATAAACTTCAGGTCTGGGGGGCCAATTGTGGCCTGAGGTCCATTTTCAACCATGTTCTAAATTTTGTGTAAAGTTACATTTTTTGTCAAGTGCACAGACAAAACCAAAGTATATCTAGTAACGTCTCACTTACCTACACCTGGACTGTGCAGAGGCTCCTTGTACATTCTGCAGAAACTCAACAACTCTTACAGCTGATATCTGTAAATGAATGTTGTCATCATGATGTGAAAATGTGAGAGTTCAAAAAACACACCAGAGAACACAAGACTGGATTAAAGTTATGAAAATGGTGCAGAAAAAGAAGAAAAAAAAAAGTGTATTAAAATATTTCAGAATGCAGGATAAAAAATATTTGGGGGTAAAAATGTTGTTTGTACACTCAAAAAAATGAAACTTGACTTTAATTAAATATTTCATTTCAACCAGTTCCATGTAAACATATTAGGTCAGTGGAAAGCAATAATTTCAAGTTTAAGTTAGTTGACTCTAGAACTGTTGTTTTTGAGTGCAGATGGCCTAGTAGTTAAGGGCACGCTCCATAAGCGCAGGCGGCCCGGGTTCAAGTCCGACCTGTGGCGACTTTTCCTGCATGTCCCTCCCCATTCTCACCCTGTTTCCTCCTCTATCCACTGTCCTGTCCTCTCAAAATTATATATATATAAAATTAATGTAATAAATTTACATGGAACCAGTTGAGATAAAAAAAAAAATTAAAGTCAATGTTGAATTCTTTTAAGTACAGGTCAAAAAATAGTCTGAATGTGAGAAAAATCCTGATCAAATCCAGATCCTGATCCTGACATAAAAACATCCTGACATATTTTCTCCATATCGCCCACTAATGGAGAACATTTTCTTTGGTCAGAAGCAGAGTTTGCTGATGTTTACGCAGAAAACTGACCACTGATCATCTGGTATCAAGAGACACCTGAGGGACAGCTGAGCTTTGATTTCATCAGTCTGTGATGATGGAACGAGGACGTTTGACCACACTGAGTGACTGATCTTTACAGAAATCAGTAAAAGAAACTGTTAACAAATGAATATGTCAGTCAGAGCTTCTCTGTGTTCTCTGCACCTTTAGCTGCACATTAAAAACAGACTGAGTTGTTGTAAAATGGTAAAGAAGTTGAACCAGAAACCCTTTTAGGCAGTGAGTCCTGACTCCTGTTTCCAGGTGAGTGAATAAAGTAAAAAGCTGTTATCTCTCTGTTAGCCGCCTGTCTGCCGTTTGTTTTCCACCCTCAGAATGGTAACTATCCACATGTTGTTGTTCTCTGAAGTATTTCAACATGACTTATGACTCCATCCTGAGATGGGACACCCGCTCCCCTCCTGTCCATATGGTTTGACTTGGTTACAGCGTGAGGGCGGTGAGATACTTGTTAAAATGTGGTATGTGGCGGCTGCACTTGCTGAGACTCTTCTTGAGCCAGCCGTGGAGGAGGGGGGGCATGATGTCCTCCTCATGGGCGCATTTGCAGCAGTGATGTTTAATGGTTGGAAAAATGAGCTTGGAAGAAAATCTATGACTGTAAGCACAAATGATCAGGAAATTAAAGTTTGCTGAAGTTTCTCTTGAGGTGAATCATCTGATCCGTTTCTTGCTGGATGCCGTAGACATCAGGGACATCAGGGACGTCAGGGACGTCAGGGACGTCAGGGAGGTATGATGTGGGACTCGTATCTTTTCAGCAGAGCTGCACACAAAATTGAACCAGATCTACAAACAAGTCAATCTGACTTGACGTTTGCTCGGAGTGAACATCTGAGTTCAGCACTTTTGCAGAGCCTTGGCTGCGGTTGTTTTGGCCTGCGTTCTTTTGTATTTATCTGGAGAACAAACAGCCATGAGGAAACCTGCTGGATCTGCTCGCTGCCATCTCTTCACATCAGCTGACACCCAGATCAAATCACATAGTTACATCAACCTGTGATTTATGATCCATCACCCATGTTTGTTTCTCTCCTTTCTCTTTCTCCATCAGCTCGTAACATCCTAACAAAGTCATTCCTTGATGGCAACACTTGATCCGGAAAACAAAATAAGAAGGCTCTGGAGTGAGGGAGGGAAAGAAAGCATGAAGGCTAAAGGAGAGGAAGGAGGCTGAGATGGAAACTGAAGAGCTCATCAAGCTCATTCATCTTGTCTCAGGATATGAAGGCCAAGAACGCCAAGCGGGGAAGATTTTACACATGCTCATCTTTCCAAACTCACTGTGAATCATATCAGACTACAGGATGCATTTTGAAGCCTCACTCAAAGCATCTATAAAAATAACTCCACTCGTCTTTGTACTCTTAAACAGTGAGGTGATAATCTGAGCCTCATTATGACAGCAATGAGCGAATGCTTCTGTCCAAAAAGGAGGGACTAGTTCAGGAGGGTTACGTCTCTGTGCTGCAGCGACACAGCAAACAGGACGGGAAGTTAAAGAGCAGAAGGTCCCTCACTGGAGACAACATCTGAAGGAGAACCTGTCAAAAAATATGTCAACCTGTTTGATGCATCCTGTCGCATCGCAAGGTTGCTCACAGGAGCTTTAGTTTTGAAAATGCTCGAAACACAAAAATGTCCCTTCCCTACTGATATTTCTTTATAAATTTATTGGTGACTTAGCTGGATTTTTTTTTCTTTCTGCTCACTTTTTTTATTTAAGGTAAAAGACAAAAAAATCAATTTATTTTTTTTACTGATTTCTGTAAAAATCAGTTACTCAGTGTGGTCAAACCTCCTCATTCCATCATCACAGACTGATGAACTCAAAGCTCAGCTGTCCCTCAGGTGTCTCTTCATACCAGATGATCAGTGGTCAGTTTTCTGCAGTGTTACGTGCTGAGTAAACATCAGCAAACTCTGCTTCTGACCAAAGAAAATGTTCTCCATTAGGGGGCGATATGGAGAAAATATGTCAGGATGTTTTTATGTCAGGATCAGGATCCGGATTTGATCAGGATGGTTTTCACATTCAGACTATTCTTTTTAACCTGTACTTAAAAAAAATTAAACACTTTAATTTTTTTTTAATCTCAACTGGTTCCATGTAAATTTATTACATTAGTTGAAAACAATACATACATACATATATATATATATATATATATATATATATATATATATATATATATATATATATATATATATATATATATATATATATATATTGTTTTCAACTAGTGTAATGTAATGTAGTTTACATGGTTGAAAATGGACCTCAGGCCACTATTGGCCCCCCAGACCTGAAGTTTATCCGTTGAGACCTGCTAATTTTATGTTATTTCATCATGTCTTCTTTTTTTTTGGCACATTACACAAAAACTAGTCAACATAATATTTAATAACTGATTATTAGGAACATTAGTGGAAACTTTCTGGACTCCTCGGGAGATTTTCTTCTTCTAACTCTCCAGTCAAAACATGCAGAGTTTTATTGCAGTTATTTATTTCTGGGGAAAGTTTTCCTGATATAGACATTGGATTGATTCATGTCGAATCAGAGTTTCTTTCCATGAAAAATAAATTTCTAAAGACAGAAAGAGTCAGTGAGACAACTATGGCCTGATACAGATACATCAGATACAGGTGTAAACTTACAGCCTGAAAAAAAAGGTTCAACAAGATTTACACAGACTGAAGTCTGCACAGACTCTACCTGTGTAAAAATAACTTTTCCCAATGCTGCATCATGTGTGATAGGACTGAAATGAATGTGGACAAATTGGTGAATGATGTGAATAGTTAGTGTTACAAGCAGGATTTCACCTGTTCGAGCAAAAAACATCTGACTTTTATAAAGCCCTAAGAGTGACGTTAGCGTCAATGCTAACCTGCCTCAAAGTGCAATGGAAAAATAGTTCTCATGTTGCTTATGAAGATGAAGAATTATTTCTGTGTGACAGCCAGCAGCTTTGTGAAAAACGTCTCCTCTGCTGACAGCCTCCAGTCAAAAGTATCTGTGGCAGAGAATAAAAAATGACCTCGCTGTAAGATTGCCCAAACATTCCTCCAACGGAGACACGCAAAACGTTTTAGTTCTACACAGCGTGAGCACGTAACGCTTCGCCACCTGGCTCTGCTTGATTTTTTCTTTCTTTTTTTTATGTGGGAATTTCAGACTAATTCAGCCAGGAATGTCAGATGTGTTCTCAAGATGATGCACCTGATACTAAAAAGCACTTCACAAGAGCTCCAGTACAAGACGGATCGCTCCCCAGGGAGGGCTGCTCCTCTTTCCACCCAGATAATGTTTTTTTTTTTTTTTTTTTTTTTTTTTTTTTTTTTTTCCCACCGATGGCGATGCCTGCTCACATCATGTCATTTTCATTTCAAGATCTGGAAATAAGAGACCTCATCCAAGGGAAATCTCACATTAACTGCAGAAAGTCATGAGCAGCTTGTACTCTTTTTTTTCATGCAGGATTTTATATTCTGAACCCTGAAGATGATGAGCGGACCTGAGCTCAGCGGGGGAGTGCGGGGATGTAGCTGGGGTCCAGAGAGGAGGAGTTTCTTTGGCAGCAACTTCAGAGAAGACAGACACCTCGGGATCAGGTCGATTAGGGCTTGCGTGTCCGTGTCCAGGTTTATGGTGGCTTTTCACTGGAACATAACCTCTTTGTTGGACAGAGAAGAGAGGCAGGTGTTTTCTCCCCCCTTCAACCCCTCTCCCTCCCTCATCACAAGGTTTTGTAACTCAATGAGGCCCTCAGATAGACACATGCTCACCCAGGGATGGGCTTTAAAGCTTCACCTCTCTGCACTTTAAACCAGAGGAAACACTTCATATGTTGAAGCCTAAGAGCCTCATTTTCTTACCTCCTGATCTTTCACACCAATGAAACAGAACAGAGCTCAGAGAGGCAGTTTAATACCAGTTTGTCACAGTCGGGTTCAAAGTCCTGAAACAATTAACGGGATTAATGGGTGCCCATGTTTTTTTTTTTCATTTGACCAAGAAATTGAACTGAATGTTGGATTTGTTTGTTGTTTTTTTGTGTTTTTCAGTTTTGCAGCAAACTCTGTGTTAAAAAAATTAAACCTGATGAAGAAGTGTAAAACACTGCAGTACCTTGAGTGTCCACTTGAGGCTGCCTCCAAATGCCCAGGAAGTCCCATTAACAACATAGTGTGTGTTTTTTCAATTAGAAGGTCCGAGACCTTTGGGTTCCTTGTTAAACATTCTTCAGGACCTGCATGGTTCTTGTGGCTCATTGTTTTTCTGCATTTCCACAACGGTTTGCAACAAACGTCTGGACCAGTAGAGGGCAGGGTGGGTTGGAAGTTGTGGACGTAAATCCCATTATAGCATATTTTTTCCAAAATACTGATGGAATTTTGTCGGCTCCGGTTTCAACTTCTTTGCTCTGTGTCCCTCTGTGTTTTTAGAAGCATTGCTGCTACACTTCAACCACGATGCTTTGATTTGTGTAGCATCCTGGTTTGAGGGAGACTGATATTTTGGGAAGGATAATGGAATTGAAAAACCTACTGGATATAATATTCAGTTTATGAACTTAAATTAACGGAAATTTGCTTGGTTGCTGTTTTTTGAATATACATTTTTGAATCTTGCACACTCCCTGGAGTGCCCTCAAGTACCCCCAGGGGTCCGTGTACCCCCATTTGAGAACCACAGATCTAAAGCACGAGGATTGCAGAGATCGATCTGTGTTTTGGCTTTAAAATGAGCTTGTTAATTGACGTCTTTTAGCGGCATGCATCCTTCTCAAATAGCTTTAGATCATTGTTAAAAACTTATCTGATGAGGAGCTTTTAACACAACTGGGATTCACCCCTGAGGTCTTCTCCTGTGTTTGTAAACTGGATATCCACTGACACGTTCAGCTGAAGGTCACCAGTTTACAGGGTCACTCTTTAAGCTGAAACGCTGGGAGCTGACAGAGACACATTCACACTATCAGGCTCCAAGAAGACCACTGATTAGGACCAAGGTCAGTCAAAGCTGGAGCTCATCTTATTGTGGACGGATAGTGAAATAAGAACACTGAACCAGAAATGTTCACTTTGGAGGCCCCGCCCCAAAAGTTACTGGACATCTGGAAAGTACTACCCCAAAGGCAGGGCCGATTCCAGGGGTAAATTTATGACTCAAGAACTTTATTTAGACCTGAATCTCAACAGCAAAATGCACAAAGTTCCTGGGTAAAGTCCCTAGTTTAAGGTAAAAGTTCCTTTGATAAAAACCCTTATAGACGTGGTCTTAGTTTCTGACGTCCTCCATCTGTTTCTGAAACAGTTTGTTGTACAGACTGATGTCATTCTTTGTACCAGGCTGTAAACATGTTTTTTTCTGCTTTCATCAAGAGATGGACGCCCTTTTGATCTACAAATCTCCAAGTCACTGGCTTCTGTAAAAAAAGGCAGCAGAGTTTGAACCGGGCCTTTGTTTGAAGGATAAAACACAAAGCAGTGGGTTTAGTTTGATTTATAGCCTCTACAAACAGAACTTCCATTGGGGGGTATGAATGAGAGAGAGGGGGCACACATTTTGAACACACATGTTCAGAGAGGATGTGAGATCAAGTGTAGAGGAGTGTGAGGAGCGGGCCCTGCTGCCTGCTGTGTGACTGATAGTTTGGTATTTCTACATGTGAAAGACGTACATTTTATTGATGTGCTGAGCCCGTTTGACTCTCCTGAGGAGGTGGGGGGTCAGCGTTTTCAGACTGTGCCATGTGCAGGTCTGCTGCGCTCACCTTGCTCTCCATATGGCCACCCAAATGGAGTTCAGAAAAGCTTTTCTTTCACTGTTCTCAAAAAACAAACTCAGTGCTTTGGGAAAAAAATCACAACATGAAACAGGAAATCTGAGCTCACGTTTTTTAATTCCACTTGCTTTCCCGTTCAGGATTGGGATTAGAGCAGTAGAACTGTGGATGTCAGTTTGGGTAGATATCTTTGGTGGATTATTTTGCTGAATGAACTCAGATTATGAGCAGTAAATGAATCTGTGTGTGAAACAATGGTTCAACATTTTTGTCTGACTCTGCAGAGCACGATCACACAAAAAAACTGACAAAATATGTGTCAGTCAACCAATTTTTAGTTTAATGTTTGTACAAGATATGATTTTTTTTTAAATCTTAAAATCATCTTTCTTTCTTTCTTTCTTTCTTTCTTTCTTTCTTTTTATTTTTGTCTTTTTTGTTTCTCTTTCTTTTTATTTGCTCTTTCTGTCTCCTTTTCTTTTTCTTTCTTTCTTTCCTTCCATCTATTTTGATTTCCTTTTTGTCTTGCTGTTTTAATTTTCTTTCACTCTCTTTTTTCCTTTCTCTCTTTCTGTCTTCTTTGTTTCTTTTTGTTTTTTAGTTTTTATGTCCTTCTGTATTATTTATTATTTTGTTTAGTCATTTCTCCTTTTCTGTCTTCTTTGTTTCTTTTGTTTTATTCCTCTTTTATTTCTTTCTTCCTGTGTCTTTTTCCATCCTTTCTTACTTTCTTATGATTTTGTCTTTTTGTTTTTCTTTTTATTTTCACTCTTTCTATATTGCTTTCTTTCTGTCTTATTTCTCTCCTTTTTATTTTTCCTTTCATTCTTCTGCACTCACATCACTTTCTTCACTCTTTTCTTTTGCCGTCTTCCTTTTTCTTTCATCCTTTTTTTTTCTTTTTCTGTCACTTGATAAAAGAGTTTAAACAGGCTTCACTGGCACAAATGTTGTTTTGACTTTTTAGAATTTGAAACTTAGATTTCCAAGAAGAAACATTTTTTACTTTTCAAGCTATATAACATTTTTATTAGAATATGAATGATATCAAATAAAAGAAATATTATTTTTATTTTAATTGTTGTGATAACAAAAACAAAAGAAGAAAAGTCTTAATTCACAAGAATCCGCCTTTTTGTTTTTGTTTTTTGTTTTTTTAAGCTGAAGCTTAATTTCCCTGGGACAATACAGAATCTTCAGGCAGAGGCATGTGAAATGTGTGTGTGTGTGTGTGTGTGTGTGTGTGTGTGTGTGTGTGTGTGTGTGTGTGTGTGTGTGTGTGTGTGTGTGTGTGAGTCAGCACTATCAGCCATTAGGATACAAAGTGACTGATGGTAAAGGTCAAACACTAAGTGATGAGACTCAGAAGACGACTGACAGACGTTTATACAGTTTCTTTTTTTGCATGAGAGATCACTGCAGGACAAGATAAGAACATCTTTGTTCTGTTTTAAAATTTGCATAAACGCAGTCGTAACTTTTCTCTCCTGTCAGTTTGACATTTTCGAGAGCTTTCAAACGGGCTTTTTCAACTTTTTAAACCAAACTGCTGAAACGTAATGATACAGAGGGGTCACTGAGGACGTTGTTGTAACTCTCAGTTCATTTTCAAGCTCAGCAAATATTTAGCTCATGACTCTGTGGTAGCAGTTCCAGTTTTTTAAGCATGTTTCTGGTTCCTCACAATCTCTAAAAGAAAGACAGCATCCATCTCAACATGTCAGCTAGGTCAAAGACACTGAAAACAGGGCTGTCACAAACTCTAATCTTTGATATGATACAGTTAGATAGGTGACACCTGTCCCAATACCACAGGTTCAAAATAAAAATAAAATGAGTCCATCTGGGCTAAAAAAATAAAAAATAAAAAAATTGGTGTTTTCCTTGTGATTGATATCCAACATGCGCACAGTGCTGACAGAAATAATCACTGAATCAAACCATCATCTGACTCACTGTTCATAGAGACCAAAAGTAAATAAAAGAGAAGTTTAGAGTTATACTTAAAGATTCTTCATCAGGTTTTTCTTTTCCTGATAATTCTCATCATGTCGCTGCATTTGAAATGCAGAAGAACCAAATTAAGTCTGGAGACTGAAGGACTTCTCACATTCCTGTAGGATCTGAGAGGATTCAAGTGAGTCTGAGAGTTTCTGTGTGTTACGGCAGTCAGATTTCACAGCAACTCGCAGCCGTTCGGTTTAAAACGCTCGGGATTTAGATGTTAGAGATGTTAGAGCATTAACATACAATAGATGAAAAAACAACTTGTACATTTTGTATTTTATCCAGTGAGTTGTCTTACTTGTACACATTTTGTTATAATCCATGATTTGAAATGAGATTATCAAGTTATTTCAAGAATCCACTTATGGCACTTAGATCACAAGTCTCTAAGATGACATTACATGCACCAGCAAAGTTTAACAGTGACAAAAAAAAGAAAAGAAAAGAAAAAAAAAAGAAAAGTTTCTTTGATTTATTTTAGTAGTGATGGTGGACTGTCAAGAAGAAAAAGGACGTCAGAGCTGGAGAAAGATAAACAGGAGCGCACGGGCTAAAACGTGTTAAACTGTCTGTGATGATGTTCATTTCAACCCAGATGCAGCAATGATAATAATAATAATAATAATAATAATAATAATAATAATAATAATAATAATAATAATAAATAGATTTAATTTATAAAGTGCTTTTCTAAACACTCAAAGATGCTGTACAGAGTATAAAAAAGCACATCATAAAAACAACACAGTAAAAGAAAAACATGAATAAAAGAGCAAAGCATACATTTAAAAGCAGTCATACATTGAAAGCATTTGTAAACAGGTGGGTTTTGGTGAGGGTTTTGAAAGTGGACAGGTTTGGGCAGTTTTGGATGTGTAGTGGTAAGGCATTCCAGAGGGTGGGGGTGGCGACAGAGAAAGCTCTGTCCCCCCTCTGTCCCCACTGCAAACAAATGCACTCCTTGGCAAGAGTCACATCCTTTGACAGTGGGTGATGGTGCTCATGGGAAACAGAGTCTTTATCCTAGAAAAACACCACTGATTTTAGTCAAAGATGTCAATGCGATCAACGCCAAGCAAGTAGTCCTTACAGCACCTGAAAGTAAAGACAAGGTCAAATATTTCAGTGGGGATGATTTTTTTTTTGTGTGTTCTGTAAAGTTGGGTTTGAAACGAATATCTGCAGTTCCTACTTATCACCATAGGTGGTGCCAAAGAGAGCAAAAACTGAGGTGTCTGTGGCACTTACAAAGTGAAGCGTTTGTTCCTCCAGGAATTGTTTAAAGATGATGTTATGTGTGTCCTGGCAGACAACTTTCATACAGAGATGGGAGATCTCTCCATGAACCTGCTGAACTAAATAAAAAGTGAAAACTTATGTCATCTTTGTGCTACTGTGCTCAGCACTACGGGCATGCAGGTATTTTGGATTTAATTGATAAACGATCGCCATAAACCACCAAAGCAGATATGATTGAGGTGAGGAGAAGAATAGCCGACTGTGGTCAGGATGATAAAAGTCTCAAACAAAAGGCAGACTGATGGAGGAGATAACAACAAGGCAACCATCTTTGTTTTGAGATACAACACTTTATTTTTCTGGCTTATGTTAGCACAACTGTGTTAACATTTTGATGGACGACTGAGATCTTTATCTGACTTGCAAACTATCCAAACGCCATCATCGTATCAGTTTTAGCATGAACGATAAACTGGCTCGATGATTCGCAGACGGTCAGGGTCTCATCTTTGATCACAACCTCACAAAGATGGCTTCTCAGATGAACTGCACCAACACCTGCGTCCATGTTGTTTGGCTTTGCTCCAATGGCTGTCTGTCAACAGCGGCGCTGATAGACCGCCAAAGTCTGCCTGCAGAATGAATGACCAACAATCCTGTGGGAAGAAAACACACCAAGGAGACACAGTTCATGTTTGGAAAACAGAGCTGAAACTGGCCAGCAGAGAGGAGGAGGAGGAGGAGGAGGAGGAGGAGGAAGATGATGAAAAAAAATAAAAGATTTTAAATGTGAGAAGTTAAAGTCAAAAAGAAGATTTTCACAGCAGAAATAAACATGTTCACATATGACTTCAGTCACACACTGTACGGGGCAAGTTGACCCCATCAAAGGCACAGCTCGCCTGACTAATAGACGGATGGTGTGGAGACTCAAACACGCCTCATTTTCGGCTCCCATTAACAATCTGCTACAAAACTTTGTATCAGAAACAGTTGCATCTGTGACATTACAGAGAGGAGATTGTGCTGGGAACTCTCGTGTAAACAAAGATGTGAAATTATTGTCTTCAACTAGTCCATAAAAAACTGTCACACTGTAAAAAGATTGATTTAAATTTTACTGTATCATTAATGTATCTTTGTTTACATTATCAATACAGATTTTCCCCCACAATCCTGTGCTGTAGCATATTAAAAAGACCTCTCCCAGTACTGCAAATATTACAGTTAAATACTGTTAAGATTAAAAAAATTAGTCACGGTGAACTTTTAAGTGAAGTTAAGGATTAATCAGAAAAGTTAATGTTTTTCTGGACATAAAGACTCCGTTTCCCATGAGCACCTTTAAACACTGTCTTAAGGATGTGATTCTTGCCAAGGCATGCGTTTGCAAAGTGGATCATCTTTTTAACTCTACTTTTCTTTGTTCAAGTCAACTTTTCCCAGGATGCACAGCGATGAGGTAATGTATTTATTACATCAAGTAAACTTAGTGAACTCAGTTTGTAGTTTAGGGTCCAGAAGTTGAGCAGACTATCTGTTCATCTACCAACTCCAACCTCACCAATCAGAGCTAACGTAACCTCACTCTGCATTTTACTGACAGACTCTCAAGTTTGATCAGATCACTGCAGAATAACTGCTGCATGTGGGTTGGAATAAACATGATCACAAACAGTTTAGCCTGTGTTTTAGCCTGTGCTTTATCACTCTCACATTTTGCTTTCTTCTGCTCTGACGTCCTTTTTTTTTTTTAAAGCTCAGCTCCAGTGTCCACTATTACATCAAAATTAATCCAAGAAATCTTTTTACTTCACACTTTTGATCTATGTGCTATGGATGGATTGTTCTTCTGATTACTGAGAAACAACATTTAGAAATAACTTATTCGGCTGCTGATAATTTCATTTTAAATCCCGGATCACAATCAGACAAATAAATAAAAGTGAGACTTTTTTAAGATCACTTAGAAAGTCTTCAAAGGGACTTTAATTCTTAAAAGCCCGACCCATCAAAAAATAACCAGAAAATTTTAATTTTGTGGAACTGAGATGTTTAGTGACTCTTTTGACAAAATCCACAAAAATGTTTCTCCAACATTTTGTTTAGGATAAATATTTTATACCACATTTCATAAATTGGGCAAATAAAGTTTTAAGTACGTATGCATTCATTCAATGCAGAAAATACTTTCTTTTCCCCAAAAAAAGCGTATTAATTTAGAATTAGTCTCACTGCATCTTGTTGCAGTCTCAGCTGCCTGTTGTAGAATGATAATCCTCAAGGTGGTAGAAAACATTTTTTTAAGCAGTTTTTTTTAATGAAAATATTTATCATGATTATCATGTTGATGAGATAGAGGTCTTTAAAGTCATGTATCAAATATGATTTGTTCTGTAATAAAGGGTTACAGTCAGAAGTGAATTAATTCATCATGGCAAAAACAATGACAACTGATGAGACAGCCAATGCATCTGTTTCATTCCAAAAGTTAACGTTACCGTACAATATTTTGTTTGTTTAAACACCACGTTTTACCACATTTATTTTCAATAATGTTTGTTCTGATGCTTTAAGCCTTAAAACCCTTAAAGTTGAAGTGTTTTGAGAATTCTTGGCAGAAGCGAGGAAACTATAGATATTATAGATCAGAAGTGGCCAGTTAGTTTTTATCAGGGGCCAAATGACAAACCTGAATTGTGTCAGAGGGCCGCACCAACAATAACGTGAACTTAACACTTACTTATATTTTGATTAGCTGCTTCTAATACCCAGAAGAAAAAGGGATATTCTGTAAATATGTGAAATTGTGGTGCAGGTCAAATAGGGAAATACTACAACAGAAGTAATAAACAGTAAAAACAAAAACAATCATAGCATTAGTGTTTCATTTTAAGTTTAGCTTGTTAGTCTCCACAAATACTGAAAACCTTCATAACAACTTTATACAAAAAATAAATAAATAAAACACAATAGCTTGAATTTTTTTCACTTCATTTTATCTCCTCAGTGAGGGAAATCTAGTCCGCCTTGGACTTGACAAGCATATTGAGATCTGGATGAATTTCTGAGATAGCCATGGTGATCATCAGTGATGGAGGATCTGTGTTTGCATTTGTTGAACTTTATCACCGGACATCACATGTGAATATCGCTGTTCATGTGCAGGGCTCATGCTTGTACATCTATACAGAAATAATGCAAACATCACCCTTTTCAAAATAAAAGCAACACAGCTGTATTGCATGCAGAGCATACTTTAAAAAAAAAATAAAAAAAATCATGTTCTAATTTATGATTGACGTAGCACGGGCCACATATTGATGCCCAAAGAGCCGCATGTGGCCCCTAGGCTGTAATTTGCCCAGGTCTGTTGTAGATTCTAACAACATACAAACTTCTCTTTATGCTCTCAAGTGGTCACAGTATTGTGTTATTTTCACTGGAAATTGATAATAACTCATTAGATGTGGACACATATCTAAAATTCTCAACTTAAAAATCAAAGTTTAGAGTTAAAAAAATGCTGTTATTTAAAGTTGAATATGTTGAAAAGTGAAGTGATTCAGTTTGAGTTCTGTCTTATCTGAGTGACTTTTAAACCCAACAGCCACAACAATAAGTCGTCTGGACACTCAGAGGAGCATTTATCAAGAGAGCGGTGCAGCTGCTGGAGGACTTTAAATACTCTGGAGTTCATAATCTGCCCCGCTCACCAGAGTGCTTCCCTCCCCAGGGGGTCATTTCCAAGCTCCTGACTTCATATCAGCGCTAGAACACGACCAATAAAGAGGGATCCCGTGTCATTAAACGGCACGGCTCGTCCTTGACTCTCTGAGCAGTGGAGGCCGCTGATGATCTCGACTGGAGAGAGGGTTAATCCAGGATACACAGGCCACCATTTGTCAGATACACACCCTTCAGTTTTTCAGCTTTTGGAGAGGCTGACTCTCTACGCAGAGGCTGCTCTGAGCTCCCACGCTGCAGGGAAACATTTGTGACAGCTCCTTGCTAAGGTTCAGTCTTTCAACATGTATCACTTTGGCTTGATTTGCATCACTTTTAAAACAACACCTGATCATATTTGCCTTCTGGGGTCATGAGCGTGACTAATTGCTGTTGTCTCTGGCTGTTGTTATATGTTACATCTGACAGTCAGTTGGCTTTTGCAACTGCCAAGATGTAATCTCTCTGTGCATGACCGACATCTGATAGCATGAAAATATTCTGCAGAAAACTGCTGTAAATATTACAGATCAGTTTACTGGGTCATGCATCACATCCACAAACCTCTCTCTTATAATAATCTCACTCTTTCTGAAGCCTCTTATCTCGCCCTCTGACTCCTTGTTACCTTTCATTTTACCTCTTTCTGTTGAAATATTACATACACTTGTTTATGCATTAAATAAAATCCACAGACTAATACAGGTTTTCCAGATATTTATACAACAGTGTTTTTATAAAGGGTAACGTTTCTTTCATCAGTCTCTTATTTGACATCAAACACAGACAGAGGAGGCTGCTGTCTGTCTGTTTTATGTAAATATGTATTCAAGCTTTTCAGGAATGAGTCTGTGAGGAACATTAACTGCAGATATAAAACTCCATTATCACAGTATGGAAACACTCAGAGGTACACTGCAGCCCAATAGAAAAAAAAAAATTTTGGTAAAAGTTGCAACAAAGAAAACAGGAAAGGGAGAAAGAGAATCAGTTATCATCAAGAGGCATAAAGCTTGTGAATCTGCACTGCAATAAATGACATTATTGGTGCATTTATGTATTAGAGGTAAAGATCTGTGGGCTACAGCTTTTACAAAACCACTAAAAGTGATGAAAACAAACTAAAACTAAATTGTGATAAAATAAGTACTGTACAAACTTTTTTGTATTTAAAAACTGTGATTCAAAATGTATAAAACGTTAATGTTCCTTTAAAGCTAAGCGTGTCGACTCACAGAACTATTCTATATAATCACAGTATTGTCCAATATATTCCCTTGAGCAAGGCACTGAGGGTGCCGCTCTCTGTGCAAGCCCCCCACAGTGCATCTCGCTGTGAGTGCATGTTTGCAGGATCCTGTCTGTGCTTGTTAGAGTGTTTCTCATCCCACATACAGTACGCGTGAGTAACATAATTAAGTAAAAGGAAAATGTGAATTTCTCCTTAAAGAGGCTGTGAGGACTGTCTGTTTGAAGCGACACATTTGGCTGTAATCACAGCCACACTGTGGTGATGACATGACTCTTGTTCAAGACAAATTTTTGACCAGATACAATTTAATGAGG
Source organism: Labroides dimidiatus (assembly GCA_030710495.1). Taxonomy (NCBI): domain Eukaryota; kingdom Metazoa; phylum Chordata; class Actinopteri; order Labriformes; family Labridae; genus Labroides; species Labroides dimidiatus. The sequence continues at coordinate 8,015,416 of CM061153.1, read as the reverse complement.
TAAGGTATTCATCAGCTGTTACACAGCGCTGTTCTTTAAAATGTGACAACAAATAAACTTTGTCAGTTTGTACCATAATTTGTACCCTTTAGCCCATGGTATAGCCTTTAGCTCATGTTTTAGCCTTTAGCCCATGCTATCGCTCCCCTGTTTAGCTTTCTTCTGCTCTTCTATCTGACAGTTCAGCTCCAGTCTCCACCATCACTACAAAATTAATCCCAAAAAGTTTTCAGCAGAGAAAAACACAGATGTCTCTTCTCACTACTAAACTTCGTCAGCCGGCGTGGTGTTGTCATAGAGTATTCAAATCAATCAATCCGGTCCTGTCCAACCTGATCGGGAAGCTAAGAAATAGTATGAAGAAATAGCCTAAAGTGATGCTGATAATCTCATTTTAAGATGTGGATTACGATCAGGCAGATATGTTATCTAATCTAATCTAATCTAATCTAATCTAATCTAATCTAATCTAATCTAATCTAATCTAATCTAATCTAATCTAATCTAATCTAATCTATTATTTAAGGATTCATTTATTATTTAAAGAAATCACGAATATTAAAGAAGCAAAAAAAAAAAAACATGAAAAGGGGAATGTAAATTGTTTTTCTTTCTTTCTTTCTTTCTTTCTTTCTTTCTTTCTTTCTTTCTTTCTTTCTTTTGTTTTTTTTTTTCTTCAATCCATATAAATGTAATGAAAATCCCAACAATCTAAACAGATGTCTGTCTAACATGAGTCTGATTCTGCCTTTTAAAGGGTGCTTCTTCTCGTCCTTGTAACTTGCTTATTGTTGCAAAGTGCTGTGTTCATGGTGGACTGAGATGAGATCAGACTGAGACCTGCCTCCAAAATGAGACCGGATCTCATCCTGGGTTAATATTGGGTCTTTGTTAGTTCACACCTACACCTGCACCTACATCTCATGTAACTGAACCAACCAAGGGATTTTATCACTTGGTCCTTAACAGAACTGATAAGAGTGCAGTCCAGATCTGTTCTTTTGTAAAACTTCTTTAAATAAAATTTGATTTGAGGATATAAATAAACAACAACAAAATAAAGATAACTTCTCCTTTTTTCCTCTGTAGTTATAGGTGTAATCATGTGGCTCTTATTTTGAAAGGACTCTTGTTCTAGTGACATCTAAACACCCCAGCCTTAATACATTAATTGTAATGCAATGAAAGTGTGACAGAAAAACATCACTTTTTCATTTACTCAGTGCTATTTTGTCCCTTTGGGCATACTGTAGTTGAGATGTCGCAGTGTCTTCCTGCTTCCTGCTGATAAAAAATATTGACAGGACTGGGATTTTTTCTTTCTTTCTTCTATATATTTTTTTGAATGGCACATTTCTCTTGAAAAAAATCTCAGATTGCTCATTTCATCAGTAAATATTCCTACTGCTGCTCTTAGTTTACTGATTGTTTTTGTGTTATTTTAAATTCTCAGTTGATCTAAAGTCAAAGCGGCTGTTAATGATGTTTCATCAAACCGAGTTTTGAAGGTTTGATAGAATGACTCCACAGGTGCAACCATCCAAATATTTGTCTTCGCCCTTTTGAAGTATATTTATATTTTCCATGAGCTCTGAAACATTCGTGAGGTTGATTAATCGAGCAGCTGGCACCAGTTCATCAACACGTTACCTGTCAAAGTCAGAGTGTTGCACATATTCACAACGTTATTAAACAGTCAGATCTGGATTGACTTCTTGTTTGTGCTGTAAAGTACGCTCAAGTGTGATCTTTGTGGCTTTGTGTTCGATCCCCCTGTAGCAAAATGTCAGAGCGGGCTGGCACAGGCTCAAAAATAAGATACACTTTATTCAAGAGGGGAGTATTTATTAAAGAGAAAACCTCCTGTGAAGGACCTCGCCCTGTAAAACAACACAAAATAAAACAGCCCAAGTGTTCCCATTCAACATGGATGTTGACATGACAGCTTATTCTATTGGCAGGCAAGTGAAAGGGGCCGGTTACGTGCCTCTCTGACACTTTTCATTATCACCTGCACAAAAGCAAGAGTGAAAGACGAGAAAGAGGAGGAGGAGGAGGAGGAGGAGGAAGAGGGCTGAGGCTGACAGTATCCCCGCGCTCATTCATCATAGCCTGAGGTATCTGCATCATGCATTAGAGTCAATAAAAGCTGCTGAAACTGGAGCTGATTTCTTGCTAAATTCCACCATTAGTCACAGGCCCATATTTCAGGATTAGCCAATCCTTAAAGGGGTAATTGTTGCAGCGAAAAGAAAGAGGAGGGGGGGACTTTTTGGAGTGAGTGCACTCAGGATTTGAAGAGTTTGTTTTAGAATGATTGCTTTAAATCGTGGTGTCACTCCTGAGCAGGTTTAGGGAGCACAAAGGATGGTACACTGTGAGGAGAGCTTACTGTATGTTTTAAAAAGTCTAATGGTTACCTTCTACAAGTTGCATTTATACTTGTGCCTTTTTTTCCACTCAGCTTGGTGTGATCATGTTTCTTTTTGGAGGTGAGGCGTTCAGAGGACAATACGACGCCACGGCGCTACTTAAGATCCCCGCTGATATTTGATAGAAGCCTTAATCGTTATTTTGGGGCAAAGCGGGACAATGGCGCCTGCAGGAGCTTGCTTTTTTTTTCCTCTGTTAAAACTCAAATACGTGTCATGCATGTTAAGTCATTTGCAATTGAGGGAAATTTTCAGCACTGAGCCATTATTTGGAACCCAATCCTGTTTGATTTCTCCCACTGCAGTGAAAAGAAAGCGTTCCCATTGAGCTCTGTGAAATGAAGAAACCATAACATTTAGTCAGTTTCTCTCGTGTGGTTTCAGTGGAAACCAAAATATCCCACTCAGGACAGGCTTCCACAGGCTCACGGTGCTCGCTGAACTCCTACTGAACTGCTTGTTAATGATTATAACCCTGATATATGCGGGTATATACGGTAAATGAGGGCACACTTAGGAAACCACAGGGGCCTTGTTATGCTTTAGCTATTTTCTTACAGCTTAAGGAGGTCCACCTGTTCCCCGTTAAGTCACACCATGTTACTGTTAACCCAGAATATTTTAAAGTAACATGAAAAAACACAAAATCAGGGCTGTCAGCGGGTCCGCTCCTGTCGTTCTCTGGTCAAAGGTTTCATTAAAAAGAGACGTAAACATTCACCTTCCCCTCCTTTGTAAATTAGTGAAGCTTTTTAAGGCGACAGAATCCAAAAGGTGACGTTATGAGACAAATTTCAACCAATGTGTAGCTTTTGGATCCAAATAAAATCAAATGAGAGGTCAGAAATGTTTTCACTGTTCTGACCGTGCTTCAGAAACAGGAGGTTCAGCTCACCCTGTGTTGTCGCAGTTAAGTGAAAAGCTTTCATCGCAGCCGAAAGGTGAAAATATGAAAACCGAAAACATTACAGTCACGCTCACTTAGAGCTGTATTGAGCATCTGGTGAGAATCTTCCCTGCGGCACTGCCTGTGTTAGCTTGTTACAGTAACCCACAAAGCCTTTTTTTTGTTACAATTCTCATAGAAAAACTCTTGAATTGTTCATTTTAATTTCTTTAATACAAGAGCTGGAGTCAGCTTGAAGATCTAAAAGTTTTTGTGTCCGGTTCAAAATAATTTAACTTTGACATCTTCTGTGTCATTGACTTTACTTTACTATTTTAAAACTTTAAATCATGAAACAATCTTGATGAAAACGTGAGTCACTCAGCATTAAAAGCAGCTCAAATTCAGATAAAAGACAAATGACCTGAGGAAGATGCAGCACTGACACATTTGGATTAAGCTGGATATAAAAACTGCTCTTCAGCCTTCATCCCCAGGTTTCCACTGCTCCTACACTAACTCCCTCCTCCGCACAGAGAGTTCCTCTTGGCTCTCATCCAGCCCTGTCTAAATTTCACTGATGGACTCACACAGCAATTTGCCTGAACAAACTTAACCCAGCTGTACGGATACACCTCTGGAAAACGCATCACTGTGGCAATTTCAGGCATGTTTGGCTTTTCAGGAGATGTTCCTTCCTGTAACTCGCGTTATTTGAGTCTGAATAAAAATAGAATCAAAGTGACTTCATGTCGGCACTCCCTTCATAGACGGTGTGCGGTTCAGCTTTTTCTTTTCACACGAGAAACAGTGAGTTTAGCAGAAAGCTGTCTGGAGATGTAGAGCAGTGTGATAGAGGATTTCAGTGTTATCACTGAGGACACAGTCAGGGCCGTGCAGAGACCTTTGGAAGGGGAGGTGCAATTGTTATGATTATCATCATTTTTTTGTTAGATACATACAAATAAGCAAAAAAAAAAAGCTAATAATTGGAGTGTGTGCTCACATAATTCATGCCCCCCTAACAGTAACAGTAAAAGAACTTCTCAAGCATTCGTGACCACACAGCGTACCGATCTCTCTCTACCTAAAAGTGAATGGATTGGCCATCGGCGACTCGTCTCCCTCCTTGCTGTCAATATTCACAAACCATGATCCATCCATTTCCTCTAAAAGGGGGGAATTTCTTGCTGGGATGCTTTCTTGCCAGCAACAGCACTATTGTTCCTCTTTTGTTCTGATGCAGATATTGATGGTAATAAATGATTGTTTGACCTTCTAATTTTTGACTCCTGTGTTGTTTCCCTTGTGCTTGAGTTGTAACAATAGGACAGAAAGCCAGTTACAGTCATACACTGTATAATTAATGGACGTAGTCTCCACAATGTCACCCGTCTGTTTCTGAAACTGATTTCCGAAACAAAACGCCTTGGCGGCCATATTGGAAATGAGGCGGGCTGTGAGTCTCCACAGTAACACCCATAGGGCACCTGGCAGTCACGTGAGCTGAGCTGTGCCTCTGATTGGACAAACTGGGAATGTTAATATTGTCTAAACTGCAGAGTTAGAAAACAACCCCCGTACAGTGTGTGCTGATAGTGAAATTAGCGATTCAGATGGGAGACATTCTTTGTACCAGGCTGTAAATGTGCTTATTTTGGCCATGAAAACAGCTTTTTTTGGCTTGGTGTGTAGGTGACTTCTACACTCGCGGACACTCGAGGAACAGCAGACTTTAGCACTCCCGCATTACCTCATATTTTCAGACTGGAGGTTGATGCTTGGTTACAGTCCAGGATTTTGCCACATCTTACAAATTTACCACATCTGGCACACACCCCTAAGAGTGTGTGCGCATGTAGCAGTGAGGAGGAAGGGTTTTCTTTGTGAGATTGCTGTGATTGAAAATTACAAGAAGATGCTTGCTTGGTTAGCAAGATGCATCCATAAGTCAGAGTTACTGTTATATGAGTTTGGATGATCATTTTGGGGGACAAAACCAGACCTCTATCAAGTAACTGTATGAGTTTAAACACGGCTAAAAGGTTGGTTACGTTTCTGAGGGGAGTTTGCAGTCCAAAGGGAAAGTGAATCCTTATTTAAGGCTTTAGGATCAAGAGTTTAGTATTAGAGCTTTGTTTATTTGCATTTCTCATCAACTAATCACAAATTTTAGCTGTCAGCATGCCACTCCTGTATGGTCTCCATCTAAAGTCTAAAGACCAAAATCTTTCTCTTAATGCATCAAGTCTCTGTTGTCCACTGCTTTTTGTTGATAACTCCTCACATAGGTGAAATGTAAAGATATGACACAGACAGAGATAAGAACAGAGAGTTTCTCTCCACAGACAGTCATCCAAAGCTGGATGTATCAGCTCCCTCTCTGACAGGTCACAGAGAAGAGGAAGAACTTTGGACGAGAACCAATCAGTGAACACCTCCGACTCCTGTGAATGTTCCTACTGCTTAATGCTTCAACAAAACCCGACTCTGACAAATATGACAGCTCGATCTGTTGGTGAACGACAACAAGTCATCACAGGATTCCTGCGCAGGGTGAAAAAGTTACACACACATCTGCTCGCAGAGAGAGGAGGGAGAGCGCCTTTAGAAAGCCCGGCAGAGGCCTTTAAACTGCAGCAGAGAATGGAGGGGGGATTTGTATTGTGAAAGGCCTGAGAGGAGAGAGGTGGGGCCCTTTGACAGGCTCTTTGTGAGACCAGGAATCACTTATTAATTGCATTACAGGGCGGTTGCTGTTGCTGTCAATGGGCCTTGGTCTGCAGTTCCAGGTGAAATACCACAGGCTTGGATTTAACAGCTAAATACTTATCTCAGGTATTGTTCCCTTAAAGTGAGCGCTGAGTCCTGAGAGAAAAGATGAAGGCTGACAGCATGGGATCCCGTTTGTCAGAAACTCATCTGTCGTTGCCTCAGTAATGGGTTAATCCCCCAAACCTGTCAAATAGCACAAGGTTGACAAAGCATACATCATCTGCTCCAGTCCGATAAGAAAGGTGTGCATTACAGCAAGTGATAACCTGTAAAAATACCAAATGTAATACACAATGTAATGTAAGTGTGTTAGTTTAAGACTCCACAAAATGACTCTTTCCTCTAATTTTTGGTCATTTTATAATCCACATGACAATTTCCAGTCACATGAATGAAATGAAAAGAAAACATGTTGTCAGATAAATTGTGTAAAAAAATAAGCTGACAGCATTGTATCATCCAAATTTTAATCACAATAAACAGTGAGGAACATTTAGTTTTTAGTGAAGGCAGGGGTTCCCAAACTTTTCAGCCTCTTAACCCCCAAAACAGTGAGCCTGGTGACCCCCTGCTGAGGGAATACAATGATAGGCCAATCCAAAACCATTCAAAAACAAACAAACAAAGAAAGATAACTAATGAACTGATCTGTCAGGGATCTTGTTGCAAAAAGAAATACAGGTCAAACAATTTCTGTTTGCATAGTTTTATATCAAATTCAATCCCTATGAGTATTTATATTTTCACTATAATGGATGAAATATGCAATTTTAAATAGCTTTTGATTTTAAAAGGCATTTCGTGACCCCTCTCCCAGTGCTTTGTGACCCCTCAGGGGGTCCCAAACCCCACTTTTGGAACCAATGAGCATATGCCTTATTTATTTTCTGATTCATGAATGTTTGTTTTGAAAATTGTGAACCAGTGTACCTTTTGAGGGCTTTGTAAGTGATCTTAAAGTAGTCTCACTTTTATATATATATTTGCCTGTTCATAGTCTATGATTTAAACTTAGGTTATCAACGCCAAAACTGTTTATTTCTGAAGGCTGTTTCTCAGTATCAGTGGTCTGGTCTGATTTTCCCAGGAGAACACAAATCCATTTGCAGCATGTAGACCAAAAGTCTCTGGCAAAAACTGTCTGACAAAGTTTAACAGTGAGAGGCAAGGCCTGGACTTTATCCTGAAGAAAAGGATTTCTTGGATTTTTGTAGTAGTTATGGTGGACACTGGAGCTGAACTGTCAGACAGAAAAAGGACAGAAGAGCAGAAGAAAGCTTAACGGGAAAGTGATAGAGCATGAGCTAACCTGTTTGTGATAATGTTCATTCCAACCCACATGCAGCAGTTATTCTGCAGTGATCTGATCAAACTTGAGAGTCTGTCAATAAAATGAAGAGTGAGGTTACGTTAGCTCTGATTGGTGAGGTTGGAGTTGGTAGATGAGCTCTGGTAGGACATAACCAGGACTCACTAACATGACACGTTACAGACACGTCTCAGAGCACCGGGCTGTGAGTAACACTAAACAGTCTGCTCACCTTCTGGACACTGAACTACAAACTGAGTTTACAAAGCTTGATTGTTGTCATGTTTGAAACAGTAGAGCTACGTAACTACAAACACATTAATTTTTTGCTTTGCATCCTGGGAAAAGTTGTCTTAAAGAAAAGTAGTGTTAAAAAGACAATCTGCTCCCATCCATTTGCTTCAAAACAAATCCATGCCTTGGTAAGGGTCACATCTTTACAACATTGGGTGCTAGTGCTCATGGGAAACGGTGTCTTTATCCTGGAAAACACTGATTCCACCCAAAGGCATCACTCCCATCAACACCAAACAGACAGTCCTCACAAAGTTTACGCTTTTTTTTTATAATTCAGCAACAGATGCACCCAGACACAGTGTAGAAAATTCTACATGTTTGTTTCTGGTCTTTTTAAAACTATTATAAAATAATTTTACAAATGTTGACTTTTTTTGTGTGCGTTGCTCTAATATCCAATTACTGCATGGCCTTTTAGTCCTTATGCACAACATCCATCTTCACAACATCACGGCTGAACGTAATCTAAACAAATTTAAAAATAACACATAAAAAGGACAATTCCTTGGTATTTCCGTTATTTGGTATCACACATAATGGGTGCAACATGTGGAAAACAAGGAAGAAACAGACGTAGAGGGAAGAGAGAAATGTCTGGTGAATGTGACTCAAGGGAAACTTAGCCACAGGGATGAAAATGAATCAGCCAACACAGCCGGAGACGATGGAGTGGATTTGGAACAGCACAAGGTTCACTATCTGACTTATTGCATTTGGGAAAAAAATTATGTTTATTATTTTGTGTATTACTTTTTTAAGTTTGGATTGTTTCATGTTTTTTTTTTTTTAAATACAATGTAGGGTTAAGTTAGAGGGATCCTTCTGACTTTAAACCTGTCAGTAAACTTTTTCACTTTTACATGAGCAAATAACCTTTAATCATCACTTTCATTTTTACTCATTTTCACAGAATCTTAAGTAAAAAAGCACACATTTTCTACATGTGTACACAAAGTCACTCAGACAAACTCAAATCCAGACGAACAACAGAGACGTGAGAGACGGCTCAGCACACACTGACAAAGAGAGCCGAGTTTACTTAGAGGTCAAAACCCACGTGAAAATATTCCACATAATAACACAATCTATCATTTCTGTCAGTTGGTTGAACAGAGGATGCCACATCTGCTTAGAAATTTCTGTGGTTCTGTTAAAAGACGTCCCCTTTGTCTGTGTTTCAGAGATCATCTCACAAAGCTGCACAAACACTTTCACACATTTATCACTCTGTGCTTTTCTGCCATCTCTGCACAAAGTATGCTGGATCCAACAAAACTCATTTGGTGCTTTTCATATTTGTGCAAAATCTGATGGAAACTTAGTTTGGGATATCAAAGAAAAGACTGAAGGTGCGTGTGAAGTCAGTGTTTTAATTGTCCACTTCAGGCTCCTGTAGAGACTTAGCAGTTTAATGACAGACTGTATAAAACATTCACGTCGTTTTGAATTGGCGCTGAGGATGTCATATTGAAAATGCAAAATAATTTTTGATCTACCAAGACGCAGGCAAAGAGGTGGAGCTGAGGTGGAGCTGAGGTGGGCTTTAAACCTTTGGCAAATATCTGTAAAGCTCCAACTATCAATCAAATTGTAACACCTCTAATGATGCAAATTTATGACTGAAGGCCTTTGCACACTCAGTCTGTCCACAACTGATGCACATTAGAAAAGAAATTTGATCCCATGCTGTCAATTATTTTTGCACTTTCGATGAAACTTTAGCTGAAAAATGTTGATGTATCAAAAAAAAAAAAAAGTACGTATGCAACTCAACCACTGACATCCTGAAATTCACTGAAAGTGATCGGGATAATTCCTCAGCTCATTCATCAAAACCACAAAATAATCATCACTGTTTGATCATTACAATTTTTTTTATTACTGAGAATTTTCACAATTAATGGAAAAATAAACACATCGGATTCAATGTGCAGTGTGCAAGGTGTCTTTGCATGACTTTTTTAAAAATTATTTTTTCATTTATTGTATTTTATTTTTTTTATATAACAGATAAAAAAAAGAATCAACTCAGCATGCAAAGGCCTTCATTTCACAAAAGGAGAAACTAACCACAGCTTAACAAGAGTGTTAATGTTAATGGACACTTAAGGGACTGCAGATTTTCTTTTTTTCTTCTTCTTTTTTTGGCTTTATTTTTCAACATCAGAGAAAATGAATCATAAATACACATATATTTTCAATATTATGTACATTTTAGATGTAGTGCAGTTAAAGGAAAATTGATGCATGTTTTAAAGGACGTTTTGTAAATGTTAAACTTGTAAAACACTGTACTTTTGAATACATTCCTGAAGAGTACAAACAATGAAAAAGTGGTAAATAAAACGTTCTTGGCCAAATATGAACAGACCAACAGTTCAACAAAAAGTATCATTTCTACCATCCTCGATGCTAAAAACAAAAATGCACCCTTCACTGACCCCAGTCCTATAGAGTTTGATCAACTTCATAATGTGATTTAACACTGACAACAAACTAGTTAACTCCACAATAACTCTGAGCCTACTTTGACTTCCTTTGTTTGGCACCACTGTGGGCCGTACAAGCTCTGGCATCCGTGCTCGCTGCTACACATCAAGCACTGAGGAGATACCAGAGGTTAGAATAGCAGAGAACTTATGTACAGAACCTATAAGGTAGGTGAAGAGTTATTACACATTTAAAGGGGTGAGATGAAGAGGAGTGAAGGAGCAGACAGGCATTAGTACACAGGGTGAACCCCTTAAGTCCGCGAGGTCCCCAGAAGAGGGTGCTGATGTTGCACATCACTCGTCCCAGGAAGGCTAATGAGATCACATTAGAACCAATATTTACACAGATGAACTACCACAGTGGCAAATACAGAGAAGATAAAGCAAAAGATGACAAGTGATGACAAATGGATTCATTAAATTTAGATACAGTTAGCTTAATGAAAATGTTCAGGGTTACTACACACAGCAACATTTCAAGCGTGTCACACTCTGTCCCAAAGACGTCCTCAAATCGTACTTGATTTGTGATGTTGAGCTTTCATGGGTGGAAAAAAAACATTAGTGATGCAGAAGAGATGTTTCAGTTAGACCCGGGCTTCTAAAGCTCCACCGGATCACCATCAACCTTTGGCCTCCGACACCTCACCTCCAAACCGCTTCAGGTCAAAGACCAGGAAAACATTTTGACCTCACAAGTGTCTGGTGTTTAAAACAGACAGAAGCAGCTGCCTTTGAAAGCAACATGTATCCATTCAGACATAGAGATCATTTTACATAAAAGTTCAGTCTGTGGTGGCAATCTGAGAGAGGAAGAGACTGAAAAACTGTTCAAGGGTTTAAAATCAGCCGTTGTTTAACTGATTAACATCAAATTTTATGAGTGGAAGCAGGTAATTATTCCCATCATGCCACACATACCAGAGAATGTCATCCCTGAGCTTGGTGCATCTTCTTTTTCCATTAGTGTAGACAAACCCAAGCCAACGCATATTCACACGTTTCATCTTCTAAAGCTGGATATTCACCAACACTCACATTCCTCCACAAATACAGATAGACACATTGTTCTCTTCTTTACATCCTAACACCTCTAACCCCTCTCCTGAGCATGAGCGGGGATGAAGTGGTCTTAACAGCTCACAGATGCTCACCGTGCGCTGATGGTGGGCAGGTATTCAGGACTGACTTCAACCCCCCCCCCACGAGCTGCAGAGATTCACTGTGACAAGCTTAAAACACATGCAGGTGTTTCACTTTCCGCTGTGCCTCTGTTACAAGTTAAAAAAGGTGGAAACACACTCTGTGGTACAGAAACAAACTAACCATTCTGCCCGGTTTCATCTGTCTCATCCAAAGACGGCACATCTCAATTGAACATGACGTAAACAGACATGTCAGGAAATCAGCTGCGTTTTTTCCTCATCATAGTTTTTCTCATCTTTATATTTGTGTTTAACTGATTATCTTGCCCCCCCTTCTTTAGACATTCATTTCTAATGTCTTATCTGCGTCGTCAGCTTTGTGACTTAAACTGAAGCAAATCGTCTCAAGTTTGATCAGATCACTGCAGTATAACTGCTGCATGTGGGTTGGAATGAACATTATCACAAACAGTTTAACCTGTGTTTTAGCCTTTAGCCCATGGTTTAGACTTTAGCCAATGGTTTAGCCTTTAGCTCATGTTTTAGCCTTTAGCCCATACTATTGCTCCCCTGTTTAGCTTTCTTCTGCTCTTCTATCTGACTGTTCAGCTCCAGTCTCCACCATCACTACAAAATTAATCCCAAAAAGTTTTCAGCAGAGAAAAACACAGATCTCTCTTCTCACTACTGAACTTTGTCAGCCGGCGTGGTGATGTTGTAGAGACTTTAAATCAATCAATCCGATCCTGTCCAACCTGATCGGGAAGCTAAGAAATAGCTGATGATGAAATAGCCTAAATTGATGCTGATAATCTCATTTTAAGATGTGGATTACGATCATGCAGATATCTTGAAGTGAAACTTTTTAAGATCACTTAGAAAATCCTCACAGTCCTTTTGTTTTTCTGTAAACAATGATAGATACCATAGCTTTTGAGATTAGATGGGGCTTCTTGCATATTTCATTGGGTCATGTTGTGGCTAGATTTTAGCCTGAAACGGCTACATTAGCACTAAACACTTGTCCTCTTCAGTTTCATAGCATGGCAGTTTCTTTGACTTTTGCCACTGTCTTACTGCCCTCTGCTGGTATGGCGATGTGCTGCAATAGCCTTTATTTTTTCAGTGACCTGATTTACAAAATCTACCCGGGCCTGATGTTGAAATGCAGACAAACAGTGGACCACCAAAACCATGTAATTCCTGGGTAGGTTTTAGCAGTGCTGGTTACTGAGACAGTCCTGTTGTGAGGAACAGATCCGCCTTAATACATTCTCAGAAAGAGGATTAGGGTTTAACTATACCTCTCAGAAAATTGAATCTGGCTCTTCACCATTAACATCGATCAAGATGGTTCGCTCATGTTAAGAAACTAAATCTAACTTCAATCATGCTCACCTTATATCTTCAACAGAGGGATCAGATCTTGACCTGTTTGCTTTGACTTCAGAGAATTCATCATTCTTTGAAAGTAGGAAGCAAAGTAAAGATTTATTTACATAAAACTGTTCCAGATTTTACAAACTGCTGACCAGTATTGCTTTCACATCATCTGCTGACAATAAACATCTGTGCTGATGTGGAATCTGTCAGAAGATATTATCAGGCCGGGTTATTCCTGATCATCGTGGTGCTGCTTCTCTGCTCTGTCCAGGGCCACCAGATGTCAGGCAGGTTGTAATATTAAACAGTGTGCTTTAACAATGAATGGCAGAACACCTGCAACAAAAGCAACTACAAAGAGACTTCCTTTGACAGCATTTCCTCTCCGCTCAGCCTCCTGCATGACCTCGGCACCATCTTGGAAAAAGATCTCAGCCCTTTTGCTGTGGACCAGACGCCGGTCCCTGGAGAGAGCTCAAAAGCAGCGCTCACAAATTGAGCACCAGCAGGCGGTGATTGAGGGAGGAGTGATGGAGGAGGGCACGGTGCACCTGCCCGTAAATCTTCAACAAGTTTCCCTTTCACAAGGAGTACTTGAAGAGGAATCACAAACAGTGGTCAGAGGGACGGAGGGTACAAAGAGGGACAGAGCAGCCACTTGGACAAGGACAGAGTTTGGGAAATACTCTGATAAGACAACAAGGCAACCATACATCAAACTGCTCATCTCTGAGACAACCATATTATTTATCCCAGCAGTGTTTGAAATGCTATTAGAGTGTTAGAAAATACACCTCCTATGGGAAAAAGTGCTAAAACAAGCATCTTTTACCAACCACTAATAAAAAAAGCCTTAAATCAAGACAATAAAGACTGAACCAGGATGCAAAGGCAAGGTTAATCTGTGCAAGCTGTATACATCAGCCTCTTATCAATGAGCTCGCACACATCGTTTTTCTCTGAGTAGGCCTGATATGGACTTTTAGAGTTTCAATCAGGGGGTGTCAGAAAAGAAACCACTTTTCTTTTGGTCTCACACCAGGAAAACACAAGTGTTGCCATTTGAATAAATTATTTCTGTATTCCATTTATTTTTCTGTTCATTCGATTAGAAAAAATGTGTGCTGACCAAAGGCTGATCTTTAAAATGAAATTACCTTAACATCCCATGCCACAGTGTTGGACCAAAGGAATCCACTCCTAATTTCATTGTAGCTTCCTGATTTCTGACAATTCAAAACTGTCCACTTTGAAAGGGGCACATTATTCTATCTTTATATTCAATAAAGGGAGCCCAGAAAAAAAAAAGGCTTATCCACTGAGCTGCCTCCTCTATATTACTAACATCCTCCCACTGGGTTTTTAACAGAGATATTCAAAATAGAGACTATTTTCTGGTCGTACAACAGAGTCTTACAATCTTACTAACAAACTAGATTAATGTTTAAATTTAACACAATTTATTTAACATGGCTTAACATAAATATGTCAAAATGTTTCTTTAGGTGTGGCTAACACTAGCAGAGCTAGCCCCACTAGCTTTATGGGCTGCCCTCCTTGCAGATAAACGTCCATGTCCCTCTGCTGGTTATACATTCCTTAGTTGAGTATGCAAGTTTAACTTGAAACAGCCAACTTAATCTTTATCTTCATTTTATAATTCAATATACTGACAAACTATGCCGTGTTATGAGACGCCATTTGTCATCTGTGCTTGTCTTCATCCTGGTAGTAAAGCATTATAGTGTTATGTAAGCAGCTGGAGCCACCACACAGACAGTGGAGGGTGGCTGAGCTACAGCTTATATGCATGATAAAAAATATAAATAATTTCTTCAGCTGGTGGTGAGTAAATCTGGTGCTGACTGACCAGTGTGATGTTAAATTGCCGACGAAATACAAACACAAAGAAAGAAAACATTTTATTATTTTTTTAAAAAAAGATCCGCTATGACTAAAAAAAGTATATAACCTGACGTGTTTCAGCATGTATCATGTTAACTGTCAAATACTGTGGCAGCACATTTGCTTTAGACTTCTTATAGCAACTACATCTTTATTTTTTGCTCTCTGTTCAAACACTCGCTCCATCATTTGACTCAGGAATATAGTTTGCACACCGCAGTATAAGCATTGGTTAGTCAAATTTGACTCTGATAAAACAGAGAAAGTAAACAGCTCGCTGCTGAATGTGGCTCCTGTGAAACTAATTATAACCCTCCCTTTGTTTGCACACACCTGTGGATAACAGCACTGTGCATGAGCTCAAGTCTCAGTGTGTCTGCCTGTTCACTACAAGTGTGTGCATGAGATGCATGGCAGGGAAATCTCCCATAAAGGTTCTTAATGTTATCCCATAAAAACCATCTAATACAGGAGGATTTATCACACAGTTTCGTTTCAGCTGGTGTCATTCAGAGCTGATGTTTCTTTAGTGAGTGATTAAAGAAGAGAGGTCAGAGCTATCATGAACGTTCTTCCTCTGAAAAAGGCAACGAAGCTGCAACACACAATAACATGCACCACACTCTGACATGAGGTGCAAGGGCCCGTTCAGTGCTGATCTCAGCTCTATGCAGCTCTCATTTTATCTCATATTTTACATACTTCCTACTTTTTTGGGGGGTATTTTTTTGTTGATAGACGTGTATAGTAGTAGCCTTTTTTAAATATCCACATTGAATATGTTTTCTTCTTTTATTACACAAATAATTCTATTAATGTGTATTATTAAAAAAACAGTGAAAAAAACACCATAATGTAAGAAGTAAGGGATGAATTCAATTTAAAAAATGACGTCTTAGGGATTCAGTTTCCCTTTACAGAAAAACATTTGATTTGATGAAAGATATTAGTCATTTAGGATAAAATGTTTTGCATATTAATATCAGCCCAAATAATGTATTTACACTGCCATTGAAGTTTTAAGCAAAATGCAAATTTTAAAATGCACTTTTATTGACGTAGTTATCATTAGATATATGACTCAAGTTTCCCACCTGTCTTCTTGTCTCTTTTCCTTTCAAAATATTTTACAGGTAGCTTTTCATAACCATTTAAATATATAAATGATCACATTTGTGCTGCTCCGATTTTTCTGGAATTAGAATTAATAAGATCTCTGATTTTATTTAACAAGTTATTGAAATTTATATACATATACAAAGCACATGAAAATACTGACACCATTCAGTATTAGCTCCTTAGAGATAACAGAGGTTGTCTTAAGTCGTTTTATTTCCCATGGTCAAAGGCTCATAAAGCACAAGAGGATTTATCAAAGGAAAAGGAGGACAGAGGATGAGTTCAAGGCCCTTCTTTGCATCCGTAAAAGAGAGTTCCATTGTTCAGCCCACCCGTTTAAAAACTTGTAGACTCTGAATAAAATGTCACGCCACGGACTCACCGGAGCTTTTTACGGAGGGTTTCAAGGTGAATGGAAGCCACAACCACTAGTCCTTTCACTGCCAAATGACTGCGGTTGAGCCTTTCCTGGCTGACTGAGTCTGCAGGGGGACAGTGGCTTCCACCGCAAACTTAATTAGGTTTGTTTATTTGAGTAAAATTTACATCCAGGAACCCTGCGCACATCCTTTATGGAGTCGTATAAGAAAGGGCAGGATTGTTGAGGAGGGGAAGTTAAGATCAAAGATGAAGTGCTTGGCTTTGTTTATTATTATGTGAGGTATTCAAATGATGAGCTGACAAGCTGCAGAGCTTTGAATGTCTCATGGGGTCATCTCAGTGTCGTCAACCACACATAGATAACGACAGACAGACAGACAGATAGATAAAAGTCAGTCTGTTTTTGAATGCCATTGACTTCACATGAACATGGATTTATTTGTATGATTTCATTTTTTCAGCACTACCTATTTTTTAATGATGGAATATATATATATATATATATATATATATATATATATATATATATATATATATATATATATATATATATATATATATATTATGTTATTCAAGATTTACTGGCATATTGATATGGTTTAGCAAAAACATTTAACCTATTTAACCCATGCAGTATATAAAACACAGGATTAAAAAAATAAATAAAATACTACTACTTCTACAACTATTACTACTACTACCAATAAGAATAATAAAAATAAAAACAGGACAAATTGGAACACAAAAAATTGTTGTAGCGTAATATTTTGGAGCCCCGAAATATCCTCTACATGGAGTTTTTGTTCTTTTTTTTTATCTGGATCAACCATGATGCTGAAAATTTTTCAAGATAAAAGAATACAAAAAATAAAGGGTGCAATAAAAAAAAAGCCTATTTTACTAGTCTGTCAATTCTGTGTTAGTGTAGAAACATAATGGTGAAAGATCCCCCTAAGAAACTATGTTTCAAATTCCTGTAAAACTTACAGGATAACCGTGAGCTTTAGGAGCTTAATTATGCTACAGTTTTTATAAAAGCTAGATGATTTTATATGTGCCTCAAAAATCTAAGACTGAGAAACAACCTCAAACAGTTAATAACCACCAAAACCTTCAATAAAAAATAAACAGAGGTAATCTCAGAGGCATCTCAGGTAATCTCAGGTAATAATGAAATTGCATGCATTGTTGGACTTTTGAAAATGGCAGATTTTTGAATGTGGCTGATTTTTTAAAAAGCTTTATGTATAGTATTTTATTCTTGTTTACTGGATAGTAAACACTTGACGTTAATGCACACAAGAAATGAAGTGCTAAATGTTGGAAAAAGTCATGAATTTTTGTTGTGTTAACTTAGGTTTGAATGAACAAACTATTTACTTAAAAACATTATTTTTGATCAAAGATCTCATGACAAAAATCACATTGAGAAATTTCAAAGACACCTCAAATCTGAATTTTAGGAAAAAAGATGGAACTGAAACCATAGAAATAAAGAGATTAGAGTCGATGATTTCTTTTTTAATACTGACACATTTCAGTCTCGGAACAGGTTCTTGTTGCTACTAATCTGCACTCTTTATCTAACTTGATCTGGATAAGGAACACTTGATGTAAATGCAGAGAAATTATGAACTGTACATTGTTGAAAAACAGGAGAGGAGAAATAATAGTTCTGGCAAGTTTAAACAAACAAATGATCCAGTAAAAACAGCTTTATCTTTTCAGTATGAAAACAAAACACAGTTTCTGATATCAGAGGGATGCAAATGGAGCCTGACTAAACCTGTGTGATATTTGCATGGTTTGCCTTTAAAACTCCGCCTCGCTATCATCAGACTTTCTCAGTCAGTGTATGTAAATGAGGGCTAACACTCAATCACTCTGTACTTGGCATGTTTGCTTAGAGCTGAGATGTTGGTGGTCATAATTACCTGCCAGCCAGGTGTCACAAATCTTTCACAGAGGCCTGTTAGCTCAGGTAAAAGCTGGTCACTGCTGCCATCTAGTGGTCAAAAGTTAAGAAGCGTCCACAGATATAGACTTTTTTTTTTTCTGAGTTTCTCCTTCTCAGTCATTCCTCAGCCCATATAAAAAAAAAAAAAAAAAAAAAAAAATTGACTTTCACACACTTATTTTATGTTTTGACAGTTTTATGTGCTATATCTATTTATTTTAGCAGTTGTTTCCTTCATCCCAATATTATAGGCACTACATTGTTAAAGTAATTATTAATTTAGGATGCAAATACAGAATTTAAAAGTCATATGTTAGGTTTTCCATGGTCACTTTCTACAAATCATTTCATCATTTCACAGAATTACAGCTGCAAACAAGCAACTGCATCATGCAAACATTACAACATGAATACAGCAAATACAATAATATAATAAGCTACAAAAAATATTTATGGAACTATTTGACTACAGGAAATGTGTAAAGAATTAATATACATGTATGAAATGTACACAGACTAATAACAAAACATAGGTAAGAAACAAACTATACGATAGTTAATGAGGTACTGCACATGGTAAAGCAAGGGGTCTGCAACCTGTTGAACAAAATATGCATCTCATCTTGCAATAAAGCCTGCCACCTCTCTATTTCGGCTCCTACACCATCAGCAGCCCACTAACTTTGATTACACGTGTTGCTTACCTGGAGTTTTACACCTGATAACTAAATCAACACAAGACAAATCTGTGAGACAAAAAAAAAAGAAAAAGAAAAAGAAAAAAACAACCCAAAAACAATTATCAATATATGTTTTCAAATTCAAGTATTCTTTTTACTACGATTTTATAAATTCCAAAAACGTCTTGTTTAGATAATTATTCTGTATTTTTTCAGAATGCAAAGAATTTTATACATCGATTGTCTTTATTGTAAATGTGAAGCAGATTTTGTGGCTCCTGACTGACTTTAATCCAGGTGAGATGAGGAAAATGGCTCCTTTGACAGTAAAGTTTGCAGATCCCTGTGATAAAGGGTGAGATGTAGTAATAATTACACCAGTTATAAAAACAAAGTATTTGTACATTAATGAAGTTGTATCATTTCTTAATGTAAACTGCAATCAAAACAGTATTAAATATCTTTTTGGATGAGAATTGTGCCATATTTCTTTCCTAAATGTGCTCTGTTGAGTGGAAAACAACCTCCAGAAAATGTACTTATATAAATCATTTACTTCTGTCATAGTCCACTATATACTGAACTAAATTTAAACAGTGAAAGCCTTAAGTTAAACTCAATAGTGAAAGCAATGACCAAAATAGGACAGGTCCATTGTTAAGAGCAGGAAGACAGTTTGGGACTTGCAACGAATCAAATCCCTTTTCTATTTACAAACGTGCATTGCACAGAATTACAGACGAATAATCACAGTATTACTTTTATTTAAACATAAACCCTTAAAAAATATTTCTTATTTTTAGTATGAAAGTATCATAAAGTATCGCCATGTTATAATCATGGCCTCTTAACTTGAGAGCTAAAGTTACAGTAACATTTACAGGGCGGCTAACACGCCCAAGAAGTAACACGAGATGATTGGCGAGTCACACAGCCAATCACTGTGAAGGTAGGAGGGACTTCCTCTGACATTGACAAATCAGTAATGGCGATGCTAGTGAAAGTTTAATATGTCAGCAAAAACAACACGAAGGGGGAGTGAACTTGTGGACAGCAGTCATATGTAGAAGAAATATAATATTTCATCAGATTGTGTGCATTTGGAGCTCAGCTATAAGGTAAAAAGACAACCAGAGCTTCAGTTTTGATATATATTGACATGTTCTCTGTCAGTGTGCTGCTAAGTGTCCAAACTTTCTATCAGGAGGTTTTGTAACCCAACGGCTCATTGCTATGCTAACTAACGTGAGCTAGCTGTTAGCGGAGTTCTTCAACGGCTGCAGGGAGACTTAAATATAACGTTTCTTTGTTCTTTGTCGCTGTATGCATCTAGATTTGATACTTAAGTTGGTATATGTCACTAAAAGACGTCTACAAGCTGATGTCAGGTCTTTGACTTTCACTGAAACTTTGATTTTGTCAGCACATCCGTGATGGCCACCAGTTTTTTGGGGAAGCCATGATCCAATCAGAACGAGTTCAACAGAGTGACAGCTACCAAGCTAATGTAACTGTACGTTCGAAACCGACAAAACCACGTTACAATCCTAGCGTTAGCCCAATAATATGTCCGTTATCGCATTATGTAAACTGTAAACTGTTATAGGCACATGATATGATCACAAATTGATGAATTAAGATATCAGAAACAAACGATGTAAATAGAAGGTTTGACGGTTACTCGAGCTGTAATATTGACAGCCCTGCTAAACAACATCAGAGATTAACCATCTTATAACGAAGTTTAGCAAAACTGAATAATGTGTATTTAATCAAGTATACTCAACTCGTCTACATATTTAAACCTTTATTTATCTGCTGCAAACAACTAGATTCAGATTCCCTTACTGTCACTCTACAGGTACAGCAAAATTAGAGCTGTCCTGTCTGGTGCAAAATACAGCTTTGTGAAAACACCCCCAATAATATTAGAATAACAGAGAAAAATACACACTTTTACAACTCTAAAGTCAGTGTGTTATTGCAGGAAGAATAAATAAATGCACATACTGCACTAAAAACAAAATCTCAGCCTTAAATGTTGGAGTTATTGCATAAAACATGATGTTAACACCAGGAAGTCATTATGCCCTGTTTTTGAACAAGTTGGTTTCTAAAAATAGTACAGAAAATTGGTGCAGTAATCTAGACATCGAAGGTATTTTATTTAATAGAACTATAATATAACATATAATTAATGACTTATGTATTGATTTTTACAAAAACAGATCTCCACCAGAAATTGAATCAGATGTGTTTGTACTAAGTTGTTTTTCCTAATTTAAAGTAAACAATTAAAATATAACTCAAGATTGTACAGAGAAATGAGTATCTTTAATACAACTCAAATTCCAATTAATTTGGGATGCTGTGTAAAACGTAAATAAAAACAGAATACAATGATTTACAAATCCTGTTTAACCTAGATTCAACTGAATACACTATAAAGACAAGATATTTATCATTCAAACTGATAAACTTTGTTTTTTTGGCAAATATTCTCTCATTTTGAATTTGATGGCTGCAACACGTTCCTAAAAAGCTGGGTCAGGCTCATGTTTCCCACTGTGTTCCATCACTTTTCCTTTTAACAACAATCAATAAGTGTTTGTGAGCTGAGGACACTGATTGTTGAAGCTTTTGAGGTGGAATTCTTTACCATTTTTGCTTGATGAACAACTTCAGTTGATCAAGACTCCGGGGTCTCTGATGTCATATTTTGTGCTTCATAATGCTCCATACATTTCCTATGGGAGAAAGGTCTGGACTGCAGGCAGGCCAGTCTAGTACCTGCACTCTTCAATACGAAGCCATGCTGTTGTAACACATGCAGAATGTGTCTTGCCCCATACCATCACAGATGCTGGCTTTGAGACTTTAACCTGATAACAATCTGGATTGTCTTTTTTCCTCTTTGGCCTGGAGGACACCACGTCCATGATTTCCAAAACAATTTGAAATGTGGACTCGTCAGACCACAGCACCCTTTTTCACTTTGCTTCAGTCCATCTCAGATGAGCTCGGGTCCAAAGAAGCCGAAGTGTAGTGATGAACTGTGTTAACTGACAATGGTTTTCTGAAGTGTTCCTTAGCCCACGTGGTAATATCCTTTACACAATGATGTTGGTTTTTAATGCAGTGCTGCCTGAGGGGTCAAAGGTCACGGGCATTCAATGTTGGTTTTCAGCCTTGCTGCTTACGTGCAGAGATTTCTCCAGATTCTCTGAATCTTTTGATGATATTATGGACTGTAGATGATCAAATCCATCAATTCTTTGCAATTGTACATTTGCTAACACAGTTCACAAGTGGTTAACCTCGCTCCATCCTTGCTTGTGAATGACTGAGCCTTTCGTTGATGCTCCTTTTATACCCAATCATGACACTCACCTGTTTCCAATGAACCTGTTCACCTGTGGAATGTTCCAAACAGGGGTTTTTTGAGCATTCCTCAACTTTTCCAGTCTTTTGTTGACCCTGTCTCAACTTTTCTGGAATGTGTTGCAGCTATCAAATTCAAAATGAGAGAATATTTGGGGAAAAAAACCCAAAGTTTATCAGTTTGAACAATAAATATCTCGTCTTTGTAGTGTATGTAATTGAATATAGGTTAAACAGGATTCTCAAATCATCATAATCTTTTTTTTTGTTTTTACGTTTTACACAAAATCCCAACTTCATTGGAATTCGGGTTGTATATTAGGGCTTGGTCCAGTTAGGGTCAGGGATCAAAACTCACAGCTTTGTTTGAATTTTGGATCCAGGAGAAAAAAAGGTATTTATAAAACACAAATGTTCTTGCTCCTACGTAGCCATGACTCTAACTGAGCATTTCAAGTCATGATGCATCTCATAAACAGAGCTTCCTACTGACAGTATTCAATAAATATTTAAAAAGCCTCATTCAACACAGATAATGTCATCAGTTTTCATATCAGTGAAACGATGCTGTCACTGACATTCTAAAGAGCACGGTGCAATTTATTTTTATATGAGTAAATATTGACGCGGTCTCTCATTACTGCCACTCTAGTTTTCCGGTGTTAACCCAGCTATTAACCACACTGAACACTGAAGCTGTGCCCCGTCTATCCACACTCACTTAAAGCACACAGGGGTGGTGCCAACACAGACAGACGGTTATCTTTCTCAGACTCATATTAGTTTTAAGCAAACTTGTGCTTCAGAAAGCAGGAAAAGCTAGTTGCAACTTTTTGTACACTAATTATGGGACATTTTCTGTTGATCTAAGAATGACATATGCTCCAAACTGAAGCATTATTCAACATCGTACATAAAAAGAACAGCTTGTAAAATGCTTTGTTGGTGGTTCTGGAGTTTCATTCTTATATCAGTATTAAACTCCTGTGCCTCTCTTCTTCCCTGAAGCTGTCTGGAGTCCTTCCAGCAGTTCAGTAGATGTCCACCCCATCAGACACCTCAGGTGGTATGTCTCATCCTGGCCCTTCTCCAGGGGCAGGTCTGTCCCCAGGGCCCATTTTGGGTCCCAGCCCTGGACCGGACCCCTCACCAGGCTCTGTTCACAGCATGATGGGACCAAGTCCTGGACCTGGAACACCCAACGCGCCCCACGGCATGCAGAGCCAGGGGCAGAGTGATTACTCTCAGGACGCGATGTATCCTATGCACAAGGTAGAGTGGGACAGCTGCCATTGAACAGACTCTTTAAGACAAACCTGCACAAGAAGAGGGCTTTAATAAGTTGGTTTGAAACTCTGGTGTCTAAGACAGGCTTGCTGATTATTTTCACTGAGTAACTTGTGACAAGAGCATGACGAATAAAATCTGCCTGACCAACACATAAACTTGTGTTGGATCACTGCAGATATCTTCCATCTGTGCAACTGTTTCTAAAATAAAAAGAAAATCCTGTCGTCAAGAAAGACAAATTAACACTTTTTATATATTTTGATCTATTTTTATGAACAGCTTCCCATTGACTCTAAAATAAACTACAAATAAGAGCATTAAAACTGAATATTCAAATTCCATACAGTCTAACAAAGAGAATGAGCCATGTGGCTTTGCTTCAGGCAAAAAGTCTCTTTTTAGAAGAAGATGCACTCAATTAATCTTTTTTTTTTTTACAGCCAATGGAGGGGATGAATGATAAGACCATGGCAGATGCGATGCACTTTGGTCATATGAAAGGTGTGGGGATGAGAACTCTGCATAGTGGTATGGGACCTCCTCAGAGTCCTATGGACCAGCACAGTCAAGGTACCTTTTCACTTTGTTTTGAAGGCTCATTAAACTGGCAAAAAGTAACTGATTAAAAGGTCTTCAGTGTGGTGCTTGTTGTCAGGTATTAGAATCAGAAACCTGATCAGGACTTAAAGCCAGAAGCTTCTGGGCTTCTTCACTTTAATCCCTTTAAAGTAGCTTGTCATAGATTCTTATAAACACAATTTAAAAGCATAATGAAGACACTATTAATCCATCTGACTGAGTAAAATTCTTTTTAATCTTTAGAAAGAAGCAGCAATTTGAGAAAAGCTCAACTGATGTGAACCGTATATTTTCCTGTTGTGTTTAGTCTTAATTTTGGAACTTTTAACTCGGCTCTGATTCCTGGATGAAGGAACACAGCCTCAGGATCATAATGAACGTTTTTGGTATGTAACAGTGAAACTCTCTTCTGTCTGCTTTAGGATACATGTCCCCCCATCCTTCCCCCATGAGTGTCCACGAGCATGCTTCCAGTCCCATGTCTGGAGGAGGTGGAGGTGGTGGTCCCACTCCACCCCACATACCTCCCTCCCAGTCAGGCCCGATGATGCCCATGGATCCACAGGGAGCCATGCCCAACATGAGCCAGCAGGGACGAGGACCCTCTGCTTTCAGTCCAGTCCAGCTTCAGCAACTCAGAGCTCAGATCCTGGCCTACAAAATCCTGGGACGTGGCCAACCTCTGCCTGAAAACCTCCAACTGGCTGTTCAGGGTAAGAGGAGTCTACCCACAATGCAGCAGCAGCAGCAGCAGCAGCAGCAACACCAGCATCAGCAACAGCAGCAGCAGCAACAACAACAACAACAGGCTCCCAGTGCCAGTCCTTACAACAGACCTCATGGTAAGATGTGCTGAATCTAGTCTGTATCTGACGTTTCATACACTGAAAAGTTGTTTTAACTAACAGAGAAAACCAGATTAACTAGATTTATGTTTTTTATTTTTATTTTATGACCCAGTAAAACAGATCTGATCTGTCTTGAATTTGATATGCACCCCTGTCCCTCATGAGCCAGGCCACCTGAAAACACAGATGCTTATATCTCAATGCTTCCAAGATTTTGACCCAAGAGCTACACATCTAACCTTATCTGTCAGTTGAATAATCCAAAAATGGACTGTGTGTCACCTTGCATTAAAAAGACTGTGTAATTTAATCATGAATCCACATAATTTTCAGATCTACAGAACATATTTCAGAAAGACTCTTGCTAGGAATGTGCGCATATTGAGGAATAAGCAACGTGATCCTGTAACTGCGGCATACAGTCTTATAAGAAAATCTGTTATTTTTCAGTCTTTCAGATGTGACAACTTTTGTTTTCCAGTGAAGTAATGTGTTTAACAGTTGTTTATTTCATGCAAACCCAATTTAATTCTTCATACACATTTATCTGTAATAGCCGTTCTATTGCTTAATTTGTTGCAACATTTTTTAGGGTGTTTAAGTTTTTAATAAGTTTAAAAAAATTGAATAAGGCATTTCTTAAAGACGGGCGTTAACTGCAGTTGTATAGGAGGGAAACATTAAACTTAAGCAACAAAGAGAAATATTGAATACCTGTTTTTGCTCACAGAAGCTACCACCGGAATGATGGATCCTCTTCATCCATTTTTATTTTTAACAAAACAGACTCACAGTTCTGCAGTGCATCTTTCTAATATAAGTGTTTAATGTGTTTAAAGGTATGCCAATGGCACCCATGGGTGGGCCACAGTCAAGTCCCTGTCCTACCCCAGTCATGCAAGGGCACAATCAAAGCACAGGACCAAAACCTTGGTCTGATGGTAAGTAAACAACTGATGGTTGACATGAAAAAAAGAAGTGTTAAAATATCACTGTGAAAGATCTTGACACAAAAAGTGGGATTGGAATTTGTCAAATCACAATAAAATATGTTACAGGAAAAAAATCCATTATATTTTTAGCAGTAATTATTTATTTCATAACTTACTATGATTTATTTGAGAAGCATAAAGAAACAGGAAGATTTAATACCACCGTAATTAGAGTTTCTGACGATAGTTTTAAACTTTATTTACATGCCATGTAAATAAAGAAAACACAAACAAACAAAACTTAAACGGTGCATATGCAAAAAAAAAAAGTTTAGAATGCAATGTACAAAAAGCTACAGAAACATATTTAAATACAAGAAATAATTACGTATGTTGATTAAAATCATCTTTAAAAGATTTTTCTCATAAAAAAGCAATTTAAGGTTAAAAAGGTGCTTTTTTCAGTCTGGTGTTTCTTGAAGGGTTCAGATTCTTTCAGTTTTCCTTGTTCATGGTATTTTTGAACAGGAGCTAAATAATTTAAAGGTATCTGTTCTTACACATTGATATTTAGTTTTTACAACCCTGTAGAAACACTTTAATAAACAAGTTACCCTCTAATGCTGTTTAGCAGACATCAGACTTTTCCCTCCATGCTTGGTAGTGGAAAGTGATGGAATGCAATCTAGAAACTTACCCATAGATGCCACCAAATCCTTCAAACTGCATCTTTGACTCCACGTATGCACTGAGGCCACGGTGGACTTCATTAGTAAGTTACAATACAACTTTTCATTCAACGCTTCAGTCTGAAGACTCACCGGGGCACACCAAGCTGTTTGATGTCTTACATCAGATTCTCTTTGGAAGTAGACCAAAGTGAATTCCCTGAAAACACATGAGACCCTGAGAATGCTGCAATCAGGTGTTGTAATCAAACCCAGTGTTACAGCTCAGGCTTTGAAGCTGACCATTTTATGTTCTGCTGTAAAGATCTGATTCTTACTCATAGAACAATATGCGTATGTTCAGATGCTGCTCATCTGGACAGCTTTCTACAGAGAAAAACAATAATTTCCTCTCATGGGAAAGAAATAAGTGAAAGGCAAGGCCCAATTGATGAAGAGAAACGTCCAAAATTTGAGATGAAAAGAACAAAAACAGGACACACTGTAATTTTATGGAAAGTCAGGCGATATGTGAAATTTAATGAGTAGTTTTGTGAAATCATTTTCAGTACAAAACGTCATCGAGTCTTCAAAAGTCTCTTGTCGTTTTACTTTTACACAGTTATTTCCATACCTTACTCCTCTGAGGGGCAAACAGATATATTCTTTGATTTTCAGGCTTTTGAAGTTTTGTGTTTTTTCTTATCTTGTGGAATGAGCTTTCAAATTAAAAGTAGTACAGGTGTAGTAAAATAAATGTGAGTCTGAATTGTAGTAAAAATGGGTCTGAATTGAGCCATTAACAGACAAATCGTTGGTCTTTAGGTCAGGGTGTGGAAAATCAAGCCAGCATTCAGAAGCACCTCACCCCCGTTGCCAGCGGACGGCCATCACCTGCTCCCCCTCAGGCCTCAACCGTGCCAGCTGGTCCCGCGCCTGGCAGCTCAGTGACGCCCCAACCTCCTGGGCAGCAGGTGTCCCCCATGCTCCAGATGCAGCAGAAACAGAACCGCATAACACCCATCCAGAAGCCTCAGGGCCTAGATCCTGTGGGCATCCTACAGGAGAGGGAGTACAGGTATTTCTAATGTCATTACTCTTTGTGATATATTTACTGCAGCAACACATCAAACCAGTCATTAAATGACCTCTTCAGATATGAACCTGCTAACAATCAATATTACTGTTGCTCTCTTGAGTTCTCATGAAAATTACTATTATGATGTCAAAAGTTAAAACGATCCCTTTTTACTCATGATAAATTGTTCAGAGATTAAAACGAAAGCTCAGGTGCTTGTCAGGGTTTATTAGTGAGAATGAAGTGAGGTTTGAATTTTCAGATTTAGATGAGCAGCAGATTAGCAGTGTTGTTTTTGTCACCGATGACAAAATTATTTCGTTGACGCCCCTTTTTTTCACGAGGATAACGAGGTGGTGACGAGCTAAACATGGCTCTTTGATGACTGAAACATGACGAGACGTTAGTGAGTTTTCACGAAAATGTTAGTGGGTGGTCTGTCAGCCTTTTAAAATACATGACATTTCTTTCTGCCTATTGTGTGTGTGATTTGTCTCACACAGACACACACTGACAGTGAGTTTACAGACCCCTTCACAACCTACGTCATCATAAAGATGTGCACGATTTTGAGCAGTGAAATTGGCGTTTATTATAAAAAATGTTCAGTAATTCCCAACCTCAGTTAAAATATCAAGGCATTAATATTCTGATAGATTTGGAGCAGTTCTCTGTCTGGACCTGGTTTTCTGGATCCTTTATTCTGACCCAGGTCTCAGACTCAGCTCTCTGTGAGCTCTTTATGGTTTGGGAGGGTTTCTGCTTTATTGACACAGTTCATGTCTTTATATTTCACAGTCTGGTCAGTGTCATTAGATAATGCAGTCATAAGCATGGAGTGACTTGTGTGTTTAAACTCCTCTCTGGTGTACACACTGGATTTCTCCACTATGTCCAAAGAATGTCTGTCCACTTAATTTGTTTTAGGACTAATACTTTCCTCTTTTTACTATAACTGATTAGAATCAGACTAAAACCTTTTGTGAACTAAAACTATCACATTTAGAGATGACTAAAATGTGACTAAAACTAAGAAGTATTTTTGTCTATAAAACTAAAACTAAGATAGCTGCCAGAAACAACACTGAATAAAAGCAATAAAATATGAGTTCTGAAAAAACAGTGTTTGAAAATATTTGAGACAGTTCAAAATCAGTGCACAAAAAGGAGGATTTCTAATAGCATTATGAAAAATCAATTCCAACACTCTTTGTTCTAAAGCAGAGGGAGCTATCTGCCCTTGACTGCTTCTATTTGGTGCTGCTCTCTTTCTATTCTGTCGGCTTTTAGCTGACTAGAGCTGCACAATGGTAGCAGCACAGTTTTGCTGTCAAGGATGCAAAGCCAAAGTTTCCCCACATAGAGACCTAACCTTTACCTTTTTTTAATTATAGTGGACTGCCATGACCTTTAGATAATCTGTTGGATGAGGCTCTCATTCCCTTTCACAATCAAGCAGACGGCAGAAAGCATTGTTGTCTCTTTGGTTGAAAGTATCAGTACATACTAGTTTAAATGAAATTAGATCTGCGCCTCCTGGACAAAGACAAAATCATAATGTGGTCCCATCCAGTCAGATTGGTGATGTGACACTAAAAAAAAACAAAAACAAAAAAAACCCCAGAAACAAAAGATCACTTTGGCAATGTGAAAATGTTTTGATGCCTAGTGGTCATTGGTCAAAGTGCTGTGAATATACAATCACATCTCTCAGTGATT
Organism: Labroides dimidiatus; assembly: GCA_030710495.1. Lineage (NCBI taxonomy): Eukaryota > Metazoa > Chordata > Actinopteri > Labriformes > Labridae > Labroides > Labroides dimidiatus. The sequence continues at coordinate 7,986,160 of CM061153.1, read as the reverse complement.
CTCTGATATGAGCCCTCAGGTTCTTTCACTTTATAAAAACAGAGACAGCTGATGGAGACAGGATGAAGTCCCAAAGGTCTTCTTGCACCGGCCCTCTGGCCCTCTTGTGTTTTTCTGCTTAAAATTTCAAGGCTCTTGTTTTGAAAGTCTGGTCCCTGTGGTCTCCAATCACCTTTCACAACCTGCTTTGGTCCAGAATAGCTCGGAGACGAGAGAGATGACCTCTCCTCGCCCCCTCAGTCCAACAAAGACATCTGTAAATTCTGTTCTCTTGGTGAAACTACTCTGTACTTTTGGTAATAAACATCTGAGGAGCTCTGGCAGCTGGATAAAGCAAACAATAAAACAAAGCTTCTGAGGGTTCCCCTGGGTCAGCATGGATGAGGAAGATGCATGAGATTACTAAACATCATGTTCTATGCAGGGTTCTCTGTATGGATTGTCTGACTTTCATCGTCAGCGCTCCAAAAACTTTTGTAGATCAGTGAGTCGTCCACAAACTGAAGCTTCTTTTCTTTATTTTTTATGTGAAGGCTGCGTGCAGAAGGTCAGAGAAGGTTCTGATTATTGAAAGATTGATTCATATCCAGTCAAAGAATGAGCTTCAGAGGCCAACTTCATCTCGAGAAGTCAACATTTTTCAACTTTTGTGTTATTGTCCAAACAATCAATAAGTAGTCGGCTTTCAGAGTGAGCTTTCCTCAGCAGAAAGGTCAAGTAACATATAACACAGCTCAGGGTTTGAGTTTATTTCAGTAGTTTTTGCTCCTTGTTGTTCACTGTATGCTTTTGTGCTTCCTATCAAAGAAAAAATAAAAACAAACAGAAAACCCCTTTTTTCTCTCTGTCAGTGTTTTCCCTACCATTTAAGGTTAGCTCTCTCATAGATCAGGTCTATACCTTGTTTTTTCATTTACCTGACTGAATAGCCTTATTGTATTTATCTTATTTACATGACAGGATGACATTTCTGCCTCATGGTCACATATTTACAAATCTCTGGTCTCTGTATCGCACACAGCAGAGTTCTGCCCTGATGCGTACACAGACACATAAACAAAGAAACTTGGCACAGATGCAAACCCCCCCCCCCCTGCCCAAGACTGTAAACATGGTGGAAACACTGACTGTTATAATTTGATGATTGAAAAATTAGGGAAGCTATGCTGGTTTAAAACCTTTACTCTTTGACTGCTAACTTTTATCCGTTTGTAACCAAAATCAAGACTAATTGACCTCAGGGAGGAATCAGGATGAGGTTTTGTTTCTGTAGTCTGAAAAGAAATACTCCTCCTCTCTCAAATGTGACCTGCCATCTTCACCACACTTTCTAGATTGCAGGCTCGGATTGCACACAGAATCCAGGAGCTGGAGAGTTTGCCGGGATCTCTGCCTCCTGACCTGAGGACGAAAGCCACCGTGGAGCTCAAGGCTCTGCGCCTGCTCAACTTCCAGCGACAGGTACGCGTCTGTGTGAACTCCTCATGACTGCACAGAACACACTTTAGATTTTGCTTTGGCATCTCCTTGTAGTTTAACATCTTCTTCTTGAGTTCAGAAATCACAATCTGTAATCAAACAGTTTTTAGAAGCTAAATCAAAGTATGCCTCATAAGTTTAATTCACGATAAATGGTTATACATGTCACATTGTTTGTTCGGTTTCTACGGTATCTACAAACCTTGAAATGCACCGTCATGTGGAAACTGCTGTATCTTTAGCTGCGGCAAGATGTGGTGGCATGCATGAGGCGAGACACGACCCTGGAGACGGCTCTCAACTCCAAGGCCTACAGACGCAGCAAGCGGCAGACGCTGAGGGAGGCCCGCATGACAGAGAAGCTGGAGAAGCAGCAGAAACTAGAACAGGAGAAGAAACGCAGACAGAAGCATCAGGTGAAACATTCTTCTTCTTTTTAAATCTCTAATGTGGAAATGTGGACAAATACTGTCACTGTTTAGTCTTTTTCATCACCTACTTCATTTTCTTTTCTTCATTACTGATGCTGCATTAGCTTCCCATTTTGGGCTCCTTTTTATATGTTGAGTCGTTTTATCAAGCCTGAACAGCAGCACTGTTTTAAAACAGGTGTTGTTCTCTCTGTTTCTGAACTTTTCCTCTGATGACCTGGAAACTTCTTTTACAAAACAGAACGGCCTATCACCAGTAAGTTAAAGGCAGGGTTGGTAGACACAGAAAATACGGCTGTCGCTTTTTATTTGAGCTTCGAATATTCGTTTGAATATGAGAAGAATATGAAAAGTTCATATTTGAATTCTAATTATCCATTCGAATATCTGCGGTATCCTTCAGATGTCAGCCTATGTGAAAGAAACTCCTCTGTCTGCAGACAACAACCCGCTGCTTCACGTTCAAACAGGCGCCGCTCCTCCGCTGGTCTGTCTGCGGACACTAAAGCAGACTTCGGGCGCACGCACGGCTCTCCTACGTCACCATGAAGCGTCTATCAAAAATGTTTTACATGCAGCGCGGTCTGATCAGAGTCAGTAGAGTGAGACAGAGAACAGGATTATAACTTCAGAGACTTTTTGGCTCATGTTAAGTTGTTTTGGTCCCACACAGCCCTCTAACACCCCGTTATTGTTTAAATAACTGTCGAGAGGAGCGCTCACGGCGATCATGTGCGCGTGCTCGTGTGTGAATTGTACCGTGCAGGTAATATTGGAAACAAAAAGAGAGTCACACTTGATCCCGATCAAGTTGATAGATTTGTGTTTCTGGCAAATAATGAAGAAATGAAGACGGGCTGTTCGGCTTGAGTATCAGTTATATGTTTTACCTTCTTATTCAAAGCTGTCGAAGCTTTCTCTTGTTAAGGAGACTGTTAAGGAGAGCACGCGCAGGGGCGGGCGGGGTCAAGAATGACGGGTCATTTAATATTCGTTCGAATATGATTTTTTGAAAAAGTTACAGCCCTAATGGAAAACCAGCATGAGTTTGAATGTAGCATCTTCTCCGGACTCTGTTTAGCCCCCGCACTCCCACATTTAGAGCTCCTCCAAAACGACGCCCCCGCTCACATGCACGAGCGCCGCTGATTCATGATCATATGATCGTGACTGATTCAAAACCACAGACTCAGACGGGTCCTCAGCACACAGTTTTTGTTTAAGTTACCAGTAATCGGGGTGTAGGTAGTTTTTCTGTCATTCTCCAGAGTACTTGGATCCCTCTTGATTAAACCCACTGAATCAGGGTGGGTGCACATCAGCAAAATGTACGTGCAGGAGGCGGGCAGAACAATTCCTGCTGTAGACAGCAGATATTTTTCACCCTATTTTCAGAACACATCATGTATTGATTGACATCAGGACATAAAGATCATTTTAACGAGAATAGCTAGTACTGCCTTCAAGTGAAGCGGATATTTTCTTCCTTCTCCAGCTCACAAAGTTTAGCTGAACTGACAGTGAAAACAAAAACAGACATGAAGCATCTTTCCCCTGACAGTGGGCATTTACCGCCATAATAAAAAGTAACAGTGTCAGAGAGTGAAGGCTGCAGAGTGTCTGCATCAAACGCTCTCTGTGCTCATATAAATCACTTTAAAGTGGAGTCAAACAACATGACACTTGATGATTTTTACTTGTTTGCCATTTCTTTCAAAATAGGATTTATCCCTCAACTACTTTCATGACTTGTTTTTCAGGAATATCTCAACAGTATCCTTCAGCATGCTAAAGACTTCAAAGAGTACCACCGCTCAGTGTCAGGGAAAATACAGAAACTCACCAGAGCCATCGCCAACTGGCACACCAACACCGAGCGAGAACAGAAGAAGGAGACGGAAAGGATCGAGAAGGAGAGGATGAGGAGGCTGATGGTGAGGAGCTGAGAGTCAAAACACATATTCCATACCACACTTCAAGCTGAACACTTGAGATTTTTATCCTGGTCACCAGAAACAGTCTGTTTAGTTATCCACCAAGCTGTGAGTGGTCATATTCAGCGTGTTTCTGGCTGTAAATGACCTGAAGTGTCTGGACCAGTGTTGAGGCTGTTACTGAAAAAAAGTAATATATTACTCATCACTTGTTATTCTTTTGAAAAGTAATATTACTTTACTAATTACTTGCTGCCAACAGTAATATATTACACTACTGATTATATTACTTTTCTTTAAATCACACATAATTGGTAATTGTGTCCTTTCTCCTCCTGATTCTGAGTTCACATGTGGTCTCTGTGTCAACGTCAGACCAGCAGGTGTGTTTTTTTTCCTGCAGCCTATGAACACATCAGAGTTACAGGTTATCTGAAACACACACCTGGCTCAACTGAGGATGAGAGACACAATTTTTGAGATCCAGTCTAAGTTGATCTAAGTTGAAAGAGACCTCGTACTGGGACACAATTTAAACCTGTTAAAGACGCTGCTGTCATCGTTCCTCGCAACAAAACTAAAGTGACGGGCATATTTCCAGACACTGAACATAAACATGTACTACTCCATCTGTTAAACTAGCCAGGGTTGCCAGGGTTGCCAGGTATGTATGACAACAATTGAAAAACAAGCCCATCAAACAAAAAAATAAACTTTCTGTAGCAGCGCCTAAAAAGAGGCCCAGTTCTGCAGGAAAACCACAAACCTGGTAACCATGAAGTGAGCTACATCACTGCTTGGCTGACGTATGCGATGAAATGAATCTGTGGATTGTTCTATTTTAAATCATTAGAGGTTTAATAACAACAGCGAGGGAGTAATAAGTTATTTTTTCTGTGAGTAACTGTAATATTATTACTGGAATTTCAAGAACTTGTTACACTGCTCGTTACTTGTAAAGGTACCATTTTTACTGTAACGCGTTACTAGTAATGTGTTACTGCCCAACACTGGTATGGACTGATGAAACTGACACACAGCAAAGTTTGCTAATATTCACAATATAAATAAACCAGAGATCAGGAGTGTAACAGCTCCAACGCTCTTCTTTTTCTATGTGGTTTCTTGTTATTTCTCTTTTTATGGCTGACTGCCTTTAATATAAAATAACTCTTCAGCTCCAATCCTCTGTTTCTTCTCTCACTACAGGTGGAGCGACCTTGCCAATACAATACACTTCAATATTTCACTTTTTAAGAAAACATAACCGGACAAGATGTTTTAGATTGTTAAAGTTAGTTAAGATTAAAGAACTGAAGATGTGTGAATTTGACATGTTGAAGGTCAGAGATCAGAACAGTCTGAAATACTCACTGTAGTGGGAGTTTTCAGATGTTTTCTTCACACCGCAGATGATTGTTGGTGTTGCTGTTTAAACCTCTTTGGTGTGAGCAATGATTGTTCCCCAGGTAGAGCCTGTGAGGAAATTTATGTGGGAGTTATTTTACAGTGAGTTCACAGAGGGGTCACAGGTTGACGCCTGTCAGATGTCCTCTAAGCTGATTCAGACATTTATCACAAACTGATCCTCTGGGTAGTTTCTTGACAAGTTTAGCATCACAGTTTGAAGGTGCTTTCATGTGTTCAAATCCTTATTTAGTCTTTATTTTACTTGGAATATTTTGTTGAGGTATAAAGTCTCTTTTGTGGAGGAGTCATGGCCAAGACAGCAGCAAAAAGTTTCATTCAGAAAAAGAAAAACAAGAGATGAGCAACTGTTACATCAGCAGTGTCCCTCAGTAAAACTGTAGATATTATTTTTGCAGTTGATAAACTCGATTAACTCTCTGTTTCTCTTTCATCATTCATCTCTTGTTCCCTTCACCCACTCAGGCAGAAGATGAGGAAGGCTACCGAAAACTCATCGACCAAAAGAAAGACAAGCGCCTGGCCTATCTGCTGCAGCAGACGGACGAGTATGTGGCGAACCTCACCGCCCTTGTGTATGAACACAAAGCTGCCCAGGCTGCTAAAGAGAAGAAGAGGAGGAAGAAGAAGAAGAAGGTTGGACACAAAACAGAAACTGTGTATTCAAATGGTTGTGCTTGATGTTGATGGATGCTCCTTTTGTATTCTACAGTTTTCTGAAAATCAGTTGAAAGTTTATTTTGAAGGTCCGGTCTTTTAAAATGTTATTTCCTGTTGATGAAAGAATACATGTAAAATACAAAGCCTTAGTCCTCCTCTCAGTGCTGTCTGGCTTATTCATCCTGGCTCAGGAATACAGCTTTGAAAAGTGAATGCACAGTTTTAATTTTGTTTTTTTTTGCCAGTGCTACAACAATTTAAATATTTCATCTATCTGCTCAAAGGCAAACACATCACAGCATTTTTCTCAAGCTTCATTCAGCTTCCTCCTCTTGATAAAGCTCTGAAAGGCTCTCAGACTCGTGGTGATAGGTGACGTGATGGACAGAGAACACACCCCACTTTCCCTAATTTCACACCTCCTGTCAGAGGCCCAGAACTAATCAGTGAACCAACAACTGCAGGCTCTCAGGAGAGATCCCTGACACTGCTTTCAGCTGTTTGAAGAGGCACTCTCGATCATGCATTATGTGCCACCTCAGTTGATCATGTGTTGTAATAATTCTGGAAAAAGCACGGTGTTGAAACAAATAATAATTCCATAAGCCAGATGAAGGTGAACACAGAGTACTTCATGTGACATGAGGTTCTTTTGGAGAGCTCTTCCTCTGATGTTTGAGTAGATAATGGAGGAAATTATTGCCTGCAACTCAAACCTCTTTCGAGCCACCATTAGTGAGAGCTGATGGCATTAGATACCCTGCTACTGTATGTAAAACTGCTGATGCTCATAGCTGTGATGGGTAGGATGCTTACTGACTCTGTCTGTGTGTGTGTGTGTGTGTGTGTGTTTTGGTTTCTAGAAGCTGGATGGAGATGGAGAGGGCACCAGTGCCATTGGACCTGATGGAGAGGTGAGCCTTTTTACTCAGGATATGTAATGGATAATGTAGCTGGTAGTTATGGGATATCAGTCCCAACAGGGTGCGACCAGACTTAATAAATGTATTCATGTTTGTATTTATTCAGTATTGGGAAAATAGTCCCAGGGATTCCACAGGAGTGAATTCTTATCTGTCTGTTGTGGAAAACTCTGCGGTTGACAGGCCTTTAAAAAAATAAACAAATTGTCCCAACTTTTAAGACGGCTGCCATCATCACCACTGCTAATGCTTTAAGTTTCTTTGTAGTAGGGCTGGGTACCGAATTAGGTACTTTTAGAGGTACTGACCGAATTTTGTTGGAACTACCAAGTACTGATTTACATAAAATCAAATGGTGTCATGTTTTGGTACCTAAACACATCCTTGTGACTGTGAGGGAGTGAAGAGCGAATAGGCAATTATTGGGAAGAGCAGGCGATTTTCCATAGCAACACAGCAAGAGTGCAAGAGTAATGACGTCAATAGCTGCAGGTTCAATCAGCAAAGCAAACATGGCTGACAGAAAGGGCTTGAAAGTATAGCTCCACTTTATAAAATGCGATGCAGATTACACTCGTTCAGATCGAGTTTTCTCCACAGCAGGAGGTTCAGTCAGTGTGGAGAGGGCTCAGCTCTCACTTGAGAAAGTTGACATGTTCGTGTTCTTGAAAAAGAGCTGCACAAGGAAGGCAGATGAACAGTAACTGTAGTTCACAGCAAAGTTTGCTTCACTTTCATTCGTAGTTTGTAATACTTCAGTTTGTAAAATGTTGTCATGTTGAAGAAATTTTTGAAACAACTGCGATGGTACAATACAAACAGTTGACTGTTTTGATAGATCTGATAAAGTTTATTTATTGAGAAATAAATGTTAGATTGAAAAATTTAGAGATTTTCTTATTATATGAATTAACATTTATTAACACTCAAAAAAGTATCAAAAATTGGTACCATTGAGTACTGATACTGATTCTCAGGTACCGGGCATTGGTACCATATCAAATGTGAAAGGTTCCCATCCTGACTACGTAGTGACCGGTAACCTTACGTTTCTCTCTCCTGCTCTGCAGCTTTCACTAAGATTGTCGCACAGGAGAAGTTATTGTTGTTACATCAGAAGCTAAACTCTCGTAACTCTTTTCCGCAGATTAACTTGACATGTTGTGATCTTGATCTGGCGTTGCTCGTGTTAGTGAAAGTTAGTAACTCTCTTCAAGGGGTTTAGACCAATCAGAATCAAGCATCCTTCACACCTGGAAGATCAGTACGAAAGTGAAGTGATAAATAGATTTAATATCTTATCACAGTATAACTACAACGACAGCTGGTTAGACTAACTGACTTTACCCCAAACTCTTATACACACACTGCACTATATAACATTGTTTGTCGGTGTCCACCGATCGTGCTTATTCTTAAATCCATTTAATGAAAATGTAATGATGAATTTAATTAACTGTGTTAAAACTTTTGTTCAAACTCCTGTAGAGTTGTCTTTGAAGAAATTTATTTGATAAAATGAATTAAAGTCAAACAAACTTTCATCATCCAGTCTTGGAAGAAAAGCCCGGGATCTCAAAGCATGATCTGCTTTAAAAGAAAAAACATGTCAAGAAAATTAATTTAGTAACACCAGCGTGCAGTGACTTTAATGGTATGGCGTAGGCCGTGTCCCTGGATTACTTATTGCATCTAAAAGCAAACTTTTTAATACACTGAGTAGAAACTATTTATGACTTTACTTTTTTATCCGAGTCTTCTTTGCTTTTATCTTTGTTCAATGGGTTCAGTAAATATGTAGGCGTGAGCGCAAAGGCACAAGTTATCTTTCTTCAGAGAATCATTACCAAACTCTGCAGCTACATTCATCGTGAAATATCTTTGAGTTTCAGCATTTAACTTTCTTTCATTCTGACTGTTCATATAGAAAACAAACAAATGAAAACTACAGAACATTATTGGTAATCTATAAAGGTACAGATGTTTTCCTCCATAGCTGGTGGAATACAAATATTGTATTCAAGGACATGACTACAAATGAATGAACATTTTGCTCTATAATTGGTTTGCCAAAGGGAGAAAGGTGATGACATGCTTTGTTCACAGCTTGTTCCTGCTGGCCCTGAGAGGCCAACAGTGAGCGCAGTGTCACATTTGTAACTTTCCACAAATGGATCTCAGGCTTTAATTGCTTTTCGATGTATGAGGATATTTAACCGCCAAGTAGATGTTGCGATGATAATTACTGTTTAGCTGCTGTGAGACCAAACCTGCATTTTTACTTCAGTCCCCAAATTGTGCTGCAGCAGAGAAGAGGAAGAAATACTTTGATGAAACAGGCAGCAATTATCCTGTCAGCTGCACACCTCTCCCTGGATGAGAGTTTTAAACCTGCGCTGATTGAAATAGTTATTAAATCATAAAACTGAAGAGACAAAGAAAGCTGCAGAGAGCTGCCATTTCAGTCCATAATATCAGGGCTTCTTTAACAGGGTCTCATGGTTAATGTAGTGATCTCTCATCTTTAAGTAATATATTATGAGCTATGATCAGATTTTTACTTTCCAATGTTTAGCAACAAAAACAGCAAATAATCTCTGTTTTGCAAAGTAATAAACAGGCACATGGAGGATTAAATTCTATCTTTTTTGTGTGATTGATGGATTTAAATTATTGAATAAGGATAACAGACCTGCTGCTTTGATTTTAGATTTAGAGAGTCACTTGTGGCAATAAACAGATCAGTATTTATAATTGAATGCATGTCAGTATTGCAGAAACTTAACAGACCTTTTTTAGCTTATGAGATTCTAGAAGCAAATGAATACATAAATAAATAAAAGAGACCTTTTTCTGATTAAAAAAAGATGATCTGAGCTCTACATTCTTTCACTTAAATGACGGTGTGATAACTTTGTGGTGTGTTTTCTCTGCAGCCTATGGACGAAAGCAGCCAAATGAGCGAGCTTCCTGTCAAAGTGATTCAGACGGAGACTGGGAAAGTCCTGCAGGGAACAGAAGCTCCCAAATCCAGCCAGCTGGAGGCCTGGCTGGAGATGAATCCTGGGTGAGATCCAGGGTCCATCTCTGCTTAGACTGCTGACTTCACATTTTACTTTAGTTAATTGTAATAAAATGCCATCAGATGAAGTGTTAATGGAGATTTTCTCACATTTCTGTTCTTAATCCTTCTCAAATGGCAAAGGACATGAATTTATATCTATCTTATATTAAACTTTAACTTATATTTATCTTTTTAGTCTTTCAGACCTCTTAGCAGTACAGTAAAGGACCATCAGTATTTTTTAATCTCATTCATACACATACAAACACTGCTGAACAACAGTGAGAGCAACATGGAGTGCAGTGTCTTGCTCAAAGGTACTTCAGCATGTGACCGGTTGGAATCAAACCCCCAACCTTCCAATTGAAAGACAGATTTACCGCACAGCCACAGCCGTCCAAGCGAGCAAATAAGCTCTTTTTGACGAAATGTCATAACATAAAAACAGCAAATTAAATGATCACATCGAAGAGAAGCACCAGCTGCACCAACTTTCTGTTTTCAGTTCCAGAGCTCTTGTACCTTATTTCATCCATTTGATTATGTTTGGTTCAAACAGGCGTTCTGTTATCTCTGTTATACCTTATTGGTATGTTTTTTAATTTTCACAGCAGAATGATTGAGGCATGGACTCCAAAACAAAACAAAAAATATCCGAGCAAATAAGAGAAATATAGAAATTATATATTTACATATTAATCTATCTGTAATGGTTAATGGAAACAGTATTTTCTTTTCATCCAGGGTGAACCAAAGTATCTCGCGCTCTCTTTCGAGCCAAATTGCCAACTCTATTTACTTTTCTGTGTCTGAAAATTCTTAATCGTGGAGTCTTTCAATTTGCTGCTGATATATTCATCCAAGACTTTTTTTTTCCTGAATGTCTTCTAACATAATTTTCTGTGGCTGTCAGAAGTAAATGTTTTCTTCCCTCCTTGTTTTCGTCTTTGTCTTTTATAACCAGGTATGAAGTGGCCCCTCGGTCAGACAGCGAGGAGAGCGGCTCAGAGTACGAGGAAGAGGTCAGTGAATTTCTCATTAATGAACTCCCACGTAGGAGGGAGGCCTTTTCTCCCCGGCAATTCTTCAAACCATGCAAATCTTATTAAATGGGATTTGGGCCACATGTCAGTTCAGTTCCACACACACATTGAAACACACACACACACACACACACCAAAATCAACCTGGGGAATTTTGCTGCATTCACTCCAGTAACCCTGCTTTGAATTTTTCATTTTATCTCCATCAGAGCTTCTTTTCTGACTCATCTCTTTTATTATAGATCATAAGTACCCTCTCAGTCATGTTTTTATCAATTTTTCCTTCAGGAGGACGAGGAGGCTGCCAAGGCAGAGACAGAGGAGAAGAAGATAATCGATCCCAACGGAGAAGGGAATGTAGCGACAGCCAAGCACATCATCGAGTATTGTTTTCTTTCTTACTGTCACTCTATCTCAGACGTTATCTTGGCACGGCTTGTAGTTCTCCTGTCCTGGAACCACTTCACCAAAAAAAAAAAGACAAATTCCTAAATTTAAGGTCGGATTCTTGGCTTACTGGAAGTGTGGACTTCAATGAAGCATTTTTTGTCAAAAAGAAATGAAACATTTATGATGAAAAACACATTTTTTTCCTAATATCAGAAATGTGCCAAACGTGGATTTGATTCAGTAAAACTTCTACACAATAAAATCAATCAAATTGGAGCCCTCCCTCTTTAAAGGCCTGTGTTGTAACTTAAACCTGAGTTGATCTGAGCTCATGACTCCTGCTTTAAACTGATCATTAAGATCAGCTCTAAATGTTAAAGTTTAGTCACTGCTGGAGGAGTTTCAGATGCTTTATCAGCTGTTCCATCACGTTCAGGTCGGCCAAGCAGGACGTGGACGATGAGTACAGCGTTCCCACCGGACAAACCTTCTCCCAGTCTTACTACGGTGTTGCTCACCAGGTTGTTGAGCGGGTGGAGAAGCAGTCCTCGCTGCTCATCAATGGCACACTCAAACACTACCAGGTACACCTCCACACACATTTCCTCTCACTTTCTCCCACTTCTCTGACAGCTGCTTTCATCTCATCTGACAGGAGCTGTTGTTAATGTTGATGACATGTCATTTTTATCACTTTCGTTTTATTTTATCTTTAAAAATTGAATTTCTTGCCAGCATTCTCTCAGACATTGGCACCCAAGTGCAATTATTTTCAAGTGCATTTTTGATACTTTCAACCAAATATCTCATGAATACAAAATAGCACTAAAAGCCTCCTTTCATGCGTTGAATAATCCTCTCTTTTTGAGCTAATCACCAAGAAGGCTTCATGATGACAGGTAATTACACAAATCACAGTCACAAATCAAAAACAGAAAAATCTGCGACACAAATACTGAATGGAGCTGAAACCCTCCAGTTTTCTTTAGGGAATCAGTCGCATTTACACAAAAATGGAGACAGAGATTGAGAGCATCTGTTTTTTTTATGACAAATAGTTGTTTACACAAAAAATAGAAATGAAAAGTAAGATGTTTTTGTAGCCTTTTTAGTCAGAGAGAATGAGGCAGTGGATCGGGCAGAAAAGAGGCAAGGAGTGGCGCTGGTTGGATCCCATCAGTTCACTAATCCTGGTGTAGATTGCAAAGATGTGTCATGAATTTAGCCTTTTTATGATGTCTTCTTTAAAAGGAAAGTTTACAGTCTTGTTGCTAAAAAGCATTTCATGTGTTTGCACTCTTCCTCTGGCCCGCTCTCCTCTCTGCTTTAGGCTGAGCTCTGGAAACAGAAACAAACCGTCTGAATTAAACCATAACACGCCTGTAGGAAATAGATGCTGTCTGTCCTGCTGGTCATGGATGTAGGCTGTGAATGATCAATAATGCTGCCACCTTATTCTCAGTTTGATTCTGTAATCTTGTCATGAAGTGATGGTGTCAGTAAAAAATAGAAAAGTAGAAGAGATGGAGCCCTCTAATTGAATGAACGCTCCTGACATGTTTTGCTCTAACGATCAGGCTGCAGTCTCAGCTCTCCTCTGATTTATGGTGTATCTGGCTTTATATGAGACATGGTGTCAGTTCCCTGAAGAAACTGGGGATATTTCAGCTTTACAATAATTGGATCAATTCCCCTGTCATGACAGTAGCGTCTGTGTAAAAATAAAACTATATTACCCGAGAGAGAATTAATAGAAAGCTACATATTTATACATGACTTAGTTTATTATATCTCATTATTCAGCCTGTTTCCTCTGCTGCAAGGCATAACATTCAGCAGGTAATTGGTTTGCAGTAGCCTTTTCTGCTGTCTGTGCCCTCCTGCCCTTTTCTGTTTCCCCACACTGCTGATTGTTTTCCTCATGCTACAGGGCGGCTAACACGGTTGCTTTACTGCTTTTCACTTGAGAAATAAAGTCCCAAAGTGGGATCAAAGGGTGTTAGCAAAACTTGATTTGAAAAGCATACAGCTTCCTTCTTCTGATGAAAATAAAGGTTTTTATTATTACACCCTGACTGGAAGAGCTAATATATTTAAAAAGTCAGCTTTTAATGAGTTCTAAGCACTTCTCAGCTGCCTTTTCCTCATCTGTCTACTTTTTTAATTCAGTTCCATATATCGTGCTGGATAATCAGTGACCCTACAAAGTATGATTACTGGAGAAAGATGAACTGATAACATAAAAATCACAATTATTATCGTCCTTAAAGATCACTGATAGAATCAGCAAAGACAAAAATGTTTTGACAGTAAACACGTTTGATATTTGGGAGTTTATAAGACGAACTCGAGTTGAGGCAAAACTGGAACTTGGAATATATTCCAACTTTGTCAAAGTGTTTGTGACTGCGGAAAACTTAAATATTCCTCAGTTATAAATTCAGTGTATTGAGAAAGTAAGTGGAATATCATTGGTCAGACTAACAAGATGCTCAAGGATGTCAAACAGACATTTTTTTTATTATTTTCTGGTAGATCAAACAGCAGCTGCACTTAAAAAAAATGAAACACTGACTTAAATAAAATGTACTGTTTCAACCGGTTCCATGTAAACATATTAGGTTAGCTGAAAGCAATAATTTCAAGTTCGGTCTAGTTGACCCTAAAATTGTTTTCAACCAGGCTAATAAATTTACATGGAACTGTTTAACAGAATAAATTAAATTAAATTCAGTGTTTCACTTTTTGAGTGATTGGCAGTTGAAACATTGATGAAAATTCTACCCTGTTTTCCAGCTGTTTGCCTTGAAGGCTCTCAGAGCTGAAAGTGACAGAATATATTTAGACACGCTGAAAAAAATGATACTTTCGACTAAGTTAAAAAAATTACTCTAATTTGTTACACTTAATATTATTAGTTTTTCTCCAATTATATTTCTGATTTGGTTGAACTCTAAAATTTGATTCAATATCCATCAAGATAATCTTTTAATCAAAGCCAAAAATTTACATTCACTCAAAGTAAAAAAAGAATTCATTATGAAGACCACACGTTGTGGATTATTGCATTATGGGAATAATTTAGATCGGCTAAACCAGGGTCACATGACATGGAAATCTCTGGTCTGAAGTGAAAATGCTATTTGAGTAAAATGATTATTTTAATTTAATCCAAGATGTTTGCTTTTTGCTTTCAGGCGAACTGAACCGAACAGGTTTAAAACAAAAACCAAGATTTTAAGTTAGATCAATTAAAAAATGCAATTTGACTTAATGACACAGTTGTTTCACTTTTTTCAGTGCAGGAGAAACAGAATGTGACGCGCAGCATGTGAGATTCGTTCTTGTGTTGTGCTTAATGAACAGCACAGCCATTAGGAAAGTGTTTCAGTGCCATGTCTGTTCAAAACGAGATAACATTTTCCCTCTGATAAGGATCATTCACTGTGTCATACATTTTGATGCACGGTTTAATTCCCTCTGATGAGAGCACAGCCCAAAGTGCCCTCTGCTTTGATTTGTTAATGTGTTTTTTATCTTTAATGTTCTGTATCAGGATGAGTAATAGAGAAACACTCATCATGAATACTATTCAAGCACTTTGTAAGGTTTATTTTTTATTTCTGTTATCTAGATCCAGGGTCTGGAGTGGATGGTGTCTTTGTACAACAACAATCTGAACGGCATCCTGGCTGATGAAATGGGCCTCGGCAAAACGATCCAAACCATCGCCCTCATCACTTACCTGATGGAGTACAAGAGGATCAACGGCCCCTTCCTCATCATTGTTCCTCTCTCGTCAGTACTCCTCTGCTTGCATCCATCACAGCTCTTATCACACAGTGTCGGGCCATTCCAAAGTACATCTGGCTAGGGGGTGATGTAAACTGAGTGTAAAATTACCTGAGGAGAACATTCCAGAAGGAAAGACCCGCATAATTAGTCTGAATCATAATATGGAGAGTCAGGAGTCTCATCTCTGATTGAGACATTAATGCCAGTGGCAAGTAAATTATTTTCAAGTGTCAGGTGTGAAAAACTTATCTGCCTGCAGGGAGTGATGAGTCTAAACTGACTGCAAACACAGCCTGTGTCTGAAACAGCAGTGAGTTATTACTCAGATAACAGCACCCTGTGCAAGGCTGTTATTTAGCGTCAGTGATTCATGCAAATGTGTGGCTTTAATTAAGCCTGTGCAGTAAACCGGTTCATACTGAAACCGGTTTGATTTTTGTTATGATGTGAATTTTTCATATACTGCCATATCGGTGAATAACCCAAACAACGTGGGCGGAAGGAAAGTGTTTCAGCAGGGACCCATTTCACTGCTGTTTCTCCTCATTCTAAATATACTGTTGCCAGTTATGTCAGTCAGAATCAGTCAAGAAAAGACAAGCATCAGGGGAGCTGCTGGTTTGTTTATGTGAATCTTTTCTGTGAAATAATAAACAAGTGTCTGGCCTGTTTTTGTTTTTGTTAAACATTGACCTGGTGGCAGGCAGAAGAATAACTATGGAAAAAGTCAAAATGTTCAAGACAGACTAGAATAAAAGGAGTGAGCTGAGGTATGATTCACACATCTGTGTTTTTGTCCCAAATAATACACAAAAATCAGGGTCTAAATAGTAAATAGTTGGTCTTCTAATTGTCCGTGAGGTTAAGGTTTTGAAACTCCTGGTTGATTGACAGCCCTGTAGGGGGTAGCAGAATGAAAAAATAAAGGTACAGTCTTTTCATCTGTAAAATGGGCTGTTTAAAGCCAAACAACTAGGGATGCACCCAAATGAAAATATGTGGCCGAAGCCAAATAAAATATAAATGCTTGGCCGAATATCGAATACCGAATAGGACTGGCACTTTTTCAAAAAATCATATTTGAACGAATATTGAATGACCCGTCATTCTTCGAATATATTTGAATACCCCCCCCCCCCCCCCCCCCCCCCGCCCCTGCGCGCGCTCTCCTTAACAGTCTCCTTAACAAGAGAAAGCTTCGACAGCTTTGAATAAGAAGGTAAAACATATAACTGATACTCAAGCCGAACAGCCCGTCTTCATTTCTTCATTATTTGCCAGAAACACAAATCTATCAACTTGATCGGGATCAAGTGTGACTCTCTTTTTGTTTCCAATATTACCTGCACGGTACAATTCACGCACGAGCACGCGCACATGATCGCCGTGACCGCTCCTCTCGACAGTTATTTAAACAATAACGGGGTGTTAGAGGGCTGTGTGGGACCAAAACAACTTCACATGAGCCAAAAAGTCTCTAAAGTTATAATCCTGTTCTCTGTCTCACTCTACTGACTCTGATCAGACTGCGCTGCATGTAAAACGTTTTTGATAGGCGCTTCATGGTGACGTAGGCGAGCCGTGCGCGCGCCCGAAGTCTGCTTTATGTTGGGGTGGTGGCCGCAGACAGACCAGCTGAGGAGCGGCGCTTGTTTGAACGTGAAGCAGTGGGTTGTTATCTGCAGACTCTGACATTTTTTAAATATTCCAGTAGCCTTTGCTGTTTGATTGCATCATTGTGTCACATGCTACTATTCGGCCTTGCTTTTAACTCACTTCACCAAAGGCCGAATGTGGCTTTTTCGCAATATTCGGCTGAATATATTCGGTTACCGATTATTCGGTGCATCCCTACAAACAACTGTTGTAATTCTTTTCTTATTAAAAGAAAATGTGTGCAAGAACATTTTGCATTAAAAAAAACTGTCAAATACTGTGACTTTTCTTGAAGTTCTTAAAAAAATCATGATAGCACTCTTTATTTACTCAGCCTCACAGAAAGCTGTGATTTCCCACCTTTAATCCCTTCAACTCTTCAAAGTCGAACCACTCAAACTGGCTTTGAAGCAGCAGAACAGTAACTCTCCAGGGGGAACCAAAGTTTAGCTGTTTCACTCTGGCAGAAAACATCAGAAGTCTGCAAATCCTCCTGGGTTCTTTTCACCTTCTGTGTGTAATGGTCAAAGTCACGTTGCGCTCGATAATTTTTTCAGTGTTTTGATTTTCTGATGATACATTTTCATCATTAATGGGGAGCTTTCCTTTTTTTTCTTGAACACAGCACAGAAAAAGCTGTAATATGAGCTCTGGGTGCTGTGCTGAATTTTCTTTTGATATGCTAAGAGAAGCTTTCCACTCGCCCTCGCTCACTCTGAGTTCTGTGTTGACAAATCAAGGTTAATGAGTGAGTTAATGAGAGACTGATCTTTGAGACTGAGAGCGTGGTCACACTGGCCATTCGTACCGTGCCCAAGCACGCTTCAACTCTGAAGTCCAGTTCGTTCATCTGACCGCAAATATACTGTGCTCTGGCGCGGTTCACTTCTCCTCTTTGGCATGCTTCACAGAGGTGTGCTTTGGCGTGATACTCTTCATTTTAAGAGCACTCTGTGTTTCATTTGATTGATGCCTCGGGTTTCTCTTGCCTCTCCTGTTCGTGTCTCAACAAGAGATTGTTTAATCGCTCCAGATTAAAGCCACTTTCTTCTCTGTCTCCAACAACATGTCTGATAATTGTCACTGATTTCCTCATTTCCAGGACTTTATCTAACTGGGTCTATGAACTTGACAAGTGGGCTCCCTCTGTGGTGAAAATTGCTTACAAGGTGAGAAATCTCGTCTTACTCTCTTTAAATGCTTTTGTTTCATTAATCGCACTCATGACATCAAGCTGTGTCCTCTCTGTCTCCTCTTCCTTGATAGGGCACCCCTGCCTTGCGTCGTGGGCTTGTGCCTCAGCTGCGCAGCGGGAAGTTCAATGTCTTGCTAACCACCTATGAATACATCATCAAAGACAAGCACATACTGGCCAAGGTAAAGGAGATTAAGGCTTCTTCTCTCTTCTATAACTCAGTTATTCACTTGCTCTTTGTTGTCGTTCTGTGTCAGGGTTTCTGCAGATCCATCAAATGACTTGAAGGTGTTTGATTAACAAGTCAAGAGTGAGCGGCTTTAGAGGTACTAGAACAGTCAAGCGCATATTTTCAGATGTGTACAGTAAGCAGGAAAGAGGAAGATGGACTTTGTTATGTTTTCTTTTCTGACACATTCAAAAATCAGGCCATAACTTGTTTCAAAATCTTTGAAAGACCCTTTTCCCCATGAACACAATCAACCACTGATGTAAAGAGAGCAGACTGTTTAGTGTTACTCACAACCCAGTACTCTCTACTCCAACCTCACCAAGCAAGTCAGACTTCTCAGGGAGAAAGTCTACTAGAGAGAGGTGAGGTGACCAAGTGAGGAGCAAGATGAGTCCCTTTTTCTTGAAGAGCCGTGTTACGTTAGCTCTGCTCAGTCTTTCCGGATTATTGCTCCTAAATCAGCCAGGTCTCCCAGCAAGAGAGCACCTTTTTTGTTTGTTTTAAATTTGTTTATCTATTATTATTATTATTATTATTATTATTATTATTATTATTATTATTATTATTATTTGGTGGTGGAGGGATCTGTAGATCCAGCTTCCTGAAAAAATTCTACTCTGGAGCAAAATGATAGAAAGTAATTAATCTAAGTCATTAGGGTTTGAGGTTACAGCAAATGCTCACATTTAATTTACAATATAGCAGTCTAGACTATAGCCTTATATAGAAATGCATCACTAGAGTAGAATAGAATAAAATAGAATAGAACAGAATAGAACGTACTTTATTAATCCCCAAAGGGAAATTCAGGTATATATAACTATATCTATTCCTTACATCTCGCCTTCACTGCATTCCAGTTGTTGTATTTCATTTATAATGTTTCTGTATTTTTCAAACTCCTCCAGAATTGTTTGCTGCTCAGTTTGTGTGAAAAATGTAGCTCTTTCCTTATTATTCGCCATGAATTATGACCCTGATTATGATGGACAGTCATGATTTCTGTGATCCATACTGCTCCCTTTTCAAGGAGAAGAGGCACGCACAGGTATCCTGATCACTCATGTCTGGATCCAATTATCGAGACAGATTCAGAACGGTTCAGCCTTGGACGCACTTAGACAGCCTTCAATCATCCTGCTAATTGAATCAGGCTAAAAAGACGTTAGCTCAGGTTATCTGAGCCACGTAGGAGGAACAGGGCTCTGCTCTCTGATCTGTGAGCAGCTCGGCTCTCTGTCATTGATTTATTCACTCGTTTGGGAGACCTGTTAACAAGGCTCAGCAGGAGTCGGTACTGCTGGTAGAAAATGAATTCACACAGGCTTGAAGAGGTGTGCACAGGACTGATGAATGGAGCTTTTTTTTTTTTGAACTGTTAGGTTTCTGTGTGTTTGCCTTGAATATTTATCAAGAATCCATAACAAGATGAGGTGAAGTGCTGAGTGCAGAATAACTTGAGCCTCAGTTTTGTCTGCTTTCATAAAAGGACGTTTTAAGATTGTCTGCACATCAGTGTCAAGAGTGAACATCAATCATAGAGAAAGAAAGATGAATGTTGTGTCACAGCCCGTACTTACGATCTGTCAGGAGGGTCAGAAGTTTGTTTAGCAAGTTTTCAAAGAGCTGCAGCATAAAGAGTTCAGTTTATACCAGCAGCAGTGAGCGCGCGTTAGACCAGGCAAATACTTCAACTTATAGTTAGATGCACAGATGATGCAGCAGCTTGTTTCTGCAGTTTAAACACTCAAACACAATGTTCGCTCGTTCATTCAGTCATACTGCTTATTCTGTTCAGGGTCATATTGTCTGGAGCTTATCCCAGCTCTCTTGGGGTGAGAGGCGGGGTCACACCCTGGGCTGGTCAATTACAGAGCTGACAGAGACAGACAACCTTTCACGCACACACTCACACCTACGGGTAGTTTAGAATCAGCGTGTATGTGTTGAGCTTGTTTTTGGAGTGTGGGAGGAAACTGGGGAGAACATGCAAACTCCACACAGAAAGGCCAATCAGGCAAACCGGGATTCAAAGTGGTGACCTTCTTGCTGTGAAGCAGCAGCGCCAACCATAACCACACAATGTTTTCAATCAATTCTCTGCCCGTTTTTTAACCCTGTGTTTCTGTTATTTCATGCGTACTCCCTCCTTACTCCGGCATACCTGTTTGAAGTTGGCCTTGAAATTCATTAAAAAAACAGATCACTCCATCCCTTCCCTTTTGCCTCAGACGTTAACAGACTCTAAGGAGCTGACATTTATTTCACTTAGAAACCCAAGCATACAATCTAGTTCTGTGTCAAACTCAAGTCACACTACTGCTGCTTGAGTTTACTGCAGAGGCCAAACAAGATGCACTCAGGTCATAGAGTAAAGTAAGAAGGCTTCTGTTGTTTATAAATTAAAGGAAAGTTCAAACCTGTTTTCTAACTGACAGCTGAGCTGATAAGAAAAAACAGTCTGTATGAAAAAGTCAGATGGGAAAATGACTCGACTCTCTGTTTGATTTATCACCTGAGCAATATTTCTGTCACGTTTTTATGTTCTCAATCTTTAGTTTCATGTCCATCCTTGATGCAACATGAAGTTATTCTTAAAATTAAATTAAATCCCATTTTCATCAGAACGGGGGATTTTTATTCAGCGTACAGCTGGGTAAAATAAACTTTATCTAAAATGTCGATGAGTCAAATGTGAACTGTTCCACAGCCTCCACAGGCAGCTGTTCTTAAGGATTATCTTTTCTTTTCAAACATTTGTTTACATTCTTTTAAAAACTACAACAAAAGAACAGGCACATATTTCATTCTGGAGCAAGAAGATGTGACATTATTAGACAGTTATTTGCTAATTCCATCCATAGTCCCTCTGCAGTTACATCCTGCGCAACCACCTAATCTAAAAAAATAAATAAATAAACCTCTTATTGTGTTTGATTGAGAATAAAATTAGATTTTTTTGTGTGCATATAGAAGTTAAAGTCACTTCAATCTTTGGTGTTTTCCCCAGAAGGAGATGTAGTTTCTGCTGTGTCATCAAACAGAGAAGGAACATGAGGTTTGCAGCATCTGCTCTTAGTCATTAATTTTATCACTACATCTCTAAAATGCATAACATCAGAACTTTTCTGTACGTCTCAAGTTTTTCAACTCAGTCCAAACTGCAGAGGAGCTGATAAACATTCTGCTGCAGTGAGTCGGAATAATCCATAAAGGAGTGAGTTTGCTTCTTTATTGATGAGCTGTGGGTTCACGTTAATTTATTCATGTCTTTTAAAAGTGCACGCCCAAACAGGACTATGGGCATATGAAACTAGAGAGGGAATAAGAATATTCTTGTTTGTATGCGTGAGTGTTGTTTGCCCTGAAGGTACTCACATTAAAAAAGCAAAATTTTCACAACTGCTGCCTCCCCTGACCACTGCTGCGATCAATATTTCAAATCATTAGCCTAAGTCATGTATTATACACATTTTAATTATTTTTTTGTGAACCTCATAGCAAAAATGCCCAAGTCAAATAAATTTGAATAAAATAAATAAGTTCAAAAGTTCAATTTAGATCATATAAGCAGAATGTTATATGAGGGCTGATTGATAAGTTGTGAGCCTTGTATTGAAGAAGTGAAGCAGGGATGTCCTTTCTCAGCTCTACTGTTCCCTGAGTATTTAAGGCTGTGTACCTGCAGACTGGAGTCATTTGGTCAGTTTATGTTGAAGAGGTAGTTCTGTAAAGTTAACAAGACAAGAGACTTTAACAACATGGACAAAATCTCTGTCATTGTATGCTACAGTGAAAAGGTGGGTGGTGGAATTGAAGTGTGGCAGGCAGAGCCTTGGGGATGACGCCCGTCCTGGAAGGCCTGTCACTGCTTCAACCCCAGAAATGGTCAATAAAGTCCATCATGTTGTTCTGGCTGAAGGGACAAACAATCAGTGGCACATATTATGCATCACTGCTTAGGCAGTCAAGAGAAAATATTAAACTTAGGCGCTGCGGAAAACTCAGTAAAGGTGTGTTGTTCCACCAGGACGATGCCCCTGTTCACAAGTCTGTTGTTGCCATGACTGCCATTAATGATTGTGTCTTTGAATTGATTGAGCATCCACCTTATTCACCCGATCTCGCTCCATCAGACTTTCATCTGTTTCCAACATTGAAAAAAGGTCATTTCTGGTACCCACTTTGGGTCAGATGATGACGTCATACATGCAGTGGAGGACTTTCTGAACGGTCAAGAAAAGGACTTCTTTAAAAGTGGCGTTGAGGCCCTTAAACATCGCTGGCTAAAGTGTAGAGATACTGAAGGAGATTATGTTGAAAAATAATGAAATATGTCCACCAAAAGTCAAACCCTTCAATAGGAGACTCACAACTCATCAATCAGCCCTCATAAATAGTATTAAAAAAATAACAAATATACAAAAAAAAAGTTTACTTTTTTTCTAAAAAAATCAGAAATAAGACTGAGGTAATAATTCTGTTAGGCTAAAGAAATGTAAACATGGATATGGTCCTCTTGTTTTTTCTCTGTTCCAAAGTTTTAAAGAGTCTCCTTCCATTCACAGATTCGTTGGAAGTACATGATTGTGGACGAGGGTCACCGCATGAAGAACCACCACTGTAAGCTGACCCAGGTGTTGAACACCCACTATGTCGCTCCTCGACGCCTCCTCCTCACCGGGACTCCGCTGCAGAACAAACTGCCCGAGCTGTGGGCTCTGCTTAACTTCCTGCTGCCCACCATCTTCAAGAGCTGCAGCACCTTCGAGCAGTGGTTCAACGCCCCGTTCGCCATGACTGGAGAGAGGGTAAAACAAGCAGAGACAGCCTGGATATAAAACCAGATTTGCCTTTTTATTTTTATTTCCTAGATGCTTTTGAGTAGCTCGAGGTCAAACAGCTAATCAGTTTTTTTTTTTTCAAAATGAATACAATGTAGAACTTTTCCTGCCAACTTAGGTGAAACTATTGAGTTTTTATGTGCGGAAGCTCATAAAAAAAATCAAGGCTGCACAGAGACAAGTGACAATTCTTCAAATACTTGATGACTGTCAGCTAAGGTCATTTTATTTGATTATTGAACAATGAACACAAAGTCTATTCTGTATTTCATAAAAAAAAAAAAACCTTGGTGTATTGACAGAGTATTGGTGCCTTTCAAGCAAAAGTTGAGTTCAACAATTTAAAATAAATTAAACTGAAGTAATCTCAAACTCTTCTTTGAGTACTAAAAAAAAGGGATGAAATAAAAAATGTTAATGTTACTGCAGACACATCCATTTCCTGTTTGCCGTGGGTTAACGCAGCATCCACTAGAAGCTGATAAAAATTTGTAAAAAGTTAAAACACAAGTTAAAGTGTGAAGAACAAACTTTTAATATTAAGGAAATTATGAGACGGGGAATTAATCTCATTATTTTGTACTTAAGGGAAAAGTTTTCTGTCTTCAGCAAATTTAGAAAAAGGGTCACATACTGGCATCCCCTTTAAAAATTCCTGGTGTCTGCACTCTGAACCTCGGGTCATCTTGCCCCAGGCTGAGGGAAATTCTGAATCCGATTTACTAAAAATAAGGTAGGGCTCATGACCCCAGCTCTAACTCTGAATATATAAAAATCAGCCTAAACAGCTGCGTCACCCTGCCTGAGCATTCGTTGCACCATCAAAGGTGTGGGCACCCATGTGTAAAAAGTTCACCACCAGTGCTTACGATCACACGATGCCTTAAAATACAAAGAAAACAAACACCTCCACAGTCAAATGTTTCTTAAGGATGTGTTAAAATTCATATGAAGCAATGCAGCACCTATGGGTGCATACATGTTGTCAGTCCAAAAGCTCTGTGACATCTTCTCCTTTTGTTTGTTCAGGTCGACCTAAATGAAGAGGAGACCATCCTGATCATTCGGCGTCTGCACAAGGTGCTCCGCCCCTTCCTGCTGCGCAGACTGAAGAAAGAGGTGGAGTCTCAGCTGCCAGAGAAGGTCAGATTCAAGCTAAATATTCATGCTGCAGTGTTGTTGAGTAGCTAAGAACTCAAGCAGCAACCTCTGGTCTGAAAATATGAGACAATGCGGAGGTACTAAAGTCTGTTGTTCCTCGAGTGTACGCTTGAGGCTGGCACCAGAAGTACCAGAAGTCACAAACATGGCAAGCCAAAAAAAGCTGTTTTCACGGCCGAAATAAGCACATTTACAGCCTGGTACAAAGAATGTCTCCTGTCTGAATCGCTAATTTCAATAACAGCATGCACTGTACAGAGTGAATTTTTTTCTAATTTGTCAGTTTCCACAATATTAAGCTAATATATAGCTAATAATAATATTAAGCTCGCCAGTTCATCCAATCAGAGGCACAGCTCAGCTCAAGTGACTGCCAGGCGCCCTATGGTTGTTACTGTGGAGACTCAAAGCCTGCCTCATTTCCAATATGGCCGCGCCAGCCGTTTAGCTTAAAAAATCTGTCTATAAAACTGATCCAATAAACAAACATACTGATTTGTGCTTCAGTCAGAGTCACATTTTAAAACTGTGTTGGCTCTTTTTATGACCTTTAAAGTAACACCTCTTTACTTGTTCAGCGGCTGTTAAAGGTTATAGCCTTC
Source organism: Labroides dimidiatus (assembly GCA_030710495.1). NCBI lineage: Eukaryota > Metazoa > Chordata > Actinopteri > Labriformes > Labridae > Labroides > Labroides dimidiatus. The sequence goes on along the minus strand of CM061153.1, from coordinate 7,961,323 downwards.
AAAAAGCTAAAAAAGGCAAATTTCAGGTTTAAAATATAAAATTAAACACAGCAATAAGGCCATTTTGTCAGAGCTGTGAGTTGCCTAAAACAAATATGAGCAGGGCTCGAGACTGTGACCATAATGGTCGTATATGCAACCTTTTTCAGCATGTGCAAGTCTTAGTTGCAAATGAAGCGGTCTATTGCTGATTATTTAAAAAACAAAAAAACAAAAAAACAAGCAGAGTGAGGAGGAGACTGGTGGTGAGGGAGAGCCAGCAAAAGGTGCCAAATCAAATGATGGAAAGAACAAGGAGACAACTGAATAAATAAATAAATGAAATGAAAATGTAATTCTGAGTTTGGCAGTTATGAGTTCTAACTAATGGACTGATTGATTCTTCTCTAAAGTCTGTGTTCATCATTTCCAGGTCTGAACAGAGTGCTCCTTTCCTTCACTCTTTTATTTTCTTGTTTTCCTGCTCATTGCTTTTTTCTTTGGTGTGATGAATGATGCGTCTTCAGTGAAGAAACAGATGTGAGCTGTAACAGGCTCCTCTGAAAGGACACCCTCGTCTGATGTACTGTGTTTGTTGTCATTCGCTCAGGTGGAGTATGTGATAAAATGCGACATGTCTGCCATACAGAAAGTTCTGTATCGCCACATGCAGAAAGGAATTCTCCTCACCGACGGCTCTGAGAAAGACAAGAAGGTAAACATACTGAGACCCCTGTGGCTTTTTCAGCGTGTCATGCTGACACAGAGCTGATAGTACAAAACTTTCCCTGGCTTCATGCTGATAGACACTTAAAAAAAGTTTTGCGTTTTGGTGTTGTATCCCACCTGTTCTTTTATTTTAAAAAGTTTTATTGGTTAGATGTTTTATTTGCAAAAGATAAAGAGTATGTAAGAAATTTTATTCCCTTTCAGAGATCTGATCTGAACCTTTACCTTTGTTTGTTTAGTTTCCAAAGCCACTAATTGTTCTCGAACCATATGCAAAGATTTCAAAGGAAATTAGAATAGAGGACATAAAAACCTTCAAACCCTGAATAGACTAATAAAACCAAAGATTGACCTAATTTTAGGGCTAAGCTAAGATTTAAGCTCGCTGATTTGCTATCAGAGCTAAAGAAAGCATGTTTTGCTAACTAGTTTGACATCATCAGCGATAAAAGACAATATCACATTGTTGTGTTTTTATCTCGTCTTCTGTGTCTCACTTGTTCTGGAAAAATCTGTTTTTACATGTTTGAACTCATATCACTTGAAGCATCATCGTTTTATACTGCATTCTTTAATTAATCTGACTGTTTTCAGGGCAAAGGTGGCGCGAAGACCCTGATGAACACCATCATGCAGCTGAAGAAGATCTGCAACCACCCGTACATGTTCCAGCACATCGAGGTGAGTGCTGCCCATCACTTGCTCTTGTTTTGAAGTTTTTAGTTCACTGTCACAACAAAGGAAACCTTTCACTTTTCTTCTGCTCTTGTCTTGGAACAAAACGAAACTTAAATTGAAAATCGGTCTAATCCGAGATGGAACTTGTCATCAGTATGCCGAAGAAGTCACAAACTTCCTGTCCTGTATTTTGACAGACAGCTCAAAAAATCCCTGTTGAAGTTTCTCCTCAAGACATCCTGATAAAAAATTCATGACACGTTTGAAAAGTCTCTTCTGGTTGTAAGTGATGACTGTTGTTTCTGACAGGAATCTTTTGCCGAGCACTTGGGCTATCCAAATGGAATCATCAATGGGTGAGCTGCTTTATAAATTCAACCTCATTTCACTTTACTTTTATTATGCAGAACTTCAGAGAGTTTGATGTCACAGATCCTGGATTTATTTTACATGTAGATGATTAATTTGGTGACTCAGAAAGGTGCAGCATTCCACAAGATGAATGATATGTACTGTACAAAAAAGAAGATTAGTTTGTGAGCAACAAAACAAACCAATCATTAGTAAATACTTCCTAACAGTTAAACTTATTCAATAAAAAATGTATTTCAACACACAATACATTATTTTTATTGCAGGTCTTTGTGTACTGCTGCCTTGATTGGAAATAAAAGCTTTGATCTGCTTACACCAAGATTTTAGGTTATTAATTGTTTTTTTATTGTTTATTACCCTTATACATTAAATAAGAAGAGTTAAAGTGCTAGGATTTTAATTAATAATTATTATTATTTGAATTTTGTCTTACCTCATGAAATGTTACTGCAGCCTTCAGAGGACCTCATGTCGGAGAACTAAAAGGAGCAGAACAGAATGATTCAAAGCGCTCATTTTTAACTTTGTGAATGTGTAATGAGATTCTTTTTAATTAATCCAATTAATGTGATATCATTTTCTAAAGAACCTTAATCATCTCGGATAAAAGAACTCCTGACACTTTTATTATGAGGTGTGCACTGGCACTCTCCCTGGTTTATTGAAACTGTGTAGTAATTGAAGACTCGCTCTGAGCAGATAGCAATTATTCATAGCAGCAAAGCAGATGTGTTAACAGCCAAGTTTGAGGCGTGACACATCTTATCGTTGTGTTTGAAGGCTAATGAGAAATAATCACTTAGCCTTAGCCTCTCAGCCTCCTTACAACAGAACAACGTGATAGAAACGAGTTTAAAAACAGCTTTGTACACCACAGAGGAAGAGCAGCTTTTGAAATAACACGTGGATGAAACTGATAAAATATCACACCTTCACTTCACATCATGTCAGAGGAATGAAACCTAAGTGCATGAAGATTTTTGCACTTGACATGTTCATCACGTGTCATGCCACTCAGAGGGTTTCACCACTCCTGAATCCTCAAAATTGAAACATTTCATTTCATTTGAAAAGAAATTTCTTTCTAAAGTCATTAAAATAGAATCAAAAGTTAGGAAATAAAAATTTCTGCTTAAAACTTTGTAAACATTCATCCGTCCACCTGCAGCATCATTACCATCTGTTAGAAGGACATAGACCTTCAGTTTGTGGAGCGAACCGCAGCGCAAAGCATTTTTGACTCAGCCAGGAGCGTCTGTGGAGCTGGTCGTAACAGATTGAGACACACTAATTGAAAATAATGACTTATGTGGTCTGTCCGTGTAGTGATGCGTGAGCTGTTATGTGAATAACACAAGCTGTTTTTAAAATCCAGCCTTTACTAGATCTGTTTTATCTATTTATTTGTTCTTCGGTTTTTGTTTGGGCTTTTTGATTAAAGAGAGACCGGAGAAGACTGTAGCCTCTGGACGCGGGGGCGCCTGCTGTACAGACTGATCCACTTGACTGGTTTGTAAAGCGATGTGAGGGAGACATCACCTTGGCCATAAGTTTCATGTTAGCCCCCACAGGGTCCACAGGGTCCAGGACTGAACCGGCCCTCTTCACTAGTTTGTTCAGTGTAGCACTCCTGTGTCCTGTCCGCTCACAGCATATGAAATCCTTGAATGTGGTGGTTGTGTCCGGTGTTAGCTCTGTTAGCCATGCCTCCGTGAATAGCATGATGCAACTCTGCCGGTATTCCTTCTGGTGTTGCGTTAGCACGGCTAGCTCATTCATCTTATTGTAGATAGATCTTACGTTCTTGAAAACGATGGATGGAAGGACGAGTTGATGTTGTCTCTTTTTAGCTTACACCACAGTACCAGCACATGTCCTCGCCTCCTTCTCCTCGGCTCACAAGCAACAATGGACAAAGTTGGTCAATTGCCAACAAATAAGCCATAAAAAGGGATCAAAAATAATGACAAGCTCAAAATATGAAGATATATTAAAAAGATAAGAGAAAAAGGAGGAAAAAAGAACAACGAAGAGAGAGCTGCTTCAACAACACTCTTGTAGGCGCTAAGCAGTATGGTATCCTTTCCGACAATTGACCACAGAACAACCACTGTTTACAGTTTTAATTTAGTGTTAAAGGACGCTGACTTGTCTGAATGAATGGAGCTAAATGCTGCTTCTACAGCCAAAATTTGTGTGCCTCTTTATGATGACATAGTTTGTAAAGAGGTCTACTGGACAAAATGAGAAGTGTTAGCTTCAAATGCATAATATCTGGTGAGACTTCAGAATAGATTTATGTAAAAATGTATGCGTGTGTGTTAATAAAAAGAAAAAACCTCACCATACCTTGTTTGCTGAAGTATGCCATCCCTACATGCTGTTGAATTATCATAGATTTCTTACAAAATATAGCTTCCAAAATACCTTTTATGTGCTAAAAACAAACAAGGATGTTACAGTCATCCATCCATGGACCTAAAAACTCAACAGGCTTTTTTAAAATCATTTACCCGGATGTTTAATAACTCAGATTTAATGAAGCATTTCCATTGATGTTTAACCCCCACAGAGCCGCCACACAAAACAAAGTCTTACACTTTGATAATAACAGGCTAAAAGGTTGCAGAGGTTTTGTGGTTAATGTATTAGCACCATATGAAGAATCCATGATTTATGTCACATTTTTTAACTGGTCTATCTCCAACCAGGCCCGATCTGTATCGAGCCTCTGGCAAGTTTGAGCTGCTGGACCGCATCCTGCCGAAGTTGCATGCCACAAACCACAGAGTGCTGCTCTTCTGCCAAATGACGACTCTCATGACTATCATGGAGGACTACTTCAGCTACCGCAACTTCCAGTATTTACGCCTTGACGGTAAGCTCAAATCCCAACCAGTGTCTTTTAGAGTTTGTCAAGGGGAAACTAAATTATTATTATTATTATTATTATTATTATTATTATTATTATTATTATTATTATTATTATTATTATCATTATTATTATTATTATTATTATTATTAATAATAATAATAATAATAATAATAATAATAATAATAATAATAATAATAATAATAATAAGGATAATAAGGATAATGATAATGATAATGATAATAAATAATTCAGCCACAGAGTCACAGCAAATCAAACAAAAAAAAATGAAATAGAGAAAATAGGCAGTGTAAAAGTGCTAAGGTTTCCAGTGAAAAAAGAGACATTAAACTCTTTCTTTCTTTCTTTATCTCCAATGCTGTTTTATCAATTTAAATCATCAAAAAAAAGAAAAAAGCAGCTGCCCACATCTACTTCATGGGATGGGTACAAAGATGATTGTTTTCAACAGATTGTCACTTTTTTGCCTATAAGAACAAAAACACAAAGATGCTCCTCTCTTTGAAACAAAAATTAGTTATATCTTTCCAATCACAAGCAAAGTGCCCAATCCATAAACTTTTTGTAGACTTGTGGATCAGGACATTCTAAAAATGACTGCTAACCATGTTACTTTCCCCCACACTTCAAAAATAATGAAAGGGCTGCCTAAAATCAACTTAAGAGCAATAAAGATATTTTTTTTATCAAACTGGCTCACAAGGTTGGTGGCATCTGCATTCAAGACAAGAGAAATACAGAAATGAAATTCTTTGTCATTTGTTCAGCACAAGATTTTAGAAAAAGGGATCATGACCTTTTGTTTCCATAAAGGAATACTCTTGTATTTGTTAGATGCAAAAAAAAAAGAAAGGTTGGATCTCTGAATCAAAGTTTAAAATCCTAAACTAGTATGGCAAAATAAACTTCATGCTGTGGTGGAAAAATAATGTGAAATGCATTCTATACTTGAGCGGTAACAGTTCACACAGAAATGTAAACATTTATGTTCGATCTAAAACAAATCATGAATACACCGTCATTTACAGAGTTCTTAAACAAGTGTGTGTTTGGATGAAGACTCAACACACTAATAAACCCCTAGGAGATCCATCGAGCAGTTTGTGATTATTATTGTGAGTCTAATTTCTCTCTCTAGCATGCAGACAAGTTCAGTGACACACACACACACACACACACACACACACACACACACACACACACACACACACACACACACACACACACACACACACTCCTGATCCCCACCTATAATGACTATAAATCCAAGGAAAATGCAATATTTACAACTTTTCAGGTAAATACAAGCAGTGGCGAACAGTTGAAATACAGCTTTGAAGTGCAAGTTACAGTTAACCGTTTTAACAGATTAAAGCTATTACTGATTCAACACTAGTTGGAGCAAGATTAGCAGCGAGCTACACATACGTCACAATTCAAGACGTCAAGTTTACTAGAAAAAGGAAGGCTTAACATTTTACTAATGAGCTAAACTAGCTAGTAGCCAAGTAGTTAGGCTACTGTACTGCATAATTATGAGCCTACTTACCAGTTTTGTGTTTGTCTAGCAAAATACCAGGGGACATAGTCAACCATATGGTATATGGTCATGAAATTATAATGCAGTGGTGGAAAAACTTTTTGGACAACCTTAAAATTTAACACAAACTCAAATATTATAATGAGTTGTCTGTGGGAAAATCTCTTCTTGTTTCAAAAGGTGTGGCTGCATTAGACAGACACAAACAATACAATACTAATACAAAAACTAATGAAACTAAATTCTTCACAGCTTCAGTGTTTCAGTTCTCAACATTGTTTGTATCAAAGTCAACAAATAACAGAGAATGTGTTCAAAACTGACCAAAAAATAAATATATCATCACATCATCAAATGAATATTTAGTAGTCCCGCATTAGCACACAGTCAAGCTCTAATCCTGGCTGCCACGTTCCACAACAGCCCATCACACTGTTCAGGGCTCATCTTGTCCCATTCTTCTTGAATTACTGCCAGTGTGAAAGCCAATGTGGACTCTTACCACGAGCAGAGGATGCCTTATGACTGGACGTCATGAGGGCCCACTATCAGACAATGGTTTGGAAATGGTCACTTGTGAACCATCTACAACTGTTCTCATCAACCAGTTATGGTTGGCACGTGAAGAATGGCATGCACATTCATGATGTTAATTTGACAACTATCTGTGCATGCGGCTAATGCTATGGCCAAATGGGCCATTCCATTATGATACATTAAGACTAATGGTCCTGTTGTGTAATGACTGGAGGTGCATACAGGCTCAGGTGTTCTGGTGATCTATTGATGCAAGAAAAGTAGAAGTCAGTGCATTGGCTTTTAGGCAGTGCAGCTGTCAAATAAGTGGAGTTTATTGCAGTGGGGCATGTTAGTGTGCCTGTGCAGTTTGGTGCAAGAATACTTAGGTACCCTTATCATCATTATTAGAAATATAAATGTTATGCCCTTTGGTGCGATGTAAGTTTTGTTTTGTGAAAGTAAATCTATACTCAAAACAAAAATAGTTGACTTGCGTGTTGTGTCCCTGACCAGGACTCGGACTGAGCACTCAGAAATCATCCCTGGGTGCCTTCTGATGGCCGCCTACGTTTCCTGCTGTTTCTGGAACATGAAAGCTTGGATGAGGAAAAAAACTGTTTCTGTTTCGTGCTGTTACTTGTTACCTGCTGTTACTGTTACCACGTACTGTTAGTTAAAGGGACTGTGGGAACTTTCTAAGTGATCTTGAAAAAGTCTCTGTTCTAGATATATGCCTGATTCTACTCCACTTATTTTTTTTTTCTTCTACCTTGTCTGCATTATTCTCATAATGTAACACCACGTGGGTGTCAATTCTTTCTGAGATTAATGAGGTTATCTTGCAGCTGAAAGTTCTGTTTTTTAGTGCATTTCAGTGACTATCACCAGCCTTCACTGGAAACTAGTCCAGCAAACTTTATTCATTTATTGAAAATCTCCTCCTCTGAGCTAGAGAGGGCAGTGCAACATCTACTTGAAAAAAAGAAGAAAAAGAGAGAGGAGAGAAAACAAACAAAAAGAAAACAGGGGAGAAATGATACAGTGTAAGATGATTGGGGGGAGGTACAAGTAAGGAGATAGGGGTGGTGCTTCTGTTCCTATCTTTTTACGAACAAAAGAAAGAAAAAAAGAAAAGTAAGAAGTGTACCAAGCTGAACACCTAAGAAGTGATAATCCAATAGAGAGAGGTGGGTCAATCAATCAAGGAAAGTGATGCAGAGAGGTGGAGATAGTGGCACCAAACTGTGTGTTGGGCTTACAAAGTGACTGAACTCATTCTGACAGTGCCCAACTGGTCTATGTTCTGGGCTGTGTAGTTAAGTCAAACATGCTTGTAGGCCATTCACCGAAAGACCCAGGAAGCTACTCAAAGTCCTGCAGAGCCACAGGGCCGGGTAGCCCCGCCCCAGGGCTGCAAGAACACCCAGTTAGATGCACCCCAAGGACCATGAAGACCACCGGGCAGAGTGTAGGTCCGCCGGAGCGGGAGGGTTCCTACCGGCCCCCCACAAAGTGCCAGGGCCCACGCCGAGAGGGACTGGGAGCAAGGACTCAGCCACCAGCACCACCCACCACATCCATCTGCCCAAAAACATCATTAGCTTTTCCAGAAAGTCCTCAAAACTTCATTAAACAATTTTTTTTTTTAACTAAATAAGTTCCTCAAAAGTTCCTTTGCCAAATGACTATTACATAGTTATTACTATGCACTACTAGTGGCTACCAACACAAGCTCTAAAGAAGTAAAATGATAATTGAATTGGGATGAAATTTATTACTGTAGTGACATTTCTTTTAAATATAATTTCATTTTACAATCTGATACATTAATGAAATCAAATATCACCAAAGGCCGCATTTAGAATTCCAGATCCCCCCCCCCCCCCCCCCCCCCAAAAAAAAAAAAAAAAGTAAAGGGGGGGGGGGGGGGGGGGTCAGTGGGCACTTGATGGCAGAGTACCTGTGACCCAACTAACTTGAAGCATTTCTTCGCACTTAATAAGCGTCTGCTAAATGAAATTGTAGAATTGTAGATTTCCACCTGGACATTAAGGTACTGAAACTTGTGCCGTGTTGCACCAGCTCCTACTAAAAGCTTTAAACTTGGCATGACTGTTGCCTGTAGACTGGTACGCTGATTGAAAGAGGTTTGGGGGCACTCTCTAATATTTCCAAGATGAAATTAATTTCAAAAACTAGTGTTTTTGAGATGGAGATGGATTTCTACATGTTCTAGCTCTATTTTTCTCACACCAGTATAAACAAATTTAATTATGACACTTCAACAGGCAGCCCATGAATTTATGTTCATGCGGTTGTGGAGATATTCAACATTAATTGTGGACATGTCGTCTTCTGCAGGAAACCTGAAAATTCACCTGAAAATGCCTGTAAAAGTTCCCACCCAAAACATCCAACTTGATAATCACCCTAGAAATTTACCTTTGGGTCCCCTCTAACCAAAAACAGGTTTGAAGCTTGTACCCAGACATGTCTGAAAAAAGTCTTACCGGAAGCACCTTTCAGATTTGGCCCCCTGACTGTACAGCCTGTAAGCCACCCTATAAGGTACATCTTAACCATGTGTCTAGTAAGGATTTATTAATCTGGTATTTAATAATAATTGATAAAATATGATGTTCAAATCAACATTTTCATTTACTCCTGGTAGTTTCCTTTACCTCAGCCTGTTAGAGTTACAGAGTAGTTGTTAAAGAGGACAGAGCTCAACAGTGCAAACTATTTTCTGCATATGAAGGGGAGACGAGTGTAAATGTAAGAGATTATTTGAAAACACTGCTGTGATTGTCTCTTCTTTGACAGTAGGGTTCACATGGCACAAATTCACTACAATGTGATGATTACAAATCTGGAGAGCTATCTTTTCAGGTCTTTTGCTGTGTGCTTATCAGAACTTTATAAAGATTCATGAATTTTCCCAAAAGACGAGGTTATTATCTGACATGGAGTCTGATTTTAAGCTGCTGTAATCCTTTGATCCCTTTGTGTGTTTGCTATGTTTAAAAGATTAATATCTCTTTCTTAACCAAAGCTGAGACAAAATAAAAGAATAATAATCTTTCACATTGAGCTTGAGGATTCTCACCACTCACACTGTATGATAACTACCCTCAGCGTCTCACAAAAAGAAATCATTTCAGCCTCTCGTTCTGGGAACAGTGGCTGGAGTTATCTGAGGAGAGCTTAAAGATTTATTTTGGGGTCTTTAAGGAACTAAATCTACAAACCGAGGGAGAGCAAAATGAGCTTTTAACAGAGGGTCAGTGGTGGAGGTTGTTTTCTGACACATCAGTATTGACAAGATTCTGGTTACTGATCATTAATATTTCATATGTAAGGTAAAATTAACCAGAAATGAGTCAAAACATCAAGATTTCATTCAGCGCATTTTGATTCACAGTTGGTTTCAACAAACCACAAACAGAAGAAAAACTGAACCATGAGATTGAAAACCTTTTTAGTTGGTTATGTCACTTTCTGAGACCTTTCCTAATCAGAGACACTTAATGGCCTTTTCCAAACAACAGCACTGACACTGTTTAATTGGTCAGAGAAAAGGCGGTGTGACATTTCCTCTTTCCCAACAACAGCCCACTCTGTATCAGAAGATCAAGACAAAGTTCAAGCAGACTTTATCAAAATTAATTTGACAGACTCACAGAGATTTTTTTTTTCTTGTGTCAGGAACCACAAAGTCTGAAGACAGGGCAGCACTTCTGAAGAAATTTAATGAGGAAGGATCTCAGTACTTCATCTTCCTGCTCAGCACCAGAGCTGGTGGACTCGGACTCAACCTGCAGGCTGCGGACACCGTCGTCATCTTTGACAGTGATTGGAACCCACACCAGGTACATTTGATTACAACCTGTGATAGAATCTGTTGATGCTGCACTCAAAGATCAAACACTTTGAGGAAGGGAGGCACTGAGAGGGACGGCAACCCAACTTTGAGGATGCCTCATAAACTTACTTTGTCAAAGTTCTTTTTACCACCAGAAACAACACCACACAGACACACAGCAACCTGTTATTTATCCCACATTTTTAGTGTCTTCTTGCTTGTTATTGTGCTGCGATCCAGTCAACAAGGTGCGATTGAAGCAGCCACAGACACCTTGCTCAGGCACCAACCTATCATCTCATCTCAGAGTTTTCTTTGTCTAAGTTTCTATCACACTCATGAACCATTCAAATGTGGAACTTGGCCATAACTAAACACTTGAAGATACCTTCTCTTAAATCTTTTCTTCAACTCTGGCAGCAGAATACAACTTAACTTATTGTAACATCTGTCACAACAGCCTGTTGCCTTAATTTAATTGGCAGCACAATATGCAAACAAGATAAACTGTGACTCATTTAAACCTCAAGTCTGTGTATATGCCCAGAATTGTGGCCCCTGAGAGATGGAGTAAAACCTCTATGAAAGAAAATCATTATCTCATTTTAACAAGTCTAGAAACTGGAGTCCAGATAAAAACTTTCAGCTTAAGTTGGCAAGCACATCCTTGAATATCTGGCTAAACATCTCATCGTATCTTCTCTTTTTGTGTTCTGAGTGTGCGGTTATAAGAACCACAATCAGAGCAGCACGCAAGTTTTTCTCTTTGTGAGGACTGAGAATGGGAACTCTAAACAAAGAGTCGGTATTCACTGAACCCAGAAGATGAGTGTTGGAGCTTTGTCTTAAATCATTAGTTTTTTGACACCGGCTTTATACGTCAGTGCTACAACAACAAACAGGAGTGTTTGTGACGGAGGCTGTCATGTTTGTTGTCTGTTGAGGAAAAAAAGGAGGGGCAAAATAGAAAACTCTTTTGGTCTTTATGTTTTACCTCTCAGCTTTCAGTTTAACCATTTAAATGTCACGAAAGAGAGAAAAAGAAAATCAAACGAGGATAAAAGAGTGTGATGTGAGAGTAAATCATTCTGAAGTCATCATCCTCTGATACACAAACAGCTGATATGACCTCTTGACTCTTTTCATCACCTCCAGGACCTCCAGGCTCAGGACCGGGCTCACCGCATCGGTCAACAGAACGAGGTGCGCGTGCTCCGTCTCTGCACCGTCAACAGCGTGGAGGAGAAAATCCTGGCAGCTGCCAAATACAAGCTGAACGTGGATCAGAAGGTCATCCAGGCGGGCATGTTCGACCAGAAGTCCTCCAGCCACGAGCGCCGCGTCTTCCTGCAGGCCATTTTGGAGCACGAGGAGCAGAATGAGGTAATGTTGACGTCTTGAGGACATCTGAGGACAAAGATGAGATTTTTTTTATATATATATAATGAATCTAAGAGTCCCTGAGTAGATTTTGTTGCTCTAGTTGATCAAAGTTTCTGGTTGTGATTTAATCACTGCATGTCTAAAAGCAGCTTCTTTGATTTGATCAGAGAGCTCAATGTCAAACGGCTTCATGAAGTAATTTCAAATACATGAAAAAAATCTGTTTTGATAAAATCTGTATGTAGAATGATTTGTTTCTCTTCAACTCACATTTTTGCAAATGCAACCGCAGGAAGAAGATGAAGTACCTGATGATGAGACCCTGAACCAGATGATTGCTCGTAATGAGGATGAGTTTGAGCTCTTTATGGTAGGAAAAACTAATTTTAGGATATTCAATACACTTTAAAATAAAGGTTGAAAAGTTTTTAGAATTCATTCACAAAAGAGAGGAAGGTTGAGGCCAACCTTCCTGCCCTGTTTGTGAATTTCTGTGCTTGAAATTCTTGATTGGTTCAGCTTACATCGGCTAAGCTTGTGTTGATTGCAAGATGTCAGAGATTCCCAGAAATGTTGACAACAAGTCAGAAGTTTCTTACAAGGATTCAGTCACGCATGAAGGAAGGGATTTTTCTTGGCAGGCAACCAAGAGTGTGATAGAGGAGAATCACTTATTGTTGTAGGCTACAGTTATGTGACGCCATGGCAGTCATTTACCTCAGTTCAGAGGGCAGGTGCTCTCACACTCAGCTGGTGTGCACATACATCAGGTCAGACAGTTTCTGCTCTTTTTTGCATATCAGCTGCTTTTACACTCTTGGAAACGTCTGCAGTCAGATTTCTGATCTGCTCCTAGATTTCTTTGTTTTGTGCTGCAACATTAGTCAGGAATCAGGATACCTCAACAAAAAAATAAATAAATGTGGAGCAAAGTTAGAAAACAAGCCTCAGATCCGGTGCTGTAAAACAACATGGTTGTGCAAAGTGAGCTCTTTAACAGTGAGTGAAGTGAGCAAGTGAGCTAAAAATTTAAAGACCTTCAAGAGATTGTGAACACAGAAACACAGGCACTGTAGTTCAAGCACAACGCAGCCTGATCATAACATCAACAAATATTGTCAGTCATTTTACTGAGTTCCTCTCATTAGTGAATTCATTCAGTATCAGTCCAACTAAAGTTTCCTTATACATGTTAAAGCATCAAGAAACAGACCACCATCCTCTGTTGGTTCTGATTTTCTTTATCACTCTGCAGCGCATGGATATGGACCGCAGACGGGAGCACGCCAGGAACCCGAAGCGTAAACCTCGCCTCATGGAGGAGGACGAGCTGCCTTCCTGGATCATCAAAGACGACGCCGAGGTCGAACGACTCACATACGAGGAGGAAGAGGAGAAGATGTTCGGCCGAGGATCACGCTGCCGTCGAGACGTGGACTACAGCGACGCTCTCACTGAGAAACAGTGGCTACGGGTAAAGTATACATATTCTCCACAGTCCTACATAAAAAGCTTGTTTGTGTGTCTTTCTGTCGTTCAGCACAGGCTGGTCCCTGTAGTTTTTAATAAATTCTCCTCAAGTGCAAGCAATCAATCATCCATGAAAAGATTTAATACAAAGTTTGTCTCGGACTGATGCCAACAGCAGGCGAATCACTCACAACAGACACACCACAAGAGACGTGATCCATGGTTGATCTGTTTTATCGACTCTGGCTCGGCTGATTTAGACACAAGAAAAGAACAAAGAAGCTTTGAGACAAAGGTGGCACGACGTTTGGACTGTTTGCTGTAGTTCAGAGAGTTTCTAATTAAAAGAGGATAATTACAAAGAGAAAAGTCAGCACAGCTTAAGAAATTAACAGTAGAAAGAGGAATGTCTCCAGAAACTTCACAAACAAAGAGATCACATCTACAGTCAGTCACAGTGTCTGCTGCTAACTAAATTGTTTTTAACTCCAGGCCATCGAGGATGGAAACCTGGAGGAGATGGAGGAGGAGATCCGGCTGAAAAAGCGCAAACGTAAGAGGCGTCAAGACAAGGACTTATCAAGCAGAGATGAAGGGAGCTCCAAGGCCAAAAAGAGACGTGGGCGTCCTCCAGCTGAGAAACTCTCCCCCAATCCTCCGAAACTCACCAAGCAGATGAACACCATCGTGGATACGGTCATCAACTACAGAGACGGGTGAGGAGATCTGTATGAATTTAAGCCACATGAGCAGCTTTTTGTTTTTAAATTTTCCTTCAGTGCAGTTTCTCCTCCGACCAAACAACAAAGAGAAAACACTTTCACTGTCTATGTATTTGGCGCTCTATTTTATAGGGTTGTTTGCCATCCAGGAAAAGCCTTTTAATAGACACCAAACCTGACTAAATTAGATTTTCATCTCTTTACTTCGCAATCCAAGAGGTCATTAGGCTTCCTTGATTCATGCTCGGATTAATTTGAACATGACAGAGCCTGAACTCTCCTCTGTCTAACCTTCACTGTCTAATAATACTTGTAAAGAATCGGAACAGTGGGTCTGTGTTAATGGTATGAATGAAATACTATTTATTTGGAAGCACTTTGTGTTGTTTGGATGGAGGTCTTACTTCAAAACGCCCTCCAGAGTGGAATTTCTCTGAAACGCTGCAGCCTCCGTTTCAGTGAAACTAGCAAGTCAAAGTTTTCAGTGGAAACGCAGACGTCACGCTCCGTTTTGCACGTGTTCATTCCACTTTCGAACTTTTAATTGCCACGTGCAATCCAGACAGCAACAATGTGACATGTAACACTATTCAGAATACATATGTATGAGAATTTTATAACGTAATGTTGCAGCGCGGCCTTTCAATGAAAACGCTGTAAACAGTGTTTTTTTTCATTAAAGAGATGCATCGGTTCAGTGTCAGGTGTTGTGATACTAGAGTTAAAAAGATAAACAGCTTTGCACTGCATATTCTGGCGTCTTCTATCCATAATTAAAGCCTAATTATATACGAACAGGAGCATTTTTAGGGCCCAAAAACAGGGCAAAGGAAAATAAACGGCTCAATTACACCAGATGTGTCTGCAGTCCTGCTCCGCTCAGTTGCTTGTTGACTGTGTACATCAGCTCACACCAGCTGTGTGTTCAGGAGAATAAGGAGCTTCCACGCTCCCCGCCCCATTGATGATCCTCTCCTGGCTGTGCTCATTATGTCGATATGTTGTTGTGGTCAAGTTGAATACAATCTGATTTTAACAGGGTTTGTTTTATTTTGAAAGTCACTAGGAGCTTTTAATGTAGTTTTGGTGCACAACTTCCCGTCTCTGGCATCAAGGCATCAAAGTGTGAGGGACGGAGACTCGACAGTGACAGTGTTTCCCTAGTGTGAGGGAAAAAAGCTGCTCGCTTGGAGTACTGGTGGCTGTGCACGACTTGTTGACTTGTGCCTACAGCACCAACTAGTGGTTAAAGTAGTCGATGAGTCGTTGAAGCCCCTATTGATTCCTGACGCCTTGAAACAGATGTGAAAAAAGCATCAGGTTACCTTTGTGTCTTCAGAGACTGTGTGTGTGTATTTCTGTTCTTTCTAATTACCTGTGTGTTAAACCTTCAGCATGCATGTGTTTGCCTCTGTAATATGCACCCGTGCGTGAAGAAACGTGCGTTTGTGTTCCCACCACTAAACTATGCACTGGCTGACTACTGTGGCGGAACTTTTCCAGGAAAGTTCAGTCCGCCTTTCCAAAGTCAAATTCTTTCCTCTCCCAGGAAAAGATTTTTTTTTTGTTCACCCCAGAGCATCTCAAGCAACCCTCTAGCACTTCTTTCATTTAACTAGACTGGGACAGAATCTGGAATCCCTATGGTATGAGGATTTCTAAGTACCCTGTTTAAGAAAACCTAAAGTCAAACATGAGTGAAACCTCCATTTCTCTCACATGGCAGATAGAGCTTTACAGTGAAGAGCTCTGTAAGAAACCTGTCAAACTCCCAAACTCAAAAACTCAGAACTTCACGATCACATTTCTCTTCATTCCAGTGGTTTGTATGAAAGTCGACAGTTGAGTCTGTCCTCAGAGGTCCCTGTTACCACATCGTGGGGCTGAGAGGACTCACACTTCATACATCAAATATGTGAAATCCCATTTCAGCATACCGTTCACCTCTGTGGTTTCAGCTCAGGCTGCACAGTGCATCAAAGCTCACAAGCATGTGCAGATCTCAGAGACACCATGTTCAGTGTTGATGGTGGAAAAAGAATCTTATTGGACATCAAAATCAAACTCTGCCACTACCTTAACAGGGAATAAGGCTGGGTACCAAATTTGGTACTTTTAGAGGAATTCTGTGGGAACTACAGAATACCAGTTCATGTAAAATCAAACAGTATCATGTTTTGGTACCTAAACACATCCTTGTGACTCTGAGGGAGTGAAGAGTGAGTAGGCAATTATTGAGAAGAGCAGGCGATTTTCCATAGCAACACAGCATAGCAAGAGTGTAATGACGTCATCAGGTTCAATCAACAAAGCAAACATGGCTGACAGAAAGGGCTCGAAAGTATGGCTCCACTTTATAAAATGCGATGCAGATTGCGCTCGTTCAGATAGAGTTTTCTCCACAGCAGGAGGTTCAGTCAGTTTCGAGAGGACTCGGCTCTCACTTGAGAAAGTTGACATGTTCGTGTTCTTGAAAAAGAGCTGCACAAGGAAGGCAGATGAACAGTAACTGTAGTTCGCAGCACAGTTTGCTTTACTTTTATTTGTGGTTTGTAATACTTCAGTTTGTGAAATATTACACTTTTATTTATCATCGTTCAGTATTTCCAAAGAGGAAAGGAGAGGAATAGGAGTACAAAGAGCCGGGCTTTAATTAGTGTATTACTGAGGACAGTTCTGTGTAGTTGTAGTTGGGAAATTTTTGAAACAACTGCGATGTTACAATACAAACAGTTGAATGTTGTTTTGATAGATCTGTTAAAGTTTATTTGTTGAGAAATGAATGTTAAATTGAAAAATTTAGAGATTTTATTATTATATGAATTAATATTTATTAACACATAAACACAAAAGAGTTCAGAAAATTGGTACCATTAAGTACCGATACCGAGTCCCAGGTACAGGGCATTGGTACCGTATCAATTCAAATGTGAAAGGTTCCCATCCCTAACAGGGAAGTCCAACCTCAATTGTTGAATTTGATTTTTTAAATTTGGATTCCAAATGAGAGTGAAAACATCTGGAGTTGTTTTTCTATTTCGCCTTTGAAAGCTGAGTTTTTATCACAGCACTTTGAGCCTTCGTTACCACATGCTGATGATGCTCTCAGTCTTGTAGCACTTGAGTCCAGGACTCAGCCTCAGGTGTGGCTTGAGTCCTGGTCTTCATGACTCATGACTTAATTTGGACTCAAGAACTTATGACTCAGATCTGGGTGTGGGTTGACTGCATGAGGACTCTGAAAAAAGAAAAGGATGTGAATGATTTAATGATAGACTGTCTCATTGTTTAGGTTGGTTGTTCTGAAGAAAGCCTGAATAATTTATTCAGTTTCGAGCGCTGGCTTCTATGAGTGTTCACCTGCATGCATAAATACAGACTGACTTATTCTGCAAATATACTTTCAAAACTTTCACAGAAGAATCAATCTTAAAGTTTTTTATATCGAAGCATTTCTGAATAGTAATTATATTCTCTATTCACGCAGTTTTCTTCTTACAGTGCAGACCTTCTTACCCTCCTTGCAAAGTGGTAAATCTTGCATTCAGGCTTCTCACAGTTTATATAAAATTAAAAAACAATCTGCAACAACTCAGATAAAACTGTTGTTACTCCCTTTTCTTCTCCTTGAATAACCCTTTACAGCAGAGGGAGCTTACGTCAGTTCTTTCAGCAGTCTATCACAAAACTTTAGTCACAACTGACATAAGCTTCACTCATTTTCACTCAGAGAAAAGGATAGATGCTCTATAACAAAAGAAACTTTGATTTACTCCCTTCGCACAGCTATCCCAGATTTCAAACGGTTGTTTTCTGGTGAAAAACCAGCTGCCCTCTGCTCCTCCGTTATTAATTAAGCGATAAAAGGTCTTTACAGTGAGGCCGAGGGAGCAAACCAATCTTTAGCTTTAACTTTTCTGTGCTAAACGGTCTCTGGAGTGGACACTAATCAGGTCTCAGAACACAACAGTGAGTCTTTGATGTTGGCAGAATTGAACCTCTGATTGAGGGGGAATGATCAGCGATCACAGACATGAGCATCAAACTGTTTACAGGGTCAGTTTTAAAACTCAGTGAAACTCAGCTCGCTTGTCTCTGCGCGTTTTTCAACTCCTGGGAAATTAATCGGGTGCAGGTTTGCTGTTTGAGCCCTGTCAATATTTATCTCAGTCTTAATCCACACAGCAGGAGGACAGAAGAAGGCATCAAGGATAGTTTGGTATCCCAGCTCCCTGGTGAAGCAGGCGCAGATATGGAGCTGTGAGCTGCGTATTTTCCCTGAAAAAACCTTGGAATGGAATTAGCATCGAGTGTGTTTACTGTGCAAATCTGGGAGAGCAAGTTGTGAAATAATCTGCTTCTTATCCCGACCTTCACCTGACGGCACAAAGTTCCTGAGGAAAGCAGAAAAATCTTCTCATGGAGCTCAAAAACCTGCTTCAACAATTATTTAATATTGAACCGTGACAGCTATGGAGTTCTTTGTCATATGACTTCCTGTTGTAAGTTTTGATTAACTGGACTCAAATCTTCCTCCAGATTAAACCTCAGTGAAGATTTGTTTGTTGAGGTTACAGATTGACTAATGTGAAGAAACTTTTCTGTCACAGGTCTGGGAGACAGCTGAGTGAGGTCTTTGTGCAGTTACCATCCAGGAAGGAGCTCCCCGAGTATTACGAGCTCATCAGGAAACCTGTGGACTTCAAAAAGATCAAGGTTTGTAAAACCTGATAATCCAGAAGTTCATCTGTGACAGGATGGTAAAAAGGATGCAGCTGCTTCAAAAACTGGTTTCCAGATTAACAGACTGTAAAATGTTTGCTTCTGTAACTCCAGCTTCTTCTTCTTCTTCTTCTTTTTATTATTATTCTGTAAAAATAATCTTTTAATAATTTGTCACCTTTGAAAAGCCCTGTGGTCCCTTCTCCTTTTGTGTTTGTTCCTGTTATCGCTTTTCTTTTGTCTGTCTAGTTTGTTTTTGAATGTCAACTAAATAAATGAATGAATAGTGAAATACTGAACAGACTAAAGTAAAAAAACCGCCCTGATTAAAAGGAAAATAACACAAAACTCCAGCTTCTTAACCCTTGATGTTCAGCTGGTTTTCTTTCTCCATGAAAATTCATGGATTGATTAATGAATGAAAATAACCACTCATAAAAAAAAACAGTGCTCACGTTGAGTGTCCTTGACAAGTGTTTGTAGTTTTACAAAATATTTTATAAAGAATCACATGATCATATTACTGCTGTGAATATTTCAGGAGGTAAACAGATAAGAGTCAGGTCGTTTCGTCACACCACTGTTTTCTGTTTTAGGACCGCGTGAGGAACCATAAATACAGGAGTGTTGGAGACCTGGAGAAGGATGTGATGCTGCTCTGTCACAATGCCCAGACCTACAACCTCGAGGGATCCCAGGTGAGAAATTACTTAAAGTTTGAAACAACTTTCTCTGAAGGGACTGTGTTGACGCTACGCCACTTCCTTACTTCTGTCAGTCCTCCAGACAAAAAAAGCATAAAGACCGTGTCATCTGTATGATCATAAGATGGCCTGTTTCAGGCCCCACTGATTTTCTGATTTTCATGTGATTTTGAGCATATTATGTTATATCCTGTTTGTTACATGATGCCCTTAACTCATTCACTGCCGGCCCTTTTCAGAGCATTTTTACCGGGCTTTCGAGACCGACAGAATATTGTGTTCTATGACTGTGTGAACTCCAAAATTACCAAAAAAGAAAGTAGACTCTTCATTAACCCTTCACCCGCCAGGAGCAAGAAAAGTCGGTCAGCCCTCTCGTTTCCACCAGCTCTGAGACCAAGAATGGGATGCACCAAAATTTCGGCTACCAAAAATGTTCGGCTGAAAATGGCCCAAAAGTGCATTTTTGGTTTTCGTCCAGAAGACTTTCATCACTGAAACAACACGACCAAAACAGCATGTTGTGATGACGCAAGCTGAAACCGCGCTGACACGTACTTGCCTGGATAAGGGCCGACGTATTTCAAAATATCTGAGAGAGATCCACAGATAGTGATTTGTAAAGCGTGTGATGCGTGCACGAGAAATGATCCAGACTGAGATGACTGCAGAGAACCTGCCTTGAGAGGGAGACACACGCAGGAGAGGGAGAGCAGAGTGCAGAAAAAAAGGACTCTTGGCTCTGAACCAGATGAGGAGCATACCTCTCTGATAGATCAGATCATCACCCTGTTCTTTATTTAACAGACTAAACAGCCTCATGTTATTTATCTGATTTATATGACGGGATGATTAAGTCTTCACAGCTCTCCTCTGCTCTCTGTGTTGTGCACAGCAGGTCTGCCCTGCACACTGCAAAAACTGACATCCAAGCAAGTGTGTTTTTGTCTTATTTAAAGTAAGAATTACCTTATTATACTTGATATGAGCCACATTCAACAGAAAAGTCCAGGAACGTGTCTTATCTCAAGATATTAAAAGACAAAAACAAGGTCTGAATTACCTGCAACAAGTAAAAAAAAAATCTGCCAGTGGAGTCAGAAAAATTTACTCATCAAGTTTAGAATAATGTCTAAATACAAGAAACTTTCACTTACTCCACTGGCAGATTTTTTTTTACTTGTTACAAACAATTCAGAGCTGATTTTTGTCTTTAAATATCGTTAAATGAGACATGTTTCTGGACTGGTCTGCTGAATGAGGCTCATATAAAATCTAAAATGACACACACACACACACACACACTTTTGTAGATAGCACACATCAGCTATGTGTGTAGGTACCGGAGCTACACAGACCTACAGAAGGATAAATCAGACTCTAGACCTCATCCTAACGTTGGGGATTTGATTTACACGCCAAAGTATCTTTGGGAAAAGATGCTTCACCTCAAAGCACCCTGGTGGAAGTGGCAGCAGTGTGAATGAGTTTCTTTAATAGTAGCCTCTATAATCAGTGTGTGAATGTTGTGTGATGTAAAAATTGCTTTCAGTGGTCAGAAAACTAGAAAAAGTCCATTTGCTGATTTTTTTTGACAAGTCTGTGTGTGTTTACTCCTTCTGCTGCTGAATAAACCAAACACCCCTCAGGTGAGAAATCATAACTGATGAAAATCAAAGATCAGATGTAGCTGACCTGAAATGACTGTCCTAGCTTTTCTCTGTTTCGTATGAAAAACTTTGTTTCTAATATCTCAGGGACCACGTTTTGGTTTCACAGCCAAAAAAAATCTGGATTTTACTCTGAAGGTTTTTAAAACCACTTACTGTGAGCCAACAGATTTACTCCTCCTTCATTCATGAGCCCATTAATAGTAAATCCCTCCTTTGTAATTAACTCCCAGTCCCACAGGCCTGCCTCTCTCTCTCTCTCTCTCTCTCTCTTTCTCTCTCTCTCTGTTTACATCATCTGTGTTTGTATTCTCCTGCAGATTTATGAGGACTCCATCGTCCTTCAGTCTGTCTTCAAGAGTGCCCGGCAGAAGATCGCCAAAGATGAGGACAGCGAAGACGACAGCGATGAGGACGAGGATGACGATGATGAGTCAGAGTCAGAGGGTATGACCGTGCAGCTCCAGGGCTTGCTTTCAGATCCTAAACAATGGCAAGCCTTTTTAACATTTAAAAGCAGAGTTTGACTATTTGAAATTCAAATTTTGACTTGACAAAATAAGAACTTAAAACTCAGCTTTTAAATGTTAAAACGGCTGGCCATACTAAACACACCCACAGGCACATTTTACAAACATCCTGTTCTGAGCAGTATGATGCTCAAAGCACTCGACGCTTCCCACTCAGGAAGCACACTGCCTCTATCTGACCTTGTTCAGCTTTTGAGAGGTCCACAGTGTCCACTTCTATCAGACAGGTTTGTTTAAATTAAATCACTCCTGTCCTTTTTCTTTTTCAGCCAAGTCAGTGTGGGTGAAGATCAAGCTGAGTAAAGAGGGACGCAGCGCTGACAAAGGGAAGAAGAGGCAGAGCCGAGGGAAAGCAAAACCTGTGGTCAGTGACGACGACAGTGACGAAGATCAGGAAGACAATGTAGGTCATTTCACTCGACTGCAGCTTTAAACAAAATAACTTTAGTCAGAGAAAAGTGGGTCTGTGATGTGTTCCTCTGTCACACTCAGCAGGTCACCTTCTAACAATCAGATTAGGAACTGAGACATGAGGGAAATTAATTTAAGAGGCCCAGCCTTTAAACAATTAATCTGTGACTGAAACTTGATTCCTACATCGCACTCATTCCTCTCTGTGGTCCAGCAGCTTCCAAGTCCTCACTGAAACAGATTAAATGAGAGAGGATTTTTAAGTTATTTCCTGCTGCAGTGAGCTGCAGTCATATCAGACCCACAGGGATCTGCAAAGGTTTCCTCTTCATAGACACAGGTTGGTATTCTGTAGAGAAGAGGAGCTGCAGCGTGAGGATGGGGTTAAAGGGTCGGTGGTCTTATACACTCTGCAGTGACCCCGACCTGTGAGGTGACTGAGGTTAATACAAACAGCTCAGCTAGAGTCAGACCTTCACCTGAGGTCATCCAAAGAGATGATACCCTGAGCGTGCAGATACAGATAGTGATTCTCTTCAATGTCACAGTGCTGAAATAATCCAGCGACGCACAAAGAATCAGGGTTTCATCATTATCGGAACATTCTCATCTGCAATTAAAGCATGGGCTACTAAAGGGAACCGAGTCGTACGAAGGGCGACTGATACCAACTTCCTGAACAGCAAAATTGCACAGATCACTTTTTAATAATAATAATAATAATAATAATAATAATAATAATAATAATAATAACAGTGTGTGAAGAGACTGCTCACGTCATTGTCAATTATTCCCCAGAATTATTTACAATGATTTAGACAACAGTGACGGTAGGAAACATGTTTAAACGTGCAAGATTTATTTATCTGTTCCAACTTGTGCTGCGCGATTTGGAAACAAAAGTTTTATCTTTTTCTTTCTTTCTTTCTTTCTTTCTTTCTTTCTTTCTTTCTTTCTTTCTTTCTTTCTTTCTTTTTGTCTTTCTTTCTTTCTTTCTTTCTTTCTTTCTTTCTTTCTTTTTGTCTTTCTTTCTTTTTGTCTTTCTTTCTTTCTTTTTGTCTTTTTGTCTTTCTTTCTGTCTTTCTTTCTTTCTTTCTTTTTGTCTTTTTGTCTTTCTTTCTTTCTTTCTTTCTCTTTCTTTCTTTCTTTTTGTCTTTCTGTCTTTCTTTCTTTCTCTTTCTTTCTTTCTTTCTTTCTTTCTTTCTTTCTTTCTTTCTTTCTTTTTGTCTTTTTGTATTTCTTTCTTTCTTTCTTTCTTTTTGTGTTTCTTTCTTTTTGTCTTTTTGTCTTTCTGTCTTTCTTTCTTTCTCTTTCTTTCTTTCTTTCTTTCTTTTTGTCTTTCTTTCTTTCTTTCTTTCTTTCTCTTTCTTTCTTTCTTTCTTTCTTTCTTTCTTTCTTTCTCTTTCTTTCTTTCTTTCTTTCTTTTTGTCTTTCTTTCTTTCTTTCTTTCTTTCTTTCTTTCTTTCTTTCTTTCTTTCTGTCTTTCTTTCTCTTTCTTTCTTTCTTTCTTTCTTTTTGTCTTTCTTTCTCTTTCTTTCTTTCTTTCTTTCTTTCTTTCTTTCTTTCTTTCTTTCTGTCTTTCTTTCTCTTTCTTTCTTTCTTTCTTTCTTTTTGTCTTTCTTTCTCTTTCTTTCTTTCTTTTTGTCTTTCTTTCTTTCTTTCTTTTTGTCTTTCTTTCTTTCTTTCTTTCTTTCTTTCTTTCTGTCTTTCTTTCTCTTTCTTTCTTTCTTTCTTTCTTTCTGTCTTTCTTTCTCTTTCTTTCTTTCTTTCTTTCTTTTTGTCTTTCTTTCTCTTTCTTTCTTTCTTTTTGTCTTTTTGTCTTTCCTTTCTTTCTTTCTTTCTTTCTTTCTTTCTTTCTTTCTTTCTTTCGATAAAGAGTTACTGAGCAAAGCTTTAAGCACAGCATTAACACTTGATCTGTATGTTTTGGAACACAAGTCGACGGCTTTAACTATGAGTGTTCACACCGTCATCTACACCTCCATACCTCTATATGTATCAGTTAGTAGATAATAAGGGTGGAAATTTCCTACATTCAATTAAGCGTTTGATAATTAAAAATCAAATAGTTTATGGACCATTATTTCATCTTATTTTTCCCTCAATTGTTTTTACCAATGCCAGTTGTGATGTGACATAAACACCAGACGCTGGTTGTCGAACGTCTGAAAGCTTTTTGCTTTTTCCTTTAAATTAAAACCTGTAGTGATGAAAACATTGAAATAACTTGAGAAAGCACAAGTGAAACTGTTGAAGGAAAACAGAAAGTTCTGCAGCAACAAAGAGTTCTGGGAGGAGCTGCTACAAATAAATAAATTCACAAGAAATGAAAGAAAAACGTTCGTACACTAGTTTGCCTCCTCCGAGAGCTGTTTGATGCTGCAGAGGTCTGTTTTTCTTCAGGTCTGAATCTCAAGGTGCTGCACCTGTTTTACCAGCGACTGTCCTTTATGCTCATTGAAGTTGATTAGACGTTATTACAGAAGATTTTTATTTCACAGTAAAAGGAAACAGCTTTCAGATGCCCTGCAAACCCAGTCTGGAAAAACACATGTCAAATGTTCTCTGACTGTGAAGGATGAGTAAAAAGCCTCCTTCTTTCACCGTCCCAGAAAAAAAACTAACTAGGAGGAGAAGCTGTGAGGAAATATTCTCAGCATCACCTTCACACATCTTCCTTCATGTGGAGATCTCTTCTTTATTCCAGGGAGCTGATGTATTCATCACCTCACGTTATGACTCTCCACCGTCTCTTCATGATGCTCTCTACAGATCACGCAGCCTTTGTTTGCCTGTAAATCCTCCCTCCTCATCACACTCTTCATCTCTCTCTCTCTCTCTCTCTCTCTCTCTCTCTCTCTCTCTCTCTCTCTTTGTGTCTCTGCAGGATCAGTCAGACAAGAGCGACGACGAGTGAGGACGTGAGCATATTGTTTATAGCACTTATAAACAAAAGGAGAACATCTTTCATAGCTGTCTCTTCAGGTTATAAATTCTGTATTTTTTCATTCGTCCTCTGTGCGTCAGTCTGTGTCGTGTTTTGTTGCACATTCACCTACCAGCTTTTGAAATGTATTACTAATAATCGATAAGCTACAGCAATATCAATCAGCTCTTATTCACGTTTTTAAGATGATTTTGTAGTCTATTTTTTAACTCTGTGCTTTTAAGATTTAAGACAAAAAGAAATGGATGAAATGAAAAAAAAGATTTGGTCTTGCCATATGTGCTTTTTGCTCTCCTTGTACTCGCTTGCTTGCACTTTTAGAAAACTAAATATTAATATCCAGATTTTACATCTAAACGTAAAGCGTATATAATCAGCCAAGGACCTCCAGGTTTGTTTGGAGAGCTCCTGGTTTTCAAAACAATGGCAATCATCAATGTTGTTTTCTTTATGTGACTCTGTGTTGTGCCAAATTACGAAACAGAGAAATTGATTGTTTGCTAAAGCCCGCCCCTAACAAACAAGTGTCCAATCACGGCTGAGCAACCGTGACTAAGCATCCTGTTGTGCTTTAGCTTCCTCCAGATGTTGATGAAGTCTTTCTACACAAAGGAACGAGTTGAAATGAACTTTAAAAAAAAAAGATGCAGACGTTTGATTGTCTGAGTTCAAAATTCTGTAAAAGTTAGAAATCAATCCTTGTAATTATCACAGACTTCTTTTAACATTGATCGCTTCAAAAAGGGAACGCCGTTGACAACTTGCTGAAAGTATAATCATTTAAAGTCTCAGAGATTTACCAGGTTCCTTCATTTTGTGGGTTCTTACATGTATTTATTATTTTATATTTTCAAATTGGAGTTTTAACTCTGTTGTATCCTCACTCAGTGCGTTTACATGCAGCTTAAGAAATCTGTCTATGAGCATCATCAGCACGAGATCAGACTATTGAGGCCCTGTTTATACGACAACGCTTCACAGCTTTTCACCTGAATATGCGGAGAAAAAAATCTGCGTTTCTACGGAAACGCTGAAGGACTGAAAACGCTGTAGTATGCATACATGGCCAGTAGATGGCGACATAACTGTAGAGTCTTTTGGTAGATTTGAAGAAGAAGAAGAAGAGGCGGACTGGTCGTCTGCTGGATATATTAAATACGTCTTATCTGAGTGCAGAAGTGGAGCAACAGATGAACATTTTGTTAAAGGCAGTCAGCAGATTCAGCAGCACAAGCACAACACGGTAAGTCCGCCATTTAACCGTCGTTCACAAAAATTCCCACAACAAAAGTGGAATGCGCACTCGCAAAACGGAGCGTGACGTCAGCGTTTTCACTGAAAACGCCGGCTTGCCGTTTATACGACAACTGAGGCTGCAGCGTCTCAGAAAAATTCCACTCGCTGAAACGCAACAAAACTTTTGCATTTCACCCTAATACCGTTGTCGTATAAACGGGGCCTGAGATTCATGTAAACAGCTTAGTCAGACCAAGAACAGACTGACACACCTGGATATTGTCGCTATCAGGCTGCGGTTGGATCCAGCAGGTCTCTGTAAGTCTCAGCGTTCAGCTGGATGAGGAAGTAGGTGACCATGATAAATAGGGTCACTGTACTCATACAGTCTGAGGCTCCAACAAACACACTCTATGACACATACATAAATAAAAACATGAAGAGCAACAGCTGCATCCATCTCAGGATCTTAGTCAAAACGCTGCCTGCATGTAAACGTACCGAGTTTAGATTAATCAGAGTTGAGGCCAAATTTAGCAGCTCTGTTAAGAGAATTTGAGTAGTTTTAAAGTAGACAAAGACCCTTCCCCTGATACTGACACTTTCAACAACAGCATTTTTTATTTGCACTTTTGATATTTCAGCCCACAGCACCTAAGGGACCGACTGCTTTTTAGAGACGTAACCTGGTGTCCAAAGTGTCCCTTTCATACACTGAGCACACGGGAAAAGTCAGAGACGGACTTATTATACTGTCTGATTTTATCACACATCAAGACGTTAAACTCAAGATTCAAGAGAAAATCAATGCTGGAAACTCTTAAAGTTAGCTTGAAAAGCCATCAACTAAAACCTTAGACAAATTAATAAAATGTCTCCAATATTTCAAAAGTTCAAGTGAGTGTTCAAAACTTTGGGGCGTGGCGTAGCAAACATTCAGTAACCAAACAACACGATTTTCAGTGTTGCCTGTTTCTCAATGAGATATTTTACTGCCAGCACAATGAAATGTGTTTCTGAACCTCTTCTAAAGGACTTTTTAAAACCAGCTTTTATTGAACTGAATATGTAACCTTGCATCGTTTAGATAAGTCCCTGTGCTTCATGTTTCTTCTCTTGTAGAGCTCTCAGCCTGCTCATCAGAGCAGCAGCAGCAGCTCCTAACTGTTGTTCCTGTTTTCTGCACTTAAAGAGAAATGTTTGGGGTTTTTTTAGAGTCAGAGACCGGCCTTCAGGAGAATCACTCTCTGTTAATGTGGAAATGGCTCGTCTTTTCGTTTAACACCAGCTTTCTTCGTAGCAGTAAATGTAGCTTTGACAAGCGTCTGAAAGCACGGTGCAGCACCTGATTCGGTCGCAGCGATTAGAATGTGAATATCAAAGTTATGGATGGTTTTTACAAACCCTTAAAGATGCTAAACAATGACATATACACATGAAAAACAGTATTATGAGATTAAAACTTTGATTTGAATATAATTCAATATTTTAAACCTTGTGTTCACTTACACGTTTGGATTGAGGTGTTTGTGTTTCTGTATTAGCTCATTTTATTGGTTTCTATGTTTGTAGCATGAACTCTTTTGGCAATATAACCTGTACATGCAGATATCTCTTATTTTGTGTTTTATGTGCTTGCCGACTCTCCATAAGTGTGACTTAATCTTTGCTTTCTTTGCACAGTGTCTTTGTGGTTGTATTTCATAGCCCAGGGCAAATAAAATCTCAGATTTTCAGCACAATCAAAAAAGTGTTCAGTCGTTCTTCATGTGTTTACAAAGAGTCCTGCCATCTGTCACCATCTGTCACCATCTGTCTGTGGTGAGCTCACCAAAGCTGTGTCCTCAGAGTCTTAAAGGGCAGAACGTGTCCTTATCATGACAGGATGAAGAAACAGACATGAACCTGTTGTGTGTTGATGCAGTCTCTCCTCTGGTCGGTCGGTTGGTGTTTTCTTTCCTCATTGTTGAAAATGGTTCTGAAGTCTTTAATCAGATTCTGTGAAAACAAAAAGTTTTAAGTCAAGTCTTTGCTCTGGAACTCTTTTATATCCCACCTTCCTTCATCTGAGTCTTATATACACAGCTGTCAGTAAAAATCCTCATTATTCAGGAGATTACTTCTGGCTCTCTATTTATTCATTTATTTATTTGAATTATTGATGTTTTCATCTCTCTGATCATTTCCATCTCCTCCTTCACTTCCTTCTTCTTATCTCTGGTCCTCGTGGTCTCAGTCTGTGTGTAGTTGGGTTCTTGTGCTTCTTGTGATTCTCCTCCCCTGCCGTTGTGTTTTGATGAGGTTTACCCCTTGTTTATGTTTTTTTATTTCACTGTCTATTTGTTGGCTGACTTTTATTTATCTTGTTTTGTTTTGCTTTGTCTTTTGGGACTTCTGCTATTAGAGCACTTTGTGAACTCATGTTTTTAAAGGTGATATAAAAATAAGTTATTATTATTATTATTATTATTATTATTATTAGCCAACACACTACATCAATGGCCTCCTTTCATTTTTATTCTCTTCCCCATTTTCTTCAAATTATATTGAAATCAAACCTACAGAACAGACAGCTGCAAAGAAATGAGTCCACAGATCCGCCTACTTTCAGTGAGCTCATCATCCCATAGGGATGGATCATGACTTTCAAATCACTGAATATTTATCACTTCCAACATCATATAAAAATCAGTATATCTGAAGAAGTGGAGCTGTTTAATATGTACAAACCAAACCAAAGTCTATCTCATAACGTCTCATTAAACTACCTCTGGACTGTGCATAGACTACCTGTATGAAGCTAAAGCTCTGTACATTCAGCAGAAACTCAACAACTCATACAGCTGACGTCTGTAAATGAATGAAATTATTATGTGAAAATGTGAGAGTTCAAAAAACACATCAGAGGACTCAAGACCAGATTAAAGCTATAAAGTGGTGCAGCAAGGACAGAAAGCAGTGCGTTAAAATTGTTCAGAATCCTGATCAAATCCAGATCCTGATCCTGACATAAAAACATCCTGACATATTTTCTCCATATCGCCCCCTAATGGAGAACATCTTCCTGGGTCAGAAGCAGAGTTTGCTGATGTTTACGCAGCACGTAACACTGCAGAAAACTGACCACTGATCATCAGGTATCAAGAGACACCTGAGGGACAGGTGGAACAAGGACGTTTGACTCACTAACAAACAGAGCGTTCAGAAGACGTGTCAGTAAGAGCTGCTGACCCTCTGATGTGGCCCTCTTTGGAAAGAGTTTGGACTCTCCTGCTCTGAAAACTCTCTCTGCTCTGTTGAAGGGCAGATTAAGATCACTGCTCACGGTGAATATTTGCTGTGAAGAACTGGTCAGTCGTGTTGCTGATGGTCTTGTTTGTTTTTGTGAGTAATAAAAAACCTTCAGTGTTTTCACTGATCTGACACGCTGCGAACGTCTCTCTTCATTTCTTCGTTTCTTTGATTTGAAGTTTAACAACCTGACGGAGGAGCAAGCAACGTTTTCTCAGACTGACTTGATGTGATGGAGTTTTAAATCACTACAGTGTGTTTGTTTACTGAACACCTCCCAGTGAACTCTGGTTCCTGAGAGGAGAGGCTGCTGAGCAGTAAACAGAGAGTCCAGAGCGAGAGAGAGAGATGAAATTGTGGAGCAGGAAATTACTCCACCTGGGACTCACCGTGTTGTTGCTCTGCTTGAGGCAACCGCTCACCTGAGCCTGGAGAGAGTGTGACACAGTGTGTAAACTGTGGTTAATTCCCCCGTGGGTGGAAAAATATCCAACACAAACTTGTCTAACTATCGCTTGACTTGAAAAACTTCACAACTTCTACAACTACACCTACGTTTTTAACGAACCAGAGACTGACTCTGCAACAGAAGCTGAGCTGAGAATTTCAATTTTACCCCCAAAAAGAAAAAAAAAAGTGCTTTTTCTTTCAAATCCAACAAAGTCTTTGATTTTGTGAAAATACCTGGAGGCGAGCAGCGTTTACTGACATATTTCTTAATCCTGAAAGTAACATTTGAATGCTCGATTTGTTAACAAGGGCTGTTTCCCTTACAGCCTGCTACATGTGAATTCAGTGTGGAGTAAGCACTGCACACTGCTTTTGAATGTAGTCTGTATTCTGACTGTTCTGTTGGGTCTGTTTTGTGGTTTGCTGATCTGGTTCTGTTATTTATTTATTTATTTATTTATTTATTTATTTATAAGTAAATGGGTGGTTTATTTGGGCTTTTTAGACTCTGTAACAGTAAACACCTCTTTTAAGACCAGAACTGACAAGTTTTAACAGCGTTTCTTTTGCATCACTTCACTTCTTTCTCACAGACTGTCTCATGTTACTGTTGTTCTGCCTACTACGTACTGAATTTCAGCCAAATCAGTAGACACTGCTGGTGGAGTGAGCAGTTTGGAAAACAGCCTATTTCTTTTAGTGATTTCTGTAAGAATCAGTCACTAAGTGGCTCAAACCTCCTCGTTCCATCATCACAGACTGATGAACTCAAAGCTCACCTGTCCCTCAGGTGTCTCTTCATACCAGATGATCAGTGGTCAGTTTTCTGCAGTGTTACATGCTGCGTAAACATCAGCAAACTCTGCTTCTGACCAAGGAAAATGTTCTCCATTAGGGGGCGATATGGAGAAAACATGTCAGGATGTTTTTATGTCAGGATCAGGATCAGGATTTTTTTTATATTCAGACTTTTTTGACCTGCAAACAACATTTTTAATTTAAATATTTCTGATCCTGTTTAGTATTTCTATTTTTGTGCAGCCTCCTGGTTTGCCTCCTGCTCTCTCCCTTTTTCTGTGTCATCCCTGGGGAGAGGTACGTGTCCGTTGTTTAATTTTTTAACTCCTTTTCCTTCAATTTATTTATTTTATGTGTGCTTTTTCCCCTTTATGATGTGTTTAATGTGTCTACTGAGTAGATTTTATTTTTATTTTTTATTTTTCATTTCATGTCCTAAGTGTTATTTTGTAATTTTTTTGGGCTAGCTTTTGCGCACATGCTTTGTGCTTTGTGCTTTGTGCTTTTAGTTTCTGCTCCTTGGCCTCGACTCCTTCCTCCTTTATCACTCCTCAGGGCCGTGCTCTTGCATGTTTCCACACACCTGTCTAAACCACCTGAGTGATGTGTTGACTGTGGGGCTCTGACTGTATTTCCTGGCGTCCTGCCTGTGTTGTGCGGCTCGGGCTCTGGAGGGCAGAGATCTGGCCCTGTTACTGTACAGCTGCTGGGACCCTGACGCTCCGCCGCACATCAAAACAGCTTTCCTTTTTGTCTTGCTGCCATTTTAAACAGAGCGTCTCTGAGCCGATTCCCCCTGAAGAATGACCAACCATCGCCCCCTTTTCATCTCCCCCTTTGAAGTGCCGGACTGTTGGGATAGACTTGAGCCCAGGAAGAGAGGAGCAAAGTGGAGGTTAATCCTTGTCTGAGTGCCAGAGATGTCAGCTGGAAAAAGTCAGGTGCCAGTGTGATTCCTGCGACTCCTTTTGTCCCAAATCATCACATTCTCCAAGCAGCAGATGCAGGAGCGTCCGATCGCAAACAGATTCAGGGAGTTTTCCTTTCCGATGAATCATGAATGGTGATCTGAAAAGGCCAGGTGCTCTCTATTATTGGAGAGTCCAGTTTTATCTGCTTTCAAGGCGCTATCGATGCTAAGTCCTGCACAACTTTAAAGGAAGAGCGGGAAAAGGCTTTGTGTCTCTGCGGATTCCTGGATTCACTATCAGTTTAACGCATGATCGAGGAAAAGGCTCATTTTTCTTTGCAGAGCCGAGTCCTTTAAGCTGACTTTAGGCTGCATCAAAGAAAGCAGAACAATGAGGGGCTTCATGAACAAAGGCGTGTTGTTGTTATCAGTCATGTTTTGGGCTGTTTTGAGCTGCTTACTATTATTTCAATCCACCAAAATGTCAGGAAAGACATTTCAGATCCCCACAGCACAGCGCGTGCTGATGTCTTACATGAGTCCCGTTTAAAATCTGATGTCTGCCGAGATAAAAACAACAAAGATGGAAAGTTTTTCACCAATAGATCGCTCAGTTCTCTGTTAAAGTTTTAGCAGCAAAGATTAATTGTTGAAAGTTTGTTTTAGCACTAAAAGTTTTTTTTCTAATAAGCTTCAAGCTTTTAATTCAGGATTCATTTGATAAATTTAAAGACTTTTATCGACTTAAAGGAGATTTGTTACATTTTAAAAGAATGTAAGGAACAGTTAAAAACCCTGAATACCAACACCAGTCTCAATATGGGCAAAACAAATGACAACAAAGACATTTTTAGATTTTGATTTAACTATCTGATATTTAATCGTTTGTTCACAGTGTTCTTCCAGAAAACAGAGCTTGTTCCTAATGTTTCTAAAAGGACTAAAGTCTTTCTCAATGTTCACTAAGAATGTGAAAAAAATTTATTCCCCTTCAAAAGATAAAAATAAAGCCTAACATTGATTCATTACAGTTAAACCATTTATTAGAATTCTTAAAAGAAAAACACGTTAATATCTATTTTATTGCTCAACTCTGCACTTTGACCTTTTTTCCTTTCATTTTAAAATCTGCCTTCATATATTTAAGCCTCTTTTTTGCCTCTTTTTTTTTGCAAACTTTTTTTCTTTCAGTGTGTTTTTTTGACCTTTTCAATTCTTCTTTTCGGTCTTGTGTGAAGCACTTTGCCTTGTTGCAGAAACGTACTATCATAATAAACTTGCTTTGCCTGTATTTTTTACCAGTTTTTTGTTTAGTTGCTAAATCAACTAAACTTTTTTAAGTTGACAATAACGTGAATGTCTTACTTAATTTTTTTTTTGTTCGTTTATTTTGTGTTTTTTTTTCCGCTTTTTTTTCTGTTTAGTCTGTTATACCTCTTGGTGTAAACACACATCTGTAGGATGTTTTGGATGTTTTTTCACCTTGTCTGTGGTGTTTTAGTGTTTCCTCACATGAATTCATCAGATCTATGACAGCTGTAACAGCCTGAATGCTCATATTTTTAAATACTCAATGATTTTTTAAATAAAGAAGTTATCATTCAGGTCTTAAAGTTGGCCTCACGTCTGAATAAAGGTGTTACAGATTTTAGCTTTTCAATCTAAATGTGGGTGAACCTCATCGTCTTTCTCTTTAAATGTACGGTTTTATGCTCTTTATTCATCGAATTTATCTTCCTGACCCACTGATCTTTTCTTTAGTAGTTTTGAGAGATTTCT
Source organism: Labroides dimidiatus (assembly GCA_030710495.1). Taxonomy (NCBI): domain Eukaryota; kingdom Metazoa; phylum Chordata; class Actinopteri; order Labriformes; family Labridae; genus Labroides; species Labroides dimidiatus. The sequence continues at coordinate 7,927,725 of CM061153.1, read as the reverse complement.
TCTCTGCTGCTCTTTCAGGTAATTGTTCAATCCTTTCAGAAACATGGGGATGAGTTTGTTCACAGATTTGGGGGGTGACAACAAACAATGTTTTGTGACGGTTTCTTTTTCTGACTTGGTTGGAAACATTTAAAGAGCTCTGGTGTTGTAGCTGAAGGTAAAAATGTTGCTCCTTTCCCTGTTTAACTGTCAGTCTGAGAGGGACACACATTTCTGAAGCATGCCTGCAATGCCTTTCACTGTTACACTGGATTTTGCATTTTGCAGCTGCAGCTCTGCAGAGAGACATTTCTTGGCTGAATTCTTTGGCTTGAATAAATACACCTGGGAGTCTAAGTCTACCAAAGTCATACAAAACGCATTGTATACCAAGGCATCATTATGGTTTTTGTATGGGAAGCAGTTTTTCACCCTGTGTTGCATTTTTTTTCTTAACTTGATGACAAAGAAGGAGACCAAGAGTCTCACCTGAAGGGACCTGAGGATGCCCACCAGCTGTGTCACATGAAAGCTGTCATGTCCTATAAAAAACTGAGTTTTTCATCATTCATAACTAACTGTGACGGTTAAAACAAAGGACTGAAAACCAATGAACAATTTTTAACATGCAGCACTTCTTTTTTATAACACAGCCAGTCAAAATGGGCAGATTACACCGAAACCAAGTGTGTTCAAGCTTCAAATTTCCAGCTTTTTCTATTTGTTTTATTTAGTTCTACAGTTTTGCTTTTACTTATGTTTTGTGTCTTTCAACGTTTTCCATCTCTCTATAAGAGACTCAAGTGGCTTTCTTCCTCTTTCTTTCTTTCTCTCACTACAACTCGAAGGTTGGAGACTTGTCTCCTCAAAGGTGAACAAAAGAAGTTCAGTCTTGAAAGAAAAGCACTCTGTGTACTTCACTAACTTCAGTGAACAGCATGAGAGTTTTATACATTACATCGGACTCACCGTTTCATACTCACACATAATTCAAACACTGACCCAACTCACAACAAACCCAATGAACTACTGGATTACTGGACCTCACGCTCTGCCTCCTGAGCCACCACAGGGCAACTTCATGTGTCCCACATGACAGCCGTTCAGTGAGCGTGTGCTCGCTAAATCAATAAACATAATGTCCTGATTAAGGTTTAAAAAAATCTAACAGTTACAAATATAAGACCGAATACTGGATGAAATAAAAGGATCAAAAAATCCCCCTCATGATGTTAATGTACTACAGTAAAAGACCAATTTAACAAGTGTTCTACCACAACGCTGCTCATGTGAAGAGTTTCATGAATGTCAGCCATGACATGGAAACACATGAGCACTCATGGTGACACAGGGACAGAAACACTTCAGATGTTTCTGATTGTTCATAAACAAACAAACATTGTTCATCGTAAAAGTGCAACACAGTCCATTCTGGTATAGCTCCACTTTTATCTGCATGTAATGACCTTTGCCTACTCTTTAGGTCAGGAGGGAGAGCACAGCAGCGTTTCATGTGGAGGAGAGTCTGGGCTCAATTTTTACACTAAGATATTAAACAAGAGGAAGTGTTGGGACAAACATGTTGAAAAAGTGTTATACCACGTGTACGCGTTTAACTCAAAAACAAAAAAAACAGAAAAAAATCTGTTTTCACACGGAAACGCTGAGGGACTGAAAACGCTGTAGTATGCATGCCAGGCCTGTAGTTGGCAATATAACTGTAGAGTCTTTTGGTAGCCCGTCGCGGTATATATTGAATGTGTCTTATCTGAGTGCAGAAGTGGAGCAACAGATGCACATTTTGTTGAAAGGCAGTCAGCAGCACAACACAGTAGTCCTCATTGAACCGTTGTTTTTGTCTGGTTCGTGCTCGGCATTTAAAAGTTCCCACAACAACAAAAGTGGGAAGCATAAAGTGTTTCCACTGAAAGCTCTGGCTTGCCACTTTCACGGCAATGGTGGCTGCAGTGCATCAGAAAAATTCCACTCCAGAGGACGTTTTAAAAAGTTGCGTTTTAGGTCGGCTGAAACGCTGTGTCTGTGTAAACAAAAGGCCAAAATGCAGCAAAACTTTTGTGTTTCATCCAAAAACCGTTTTTGTGTGAACGGCACATTAAAAACCCAGTACGCCTTAAATACTGGTCAGTGAACTGCTACATGAATGGATTTAATACAAAAATTGTTTTAACAAGGAGCAAAGATAAAATATACAGTTACTGAAACAAGACTAAAACTTTAAAGGTCAAAAAAGAGCTGATACTCTCCACACGAACATGATGTGCATAAATGAGGACTCGAGGACCTCCTGTTGGTCTGGGATTTATCCCTGAGAAATTGCATTTTGAAATAACCTATTTTGGCACCCCCTCCAGATTGGGCGGTTTTGGATGGTATTCTGCAGGTTTAAATGGGCAGACACACACTCACACCTGGAATTTAGAATCAACAGTTGACCTAAAGAGCGTGTTTTTGGACTGGGGAGAGAACCCACGCATGCACAGGGAGAACAAGCAAACTCTACACGAAAAGGCACACTGTGCCCAAACCAGGAATTGAACCAGCAACCTTCTTGCTATGGAGCAACAGCACTAACAGCTACACAACAGTGCAGGCTGAGTGTCTATTTATTAATCAAAAATGTTCTTCCTTCTTCTTCCTTGTTCCAGAGATGTTGAATCGTTCAAGAAGATGTTGGCCTGGAAGTTTCTAAAGGTTTTCAACTTGACTTGAGAGTTGATTGTAGAGGCCATTGACTGATATTTTAATTCAACTGATTTCAAAACCAACATTCAAAAATATTTTGGTCTTCTGTGAGTTTTTTTCTTACGTTCACAAAAGCAGCACAGTATGTCTGCACTGCATTAGAAGATCTGAGGGATATGAACGTCATTTCCCCGTAGCTGCACAAAGAGAGTGTGTGTTTGTACTTACACCTCATGTAATGATTGGATTCAAAGGTAACAAATCAATATATATATCTCCCATGGCTGAAAATAGACAGAGAGAAATGCATTCATGTGTAAAAGATTAGCAACAGCATGAACCGTTACATCAAAAACTTCTGCACAAAGGAAAATCCTCCTCACTCGACTCCCCTAATGCAGGAGGGTCCACCAGTGTGAGTGATTATATGAATAAAAATGGAGAGAGCATCAGTGCTACCTCAGGTGCTGAGTGTGTTGTCTTCAAATGAACCGCTCCTTGGAGTCAGAGCAGTCACATTGGAAGCAGTTGTGCAATATGAAAACTAATGTGCATGGATACACGAGCAGATTTCATAATGGCTTCAGACTTCTTTGCTTCATTGCAGCACATGAATAAACCCTGCACTGAGGAGCTCTGCTGTTTGCACTTCTGTTGGCTGGTAAACGTGGATTGGGAAGAGCAGAAATGCATACTTACCTCTCAGAAAACTGACCTAACACACAAATAAAGATTTATTTTCTTGCTTTTCATCCCAGGTACTGTGATGTCTGAAGATTCTGACATCTGTCCTGTTTGGCAATTGCATTTTCATTACAGTTGTGTTTCCTTCTGTTTGAGATTCTGGAGCTAGTGACCACATTTTTACAAACATCACATATTGCTTTCCACAATGTGTCCAGATATCTATGTTCTCTTCTTTGTTGTAGAGATTAGCTCAAAACTTTTAATCCTTCTAGAAATGTGAACTCTAGTACTGCCTCCACACCTGATAGTGTTACACATCAACCTCAACCATCAACCACATTTTCTTTGCATGGCTGCCGGATTGTCCAGTAGAGGGCTTCAAGGCCTGGATAAACCAAAGTCATTTAGTCCTGCTTTCTTTCAAAGGTTTGAGTACTTCATTGCCTTTACACTGATAACACTGGAAAACAAGTTTCAAACACCAGGGTGGTGAATCATTTAAAACACTTGGGCCCTGCTCACTAATTCATTCCCTCAAATGTTGCTATTTCGGCTACGCATAAGAAGACGAGGTCTCAATAGCAAAAAAAGAAAAAGGTGATTGTTTTTTTTTTTTTTTTTTTTAAATCTGTTAAACTCTGTTAGACAATATTTGGCTGGATTCCAACTTCATCACTCAATGCAGTTTTTGGTTTATGTGCAGAAACTGAGGATGATGAGAAAATGTTTTTAGACCCTGACCAGATGCTGGAGGCCAGGCCTGAATGTATGGCTGACACCAGACTTACAGCAGATCTGTGTCCGCTCTGTCTGCTTCGCTTTATGTGACTTTATGTGTCAACTCACACCAGCTGCGTCTTCAATAAGAGTCCTACCACTGTAGGATTTGAAGCAAAAAAAAAAAAAAAAAAAAAAAAAAAAGTAATAATAATAATAATAATAATAATAATAATATTATATATATATATATATATATATATATATATATATATATATATATATAATTTTTTGCTTCAAATATATATATATATATATATATATATATATATATATATATATATATATATATATATATATATATATATATATATATATGTAGCAGGATGAGCTGTCTCATCTCTGCTCCTTTTGGTGACAGCGCTGCCTGGCACTCATTAGCCAATTAGCTGACGAGGGCACTCCATATAGGTAGGCAGATTTCTCTTGTCGCCCTCTTTCTCTTTGGCCCCGAGGTCCCGCCCCTCCTTGGTTGCCTCACTTCCGGGCTCCACTGCAGCACCGGTGCAGGTAAGCTAACTATAGCCACTGCCGTTTGTGTGCTAAATTATTTGAGTGGCAGGAAATTTATTGGTTGTTTGGCACATCGACAGCTTCGTGTGGTCCCCTGTAGCAGCTCCTGAGGCTCCTACACCTATACAATCTCTGTGTGAGATTCTGTCACCTCCTGGTTGCCTCATCGTCTGTCCGAGCAGTATCCATTCAGGTAATGTGGCAGCGGCTGCCTCGATTTGGCATTAACTTTGTCACTTTGCATGCCGTTATTAATTGCATTGTTCATTTTTCAGTTTGGTGTAGTTTTCTGCCGCAGTTCACGGGGTCTCCCCACCCAGAGACTTGTTTATGTGGCTGGATGAAGCTGAGCAAGAAGCTCCTCTGTCTTCTTTTCCCTATGTGATCTGCTGTTAATCGGTGTCACCCAGAAGCACTGCTGCTTTGCCCTACCCGGCTTTGCCTCACGTCGGCTTTGCCCGACTTCGCCTTTGTTTGACTGTGCAGTGAAGTAGCGTGTCGGCTCGGGATCTGTTAGCTGGGTTTGCATGTGCCTAGCCCGCCACACGCTGCTTGGTCAACCTGACCGTTAGAACCCTGTATGTGTGGGTACTAAAGGGGCTCATAGGTATTTTTAAGGTGTGATAGTGGCTCCCTTTATGTTGATTTCTTTTGCATTGGTTAACACATTGATTTAACGGATTTTGCTTTGGGTTATTCTTTTTTTTTTTTCTGTTTGTTTGTTTATTTCTATATGCTTAAATTCTTTTGTTGTGTTGCATTAGAATTCTGAGCGTGTGGGTATCTTTTGGGTTTGTTGAATGACAGTTATTTTTGAGGGTTTCTTTGCTAACTGATTCTCAGGGTACCTGTTATTTTGCACAGTCTAAGTTTGAATAAGTTGTTTTCGTTTCGTTCTTTTTTTTTTAACAACTTAATTTTGGTAAAAGGGTTTTTCCTCTTTTTGTTTGTATTGGTTTTGAAAACCTGAGTTTGGTTATTGGTTTCCTGTTTTTGTTTCATTAGCGTTTAGTTAAAGATTGGTTTCTGTTTCTTTGCTAATTTGTTATTTTTGGTCACTTAACTTTATTTCTTTTGCTTTGTTGTTTTCTTTGAGTTATTGGAGTTTTGGTTTGTGTTGTCACACTCATTTTGTTCCCTCTCCTTGCAGGACTGGAGTCTGGTGGTGGTGGTCCTGGGGTCCTGGTGGTGGTGTTCTCCTCCTCGTGTGTGTTGTGTGGTTTTCTTGATTTTTCACCGTTTTGAACGTGTATTTCACAAGTCACAGGGTGCTCCCTTCCCCTTCACGGTCCCAATCCAAATCCACTGGTAAGTCCAGTCCTGCTAGGCCTAACTCCCCTTTTTTTTCATTTGAGTGGATGATAATATTTTTAAGGAGAATGTTTTAATCTGTTTTTCTTAATAAAATAAAGGAATATTTCTTTTTTCTATTCGAACCACGTCTTTGGCTCCATTTTGTGGAACGAACCTGTGTGCCTGTCTAAAATTGAAAAACTATTTCCCTGGGCGTAATTCCCAGGGTGGCGTTGTCTGGCTCTGGTGTAGTTTCTCCTAACTTACAGGTAGATTGTACCCGGCCCCACTTGAGAGTGGGTGCGTAACCGATTCGTCCTTCCCCCCTCCCGCTCGCCACATATATATATATATATATATATATATATATATATGACAAGATATATCTCGGTGTGTGTGTGTATTTATATTCATATGTATATATTTTTATATATAAAATTGTTTTCAAAGGTTCAATCTCTTCTTATCTCTCCTTCCTTACATATTTTGCTATTCCTGAAAAAACTACACATGAACAGCAGCTGTCAATCATCGTTAAACGAGACGTAAAACCCCATTTTTAACCTCTAATAACTAATGAAAAAGAAACATTTCAGAAAAAGAGGACCTGAACACAATGCAGCCCAATAATATCTAAATATCACCACAACATACGGATGTGAGAAACGTTTCTACAAGGTGTAATAATTTTTTAAAGTTTGACCACATTCCATCTGGAATTAATAGAGAGGCGGAGTTGCTGACTTGTACTGCAGCCAGCCAGCAGGGGGAGCAGATTTTGTGACCTCAGTTTGAGCTGAATGAGATGCCTTGCTTTGAGCAGAACTGCCAGACAAAAGGAGCTCTGAGACCAAGGCTGTTGAGCCTCTCCTTCTTCCTGTTGGGCTTTAAACCTGACACCTGTTGACTCCTGGCTCCGTTCGATATGTTGGTTTGTCACAGTTTATTTTATTTTCACCAGTTGTCACTGCTCTCTGCGAAATGATGCGCAGCTGGTTTGGCCATCTGATCTGGATGGTTCTAATCTGCCGGAGTTAAGACACAACCGGAACACAACAGAGTGTAGCCGGAGTGAGCTGAACGTCACACACATAACTTGAACTGAAATCCATCATAGCGAGTTGAAGCAGAAACAGATCTGGTAGGTTTTGCCATGAGGTACGAACCTCGTACAGTTAGAAAGGAACAGCAGAGGGCAGACTAGAGGCAGGAAACAAAAATCTTGTAACTTAACTTTCTGTAAAGAATTGTAGATTTGAGTCAGGTTTGGTGCCCCCTGTGGATAAAGTGCTTATTGCTGACTTTGTCCAGAACATTCACAATTTTTCTTCAAAATATTTCTTCCTGCTCTCTCACACCAGACAAATGTTAGACCACACATGTGAAATCAGTGCACGTGGGTGTCCTGCTTTTAACATTTCACAAGTGCCACTTTATTAACAGCATTTCAGATAATAAACACTCACAAACAGATATTTTGGCATTCAAAAATCCACCATCATGTGTTGACAGCTGCAATCTGAAACAGAGAGGAAACAATGTATCTTTAAACAGCGTGTCTTAAGCTTAGAATCTGCTGCACAAGCCCAGATTTGAGATTTGTTCATGTTTTTTTTTTCTCCTCAGAGTAGTATTTGCAGGCTTAAATCCAGCTTATTTCTTTCAGAGAGGATTTTTATTCTCAGTACAAACTCGTCCTTGCTCGGCTCTTTCCTGCTTGTCATCCTCTGTTTTAAATCCTGTGTCGCTCCTTCTCCCGTGTCAGGTGAAGCTTTAAATCAATTCCAGCCGACCGTGCTGACCCTGACTACGAGTCCTCTTTTCTGCCTTGAACTTCAATGACCTTTCAATCAAGTGGACCGCGTGCCCGCTGTGATCGGGTCATCCTGGAGCACCTTTATGTCCGAGAACTGATGAGAGCTTCGGCTGAAGCTGGCGTGTCCTCTGCAGGCTCATCAAGGTCTGCCCTCACAGCTGAAGGATGATCCAAGCAGAAGCTTCTCAGGAGAGAGAGCTCACATAAACCTGCAAATTAGGTGTTTCGTCTCACACTCCTTCATACTGTAAACTTCAGCATTTAATGACACATGGTTTGTTCTCAAATTACTCCAATTTTAGTCGTTAATTTGTTTTTCTTGGCTTACAGCTGCAGCTCACATTCAGTCACTCCAAATCCAAACAAAGATAAGATGCTGGCTCCAATCACCAGCTTTAATGGATGGACCTGTCGTATATGTTGAACTCACTGATTAGTCACACCTTCAGCTGTTCTGTTAGTGTATAATGAAATCACACAGTCCATCAGACGTGGTTTATTTACAGTGAAGACTTAATTAAGACGTCTCATGATTCCGAAGGACAGCGTGATAAATCTGAGCAGGGAATCATCTGATTAAATTAACACGCAGACATGACTGACGTGTGAACTGCAGAGAATTTGTAAAGCATCTTATGAGAATAAAAATATTATGAGATTGATGTGAATATAAAACTGTAATCTATGCAAAAAAGAAAGTCATTTGTTCAGGATACTCATCGCAGCAGATTTGTCAGCGATGAGTATTGAGCGCATCCATGATGTGAATCTCCTGTTCCACCACATCCCAAAGATGCTCTATTTGACTGAGATCTGGTGACTGTGGAGGCCATTTGAGTGCAGTGAACTCATTGTCATGTTCAAGAATCCAGTCTGAGATGATTCCAGCTTTATGACATGGGGCGTTATCCTGCTGGAAGTAGCCATCAGAAGATGGTACACTGTGGTCATAAAGGGATGGACATGGTCAGCAACAATACTCAGGTAGGCTGTGGTACTGAAACAATGCTCAGTTGGTACTAAGGGGCCTCATGTTGTTTACTCCAAATTCTGAGCCGAACAGACCAGGCAACGTTTTTTAGTCTTCTTTGGTCCAGTTTTGGTGAGCCCGTGCGAATTGTAGCCTCAAAGTCAGGGGGCCAACTCTGAAAAGTGCTTCCATTAAGACTTTTTCAGAAATGTCTGGGTACAAGCTGTCAAACTTTCTTTGTAGTTAGAGAGGACCCAGAGGTAAATTTCTAGGGTGTTTGTCAAGCTGAATTTTTCTGGTGGGGACTTTTGGAGGTATTTTCAGGTGAATTTTCAGGTTTCCTGCTAACGACATGTCCACAATCAATGTTGAATATCTCCACAGTTACAAGGGCCATAAACATAAACTTGGTATCAAATGAAAGCTAACACTCATGGGCTGCCGGCTGAAGTGTTAAATTTGTGTGTACTGTTGTAATAAAAAATAGAGCTAGAACATGTAGAAATTCATCTCCGCCTAGAAAAAACTATCAGTTTCCTGTTCTTAGCTGACAGGAGTGGCACCCAGTGTGGTCTTCTGCTGCTGTAGCTCTTCTGCTTCAAGGCTGGACGTGTTGTGGGTTCAGAGATGCTCTTCTGCATACCTGGGTTGTAATGAGTGGTTATTTGAGTTACTGTTGTCCTTCTATTATCTCCAACCAGTCTTTATTTTTATTTATTAATTTTTTTAATATATTATCTCAGAGATGCCTGTGTGCTAAAATCCCAGACGATCAGCAGGTTGTCAGATACTCAGGCTGGCCTGCCTGTTCAAAGCCTGTTAAATCATCTTTCTTCTTTGTTTTGATGCTCAGTTTGAACTTCAGCTGATTGTCGTCACCAAGTCTTCATGGCTGTGTCCAAAATCACTCCCTATCCACTACAGTGGATAAACCATTTTGTAGTGCTGCCCGAATTCTGAGTGAGCATGGTCATACCCTCTAAAGTCCACTCAGTGTATCCCACAATGCATTTTGTGAAGTAGTGTATGAGCAATGTTCACTACACAAGCAATATATACCATCATGCATTGCGGTTCAAACAGAAGAAATGTCTGATTACATGATTACTGATAAAAAAAAAAACTGTTGGACACAACCAGGCCAAAGAATAACACTCAGCTCTCTGTTTAACTCTCTGATGAACGCGTCCCACAACTCAGAGCAGAGAAACACACAACAGAGACGCTGGCCGCTGAACCGTGCATCGTGGGTGATGCGTTCACTGGACCATGTAATTCTCACGCACAACATAAGTTGTGGTGTGAATTTATGGTTGGTATTTATTTATATACTGAAAATAATGTGTTATAAATGTATTCATTAAGTTGATTATTTGGAAAAATACGTTGGGTATAGTATTAGTTATCACTGTGATCTATGCCGCTTTATAGAGTTAAAGAAAAAATTGTGACAGTAAATCTTCAGCCATCCATGAGCAACGTTTTAGTTGCATGAGAGTGATTACGTCACTGTCTGCGGCTGGCGATTGAGCGAGTAAGGTCCGAAATGTTGTTTTAATTTTGCTGAGTGAGTAACTATATTTACTATATCTAATTCACTATATAGTGAGTGGGGAATGAGTGGGTGATTTTAGAAAACCTATGTCTTAAAGCATTGTATTGCTGCCGTGTGATTGGCTGATTAGATATTTGTGTTAACAAGCAGCTGAACAGGTGAACCTTATCAATTGGCTGGTGACTTTGAAAGCTGCTCACATACTTTCAAAAAACAAAAAACTTGGAGTTGTACACACAGATAAATAACCATTATCATAAAAATATCTTTGTTCCACAGCCGGTATGACAAGAGCTCCTTTATTAACCTAACTGCCGTCCTCTTTGTTTTGTTAATGGAATTCAAATGAGCCTTTCCTCTCATTGCTTTCTGATGTTGTGACATTATAACCTGATGCTTTTTTATTTATCATGCCCTTATTAAAATTTCCAGATATCATTTAGAAATAAATATTGATATAAACAATGACGGAAATGCATCAACACACACACAAAAAAATACAAATTATTCTGGAAGGAAACGGGTAGTTTTCTTAATACTTCATGCTCTACAGTCTCGGGGATGATTGAGGTCGTGATGTTAATCTGAAATGAGTTTATTTTGCTGTTGTTGTCACAGAACGATGGGGAAAAAATAGGAAATCAAATTACAAAGACAAAAAAACCCCACTGAAACTGTGAGGAAACTGTGAGCCTCAATCACTGGTTTGATAGAGACTGAGAGAGACAGTTAGTATGTTAATATTGTGACAAATGAAACAATCAGTGAGCCAAATAAAGACACCCATGAAATAAATGAGCTAAAAATGTGAATGAAAAAGCTGATCCCTCCTCTCATTTATGAGCGTGTTAGAGCCTCATGTTGTACACCTGGAGTCCAGGACTCAAAGTTGTGTTTGATCTGAGTCCTTAGCCCTGAGGATGATTGTTGTTTATGTTACTGTTAGCATGCTGACAGCAACGTTATCATTTGATATGACTCGGCCTCTGAGTCCAAAGCAGGGCCTCATTCACTGACAGTGTGCAAACACAAATATGTGTTTAAACCACGCGTACGACATGTGAAGCACAAATCTTTGATTCATACATTCTGACTTGAATTTATTCTTACACTGTGAACAAAAGTAGTACTTCCTCAGACTATGAGTACATACAATAATGAATCACTTTCTCAAAAAATGTAAACGCTTGAACTCTTTTAACTAAATGCATGACATATTTTAACTACTTTCAGTGAAAGAAAACAGTCTTTAATAAGAATTCAAAAATAAAAACTGTGAGTTTACTAAATGTATTAAATAACATGAAATTGAGGCCTTTACTATACTCAAACTATTTAATCTTAACAGAGGCTACATACTTAGTTGTTCACAAAAATATCCAGCAACTGTTTAAATGTGTTGTTTATGTTTTGTATATCCACTGCAACATCCCTCACTGCACCAGGAGAGCCTCATCAGCAGGCCCACGTCCTGACCATAGACTGTATAATTAATGGATGTAGTCTCCGCAATGTCACCCATCTGTTCCTGAGACGGACTTTTGAAGCCAAACGGCCGGCGCGGCCATATTGGAAATGAGGCGTGCTGTGAGTCTCCACAGTAACAACCATAGGACGCTCCAGAGTCTCGTGATCTGAGCTGTGCCTCTGATTGGACGAACTGGCGAGCTTGATATGGTGGAAACAGTTGAAATAGAAAAAAATTCACCCCCCGTACAGTGTGTGCCGTTAGTGAAATTAACAATTCAGACGGGAGACATTCTTTGTACCAGGCTGTAAATAGGCTTATTTTGGCCGTGAAAACAGCTTTTTTTGGCTTGGGGTGTTTGTGACTTCTGGTACTTCCGGAGCCAGCCTCAAGCGGACACTCGAGGAACAGCAGACCTTAGCACTTCCGCATTGCCTCATATTATCAGACTGGAGGTTGCCGCTTGGTCCTGACCAACGAGACTCCTGGTGAGGGGCCCAGGGAGTGGGCTGAGTGGCTGACACTGGCAATTTTTCATTTGGATAAAACTTTTTTATTTTTTTTGGATTGATTTTCACTCATTAATTACAAAAACTGCTAACTGCAAATATCAACAATCATTAAATGAATTACCATTAGGCAACGACTGAATATCATCACTCTCACCCTCATTTCTGGAATATATTCCTGATATGGAGGTGTCTCCAATAATCACAGCCATTCTTTTATCGAGTTGTCAGATCAAGTAGTCCTTGTCCTCCTCCAGTTTCCTTCCTTTTTTTCTGTTGTGCTAGTATTTTTTATTTATTTCTTTTTTTTGGGTTAACTTTAATACTAAACCAGTATTTTTTTTAACCTGAGCCAGGGTGTGAACCTCAGGAGCCTCAGTAATTGAAACCCAGGCTACTTCATGCTGATTCCCGCTGATACACTTCAGTAAAGTGTTGGTTTTCTCAGCCTCTGCAACAATCACCTCTATGTGAGACCGTGTCATTAAACATATGCATATGTACACCCCACACTCTCATGTTTATTTTTTTGTTATTTTGTATATAATCTTTTTGGGTTGTTAAAAGATAAGTATTTACTTATCAAGACATATGTAATAGTTTTAGTAGTTATTGGTGGTTTAGGCTCACACTGGCACCTGCCTGTACCATGTTATAAAATGATGTTATATGAATCCAGTGTTGGGCACTAACGTCACAACAAATAGTGACATTAGTGGTTTAGCTACATTTTTCAGTAATGACGTGGTAATGTTGTTTTTACAATCAAATCACTTTTTAATAGCTTGGCTGTATTTTTGGTCATGTAGCGCAGTAGCTAATGCAAAAGCTACATTTCTCCACATCTTAAAATGAATGAAGTTGAACTGCTTGAAGCGGAGCTTTCTGCTGCGCTCTCATCTCACGTTTCAGGATCAGACAGTGATGCCTTTTCCGAATACCAACATGACTGTGTAGCGGAGGTACTGTTGTATTATGATCACGTCACACAACAATCCTTGTGCTGTTGCCTACGTCAAACGCATTCATACACAACCGTTCCCTTCACTGAGAGATATCAGAGGAGGGAGCAGAAGAGGAGCTTTTAAAGGAGTCATTGTGGCTCTACCTCGATTGTTACATGAATTTATATAAAATAACAGAGAAAAGTCATGAGATCATGTGCTTACTGTGCCTCAGGACGAAGATTCTGTCAACTTCCAAGACGTCCAACACAAAGCTGAGAGCCCATCTCCAGGTAAATATGCACAACTAGCAACAAAGCTAACCACCACGTCAACACAAACAAGCTTCTTTTCATCAGCTGACGACTCGCCTGGCTTTAAATGAATTAAATTAAGCCTGAGATGATGGTGGCAGTGTGTGAGCAGGGGTGTTATAATGGGACTGACTACCTCGGGCTACACTGTATTAATCCAGACTGAAGTTCCTCTTCACTGTTAAAATAGACTTTTTCACCACTTAGTGATAATGGAAAATACCAATCTCCCAAGAAACGGGGATGTTTGTGACTTTAGATCACATCAGATCAACAGATTTTTATGGCTTTACTCTGATACAGAGTGTGAGTCTAAAAAACAAAACTACATTCCTATGTGGCTGCAAACAAGCAGCAGTAATCGTCACCATGGATGATGACGTGTGCCTGACATACTGCCGGCAGCACAGTGCTGCTGATGTCCTGCTGTGTGTGATTATTCCCTCTTCATCTCTTCAGTCCGATCATGAAGCCACATGATGAGTCTTTATCTCAAACCATTAACACGTGTGAGGCAATCTTCTCACGAGTGATTATGATCCTTCAGCCAGCCCTTCCCGGCTGAATAATGATTGTGTGAACAACTTTAATTCACAATAAGGATGAGTCATCTTCCTGTCACTGCAGTAAAAAAGATCACACAGCTGTGTCATGCAGACATGAAAAGGGTGGAGAGGAACTGCAGTGAAGAGTTTTTCTGCTGATGTTTGCATCATGATACTGTAATCGTTTACATGACTCGCTGAGGTGTGAAACAAATCTGATTGATTTTATTTAAATGAGAAGAACACTAGACCTGAGATGAAACAAATGGCAATGCGTTTCCATTAAAGGGATAAGAAAGTGAAACATGTTTGAATTAGAGTGAAAAGTTTGCTGCGGATAGAAAACACAAATAAAATCATTCATGTTGAAGGAATATTGATGGTTTCTTCAAACAAACTCACAGGAGCCCCTACAGTGCTGCAGGAAGCTCTTAGAAAAAACATACAGGTACTGAAAACAACCATGTTTTCTTCCATTAGCTGGCTCTATACCAGCTCCAGCCTCACAAACACACTGTGCTACTTACAGACTCTCAATTCATATTTTTTTTTATTATTTTGCTGCAGGCAGAGAGAGAGAGAGAGAGAGAGAGAGAGAGAGAGAGAGAGAGAGAGAGAGAGAGAGAGAGAGAGCGCTTAGTGATTTCCCATGATGCACTGAGCCCCTCTTATCCACTGTATACACTTTGATCCCATTATTGTTGTGACTCACCTGACACTTCGGCTCGCCTGTACTTTAATAATTCATCAGCTGCCGTCCTGTCGCTCTGCCTCAGGAGCTGCAGAGTCTGAATCTGATCACAAACCACAAGCTGTCACACTCCTAAACACACAAATTACTGCACTTAGATTTTCAGTCCTCTGTTTTCTTTTATTTTTTTTTATTCATTATGATTTCACTTTTGGTTTTAAAACTATAGCATCATCGTTATCCTAAAACTGCTTTGTTGGTTGAGTCTTCAACCTGTGTGCACCAAACTAGTGCACTTAAACTTAATTATGTTGACATTAATGTGTATGAAATTTTAACAACTGTTGGGAAGTAACAAAGAAATTCCTTCACAATTATTTCCTTCCTTTCCTAAAAAAGATAATTGAAATCATTAAAAAAAGAAATCTGATTCTGATTTTGTTATCATATTTTACCCAATAGGAAATCTATGGTGTTAAATCAGGGCCAAACGTTTTCATCATTTAAAAAATCAAATTACAACTGAAAGTTCAAGTTTTGAGGTTTGACTTTGAAAAATTCATGTATGCATTCAAAATGAAAATAAGTATATGAAAAGTTTTGTCAATTTAAATACAATTTTGATTCAATTCTTAAATTCTTTTGAATACATTATTTATTTTCATGTGTTTTAATATTGAGGTCTTTTTTTTCAGTTGCAGATTTCACATTTCAGCTCCAAGTTCAGATTTTTACTGTTTCAAATCTTTTTTTTCGCTTTCAGTTTTTGTGCTTAATACAGGGGTAAACTAAGGTGGTTGTATTCATTTCGACTAACTCTTTGACCTGAACTTAAACCGTGTGCACCAAGCCTGACTAAGACCAGCTGTACTTGAGCCTTTTGTAAACGTTAAAATTACTTTCCAAACTAAGAAGTTAGTTTTAAGCATGGTTTATTCTTCTAAATCGTCACTATGCTTCAGTGGCTAATGCGGTTATGAGCACCAAATACTTGCGGGATGTGTCCATGTCGCCCTGCAGTTCTCCTCCTAAACACTTGTGGGCAGTGTGGTCCCTGTAAAAGTCTGATCTCCAGTCTTTCCAGTCACAGCAACTCTGAGTGAGCTGATTCATGTTGCTGTTGATCATACAGCAGTTTTTTAAAGGTAGAAAACTGAAGTCATTGTTCTTAGACTTAAACACCTCAGAGAGGCTTCTTCTGACAAGATCACCACCTTGGATGGCATCAGCCTGGCATCTGGCACCACTGTAAGGAACCTAGGAGTTCTTTTTGATCAGGACCTGTCCTTTAACTCTCACATCCAATAATCTCAAGGACGGCGTTTTTACATCTTTGTGACATCAGAAAAATCAGACACATCTTTTGTTTCCTCCAGGTCAGATTACAGTAACTCTCTTTTATCAGGCTGTGCTAACAAGTCTATTAGGACTCTTCAGCTGGTTCAGAACACTGCAGCTCAGGTACTGACTGGAACCAGGAGGAGGGAACACATCTGTCCAGTGTTAGCGTCTCTACACTGGCTACCTATAAAGTAAGTTCACCAAACATCCTCTTTTGCCCAGACACTTTTTACATCTTGTCTGAGGCGTCCACAAGCGTTTTATACATTCATGAAATTGTCTGGGTTTCATTGTTGGCTTGGTTTCATGGGACCAATTAGCATGAGTTGGGAACTGACTGACGCTTTGCACAAAATACGACGGTACTGTGTTGCCTGTGACATAATCCCAGAGAGCCTGCTTAGTGGGTGGCTCTGCTTTGCTCAGGAACCGAGGGTGCAGACGTTTGAGCAGCGTTGCTTCTTCTCAGAAAATGCCGAAGCGCAAGTGTAACTTTATATATGAACTGCAAAAATAAATAAATTAAAACAAACAAACAAAAAAAATCCCCACTTACTGCCCCGGTTTCGACAAATGGGAGGCAGAGTGCGCCGTGTGCAAAGCTGGCACATGTGTTTCGGTGTCTAATAAAGGGAGGTGTAAGGGGAGAGTTCATCTGCAAAGTTGACCGAGTTCTTTGTTTGACCCTGGAAAACAAAGGATGCTGTAAATGCAGCTGAGGTGTGTTGGCGTTTTATACTGTGAAACACCGTAACAGCTACAGGTCCATGGATTGTACTAGTGCCTCGCTAAAAAAGGCATTTCCAGACTCTGACACAGCTGAAAAGTTTAGTAGTGCTCGCACTAAGACGAAGCCGTTGTCAGTGGCGTTATAGCGCCCCACTCTGTTGAAGTCGCTCATGAAGCCCTCAAAGAAATCCAGAACTGTGGTGTTTCTACAGACAGGAGTAACCACGGAGTGGTGAAAATATTCCCAATCATTATCCAGAACTTTGATTGGAAGAAGAGTGGTATGCAAGCAAAATTAATTGAGGTTAACGACACACCAAACGAGATGGCAGAAACCATTGCATAATATCTCTGAAACATTGGCAAAAAACAATCAGTAATTACATTTACTGGTGACAACTGCAACAGAAATTTTGGAGGAATCCGACGTGATGAAGGGGGAAAGAATGTGTTTGCAAAGTTGAAGCGGTTGCTGCACAACAAGGATCTGATCGGTGTGGGTTAGCCAGCATACATAGTGGATAACAGTGTTCATCATGGGGCAGACACGTTAGATGTTGACCTTGAGAATGTCATGTTCAAAATCTACCAACTCTTCCATATTCACGCTGTGCACGCTGAGAACCTGAAGGAGTACTGTGACTTTGTTGACATTGGATACAGAAGGATGCTCTCTCACAGCGAGACAAGGCGGCTGTCATTGTTCCCAGGCATGGAAAGGATGATGCAGATGTTTCCAGCTCTAAGGGCATTCTTTCTGTCTCAGCAAAAGCCACCCATACTGATCAAGAAGTTTTTTGAAAATGACTTCAGTGAGATGTACCTCTGGCACATGCACTCACTCATGTCTGTGTTCCACACCCACATTCAAGAAATGGAAAAGGAGAACAACTCCATGATGGAGGTGAAGAAAATAGCATCCACATCATTCTTCTTGAACGCAAGAGGGACAACTTTATGTCCCGTAACGTGAAGGGACAACTAGCACAAAAGTGCAGCGATGGACCTGGTAAGAGCTGTGACCAGTCCAGTGCTGATGTGTGCAAGGCCTGTACAGTGCATGTCTGGAGTATCTGGAGAAGTGGATGACTCCCATGGAAGAGTTCTCAACGTTCATGTGGCTGGATCTGAGTGAGTCACCTGACTGGAATGATGTGGAGGCCTGCATCCAGTACCTAGGAGAAAAAGGGGGGCCAATCGATGATGTCAAGTGTTTTGACCAGGTCACCAATCTGAGGAAATTCACAGAGAGGTGCGACAGTGATGAGGAGTTCAGTGGCCTGCAGGTGCACCAGAAGTGTACCGAATATTTTGAGAAGGCCAAAAAGCACTGCATGTTACTCAGAAAAACTAGAGATGGCACAGTTTGTCTTTGCACTTCCCTCTTGTAATGCACATGTTGAGAGGGTTTCTCACTGATGCAAAGCCAGTGGACCAAGGAGAGGAACCAGCTGTCTGTTGAGTCACCGAAGGGGATTCTATTTGTGCACTATAATTTCAAAGACACTTCTTGTAAAGACTTTTAAGCTCATTTGTTGAACAAATAAAGACTGCTGGGAAAGATCAATTCTACAGCAAAATATGGATGGGCAGATGATGAAGAAAAGCAGGGTGAGGAAGAAAACTAAAGAATGAAGTGACAGTTTTTGTTTGTGAAATTAGTATCCTTCTGAGGCTTCTGTTTTATTATTTACATTATTACACTGAAAAGATAGTAAAAGATATTTTTTAAGCTGGATTTTCAACAGAAGAGGTATTATTAGAAGATTTTTTCATATTGTTTATTTATTCATTTATTTGACAAGTAAGACTTGAAAAGAGAACTATTATTGTGTTTCATATTGTTATGCTAATACAGAAGAGGCATTATTTTTTATCATAAATTTTCCAAAGTTTTTTTTGTACCATTGAGTCTCATCAAAGAGAGATTATTTTAGGCATTATAGAGCCTGTTGGATAACCTCTGAGAATCCTATCAGAATTTGTGTCTTTGGTTATAGAGATATTGTTTTGTTATAGAACTGAATTTTCTATCTATACAGAGGAGACATACTTTTAATATGTTAAAGTTAAAGGCATCTTTTTTTAAGTTATCTTTTTGGAGTTTTTATGCCTTTATTTTGAGAGGACAGGACAGTGGGTAGAGGAGGAAACAGGGTGAGAGAGTGCGGAGCAACATGTGGGAAGGTCGCCACAAGCTGGATCCGAACCCAGGCTGCCCGCCCAAGAGCTTGTTTGCCCATATGGAGCGTGACCTCAGGCTATCTGTGTTCCAAGGTATAAGGCATCTTTGAGTAAACTTCGAGTATCATTTAAGTATCTCGAGGCTGGGCCGAGTGTCCTTTTTTTTGTAAATCAAATTATGGTCACCCTACTTTAAAGTCTAGAATAGAATATAAAATTCTTCTTCTGACTTTCAAAGCTCTTAATGGCATCGGGCCATCCTATCTTAAAGAGCTTGTCATGCCATATTATCCGTCTAGATCGCTGCGTTCCCAGCATGCAGGCCTGCTCGTCGTACCTAAGGTCTTTAAAAGTAGTCTGGGAGGTGGAGCCTTTAGTTATCAGGCTCCTCTTCTCTAGAATCGTTTACCGGTTGAGTTTCGGGGAGCAGGCAACCGTTTCCCCTCCTCTTCTCTAACTGTCAGTCTAACTTCTGATCTTAATGTCCCATTAAAGTTATAAACGCTCTCTTGCTCTTTTTTTTTTTTTTATAGTAGCAACCATTAAGTTCAACGATTGAATAATTTCCAGTAAAACTTAGCCTGCTTGGGGAAAATGTTTGATATAATGGAAAGTTCAGAACTACTGCTTCTGAATAAACAGGGTCATTAAATAACTTCCAGACCAAATTTGTACAAACTGAAATGCATAAAGGATCCGGATATTACTGAGTTTATTTGTAAAGGGGGTTAAAAATAAAAGTGTCTGAATGAAGGTTGTGCTTTCACAGTAAGTGGAAGATTTTAATGAGACCTGCCCACAAAAGAACCTGGATCATTAGCCTCCTCTTTTTCTTTGGGGAAAGATAATGGCTCACAGTGGGGGATGAGTGTTACGACCTCGGCCGTATTGACGATTGAATCTGTGTTTGTGTGCGCTTGTGAGTCTGTGTGTGTGTGAGCAATGCATGCACGTGTTTGCTCTCTCTTCTCAGGCTGCCAGGTAGAGCGGTGGTTGCAGCGTCTGGCGTTCGTCAATCAGAAGCAGCGATAGGGTGGCGCACTTCTCAAAAGGCCGGCTGGAGTCAGTCAGGATGATTAATTAAGACGACCACAGTTTTTATATTATTTTCAACAAAAAAAACCCTTTTCTTTTATTTGGGTCAAATCTGAATTAGACAATTGGTGGAGCAGGAATTGATTGGAGCACCTGCGATGCCGGTGGACGGCACCCTGAGTGAGGGGGGCGGTGGTCTAGAGGTGGACAGTGAGCCTTTCGCACCGCCTACACCTGAGAGTAAGAATGAGAGTGGTGCGCAGCTGAAAGGGCCACTGATTTTTTGGACTCATCCATATGTGGATCCGATAAGCACGTACAGTACCGCCAACAGAGTCTCAGGCTTGAACTTGCAGAGAGAGCTGAAGTGAGAGGCAGCGCAAGAGCGAAGATAAAGAGCAGAAACAGTCCTTTCAAATCAACTTTCATTCATCCATTTGACCCTGATGTGCTCAGGAGGAATTTATCATCTGAAAGGGGAGCAGGATTTAAAACGATCGCAGAGGCAGGTGGCTGGATTGTCAGGAGAGAGTCAGTGGCAGCCTGTTGGCTCAGCCGTTCAGCCCTCTGATAACATTTTCCCTGCAGCTGCACCATCTGGGATTATTTATGATGAAGTTGTTTTTTTCTGCTTAAAGATAGTTAACAGCACTTTCACATGAGCTCAAGTCCTTTTAAGTCAAGTCTTTTACTGCCAGATATCACTGCCAAGACACAGGGGGTGCCTACTTACACACTGGTTATTATGCTTAAATGAGAAATGTGTCAAAACCAGATCGTACTCAGTTTGACTACAACAGCAAAAGCTCATAATGAGCGCTGCCAGGCCATAAGCCTGTACTACGAAGCTGGATTTTCTCTTAGCAAGGTAACTTCAGGGTTAACCCTGGATTTTCTGTCCTACGAAGCTGCTTCACTTCTTAGTTCACAGTGGTAACTTATGTTGAACAGTCAACCCGGATAAAAGATCATTGAGTAGAAAAGCAACACCTGACCAGTCAGCGCTCTTGGAAAATAGCCTGCCCATTCTGAGAAGATCCTGTCCACGTTGGTCCCTGATGACATTCTGTACAAAACGTACAGACTTATCAGATGGTTTGCGCTACATTTGTCAACTGATGGGGTCATACCAGGGGGAAACATCCGGTAGAGAAAAATAAAGCCTATGCAGAAGTGCTAAAAGTTGCTGTTCATCGAGAATCCAGTAGAGGCTGGCTGCAGGAAGACCAGAAGTCACGTACATATCAAGCCAAAGCAAACAGACTTTTACGGCATTAAAGAGCATATTTACAGCCTGGTTCAAAAAACAGCTTGGGTCTGAATTGGTAATTTCGCTATCAGGAACTTGAACTTTTTTCTAATACAGCAGTTTAGATGATAATAGGATCTCAAGTTTGTCCAATCAGAGGTTCAGCTCAGCTCATGTGACGGGCGCCCTATAGCTGTTAGAAAGGAAGCTCAAAGTCTGCGTCATATCCATGATGGCCCTGTCCAATGATTGGCTTCTTTTGACTTTTGACGGGTGATGTCACAGAGACTACGTCCATATTTTATACAATCAATGAGTTATACGTCTGTTACAAATGCAACGCATCGCAGTCGGGCGCATCTAAATTAATGATGTTAATAATTATGGGTACACACGGAATAACTGCAGAAACAAATTTATGGAACAGACGGCTACTCGTCTGCTGTCACCATAAGAAATAGATATTACAACACAAGACCTACTCACACGGGGGGCGGAGCTTCACAAGAGCTCAGTGGAAAATATAAACTAAAGAAAGGACACTGAGGAAGAGCACTGCTCCAAACACGTGTGCCAAAATATAGCCAAACAAAGTGATCAGAGTTCTGTGATGGATTGTCCCATGAATTAAAACTGTTAAATCTCATGAATTTACACATTAACTGATTCAGGGATTTTCTGCCAGCTGATGGAGCCATGCCTTCCTGGCTTTTGCTGCAGTAACAGTGTTGCTTTTGGAGAATAACTGTCTGCTCCTCCATGGTAAAGTAGGCTGCTCTGCAGAGTTTCTCCTGTTTCTCCATGTTTGTGATTGGTCAGATGCTGCAGACTCCACCCCTTTAATGTGAGCGCGCACTGATCAAGACTGGAAGACCCTGGATTCACTGAGCGAGTTAATATCCAGCTTCGAAGTACAGCTTATCAGGACTGCGAATGTCTTGTTAAGTCAACCGAGCAAATAGAAAGAGATCCCGCTTCGTAGTACAGGCCTCTGGAGTCATCAGATTGGAGGTTTTACAGCCCAACATTAAAAAGGAGAGGTTCATCATTAGGGTGGGAATCGAGGGCGCTCCTAAGTCTGTGACTCCAGCTGTCTTGCACTGCTACAGTGAACTATATGTTTTCTTTGGCCTTTTGCATTTGCTTGTCTGCTTTTTAACTGCAGGCAGGTTATGCAAATCAGGCCAGTGACTAAAAGAAGTAAAAAATAAAGGTACTTGCAACACACCCCCAGACCAGTCGGGGGCAGTCAGACAATGACAAAGACCACTCAGCAAAAGTGACACCATCGAAGGAGACAGACATGCCTGTGTCATTATGTGTAGCACTGCAGTTAGCCTGTTTTATTTCACTGTAAACAAATTTGTTAACACTTCAGAGAGGAGGGTGTAAAAATGAACGGCCAGGTCTACCTTCAAATACTTGAAGAAAAAATGTTGCCATGGTTTTCCAACGCCTTTAAAAAAACAGTTTATCTTCACACAAGATGCTGCACCCACTCACACATCAAATGTCACAAAGGCCTGGCTTCTGGGACAAGAACATGTGGCCTCCGTCAAGTCATGACATCAATCCAGTGGACTTTTCGATCCAGTCTGTCCTGGAGAGGAAGGTCTCAAGAGTTTCTCACTGCAGTGTCACAGCTTTGAGAGACGCTTTGATGAAGTCATGGTCAAAACCTGATGCAGAGAGTGCAGCCCTCATACCAGGCTGTGCCAGGTCGTCTCCAGGCTATGATTAAAACAAAGGGTGGCCATGATGAGATGTAAATCTTTTAGGTGGCTGAGAATAAAGAGTAAAAACTGTGTTTGATATATTTGTCTGTAATGCAAACCCTTTTATGAATTAAACTGAAAAATCTATGGGTAAATCCTTCTGGCCCACCTTGTATATGTGTGTGTGTATGTCTTTGTGTGTGTGATGTAAACATGCAGGGGGTGGTTGAAAACAGGACAAATGTCTCATTTGCTTAAGGGTTATTTCAGGAAATATTTCTGTCCAATCAGATTCAGTCTAATCTGTCTAAAGACGTCTCAATTGAGCTAAATTTGAAATTTTATTGATTGAGGGATAGCCCCCTGAGATGCAGCATCTCGTTTTCAAGGGGGTCCCAAAGATAAATACATGCAGACTTTTCAATATCTGTGAAAATTTGATTTGTGACAGTGACACATACTGTACTTGTGTCACAGAACTGGTCCTTTTTTGGACTTATTCAGGCACTGCTAATGACGTATTGCACTCTGTGATGGTGTGTGGAGTCGCTACTCATGGTGAAGATGGAAGGATGTATTTTGTCTATTGCTCTTGTTTGTTTGCTCCAAAGTGAAAGTTTTGTCTACAGGGTGAAACTTTAATCACATTTATCGAGTCGAGACTTCACAAAAAATGTGACAAAGAGCTTCCCTCTCCTCTCTGGGCTCATCGTTTATCACGGTGAAATTGAACTCAGTCAGCATGAGAGAGAGAGTGGAGAGTGGACACTAAACAAAAGCAAATTCAACTCAGCTGTATCATGAG
This sequence comes from Labroides dimidiatus, assembly GCA_030710495.1. Lineage (NCBI taxonomy): Eukaryota > Metazoa > Chordata > Actinopteri > Labriformes > Labridae > Labroides > Labroides dimidiatus. The sequence goes on along the minus strand of CM061153.1, from coordinate 7,903,903 downwards.
CAGAGATATCCTGTGTGAGATGTGGAGACAGATCAGTGGCAGGTGATGCAGTCTCTTTGTAAATAAAGCCCCTCGGACTGGAACGGTAATTGCCTCAGCTCTCTTGTTGAATTTTGGGTTCAGAAAAACCAAAACACCATTTAGCTGTTGGGATATAAACTTCAACCTACATAACAAACCTGGTCATGAATCAAACACAGTGGATCTGTGCCTCACAAACAAAATAAATTCACCTTTGCGTTCATACTGACCAAACTCTCACCTGAGAGGAGAACAGATTTACGACTTCTTTAACCACCTCAGCCATCGACCAGCTCAGCCCAGCAGCTCAAAAATATGTCAGTGCGTATACTAACTTCTGCCTGAAGTAGGAGAGATCAATCTTCAAATAAAGAACCGGGAAGGTAAAACAAATTAGAAATTGATGGAACAGAAAAGGTAAAGAGGTTTGTTGTCCTCAAAGTGATCTATACAGCTGTGAGAGAGTTTTGTTCTTTTAGCTTCAAAGCTGGATGTGATGGTGCGCGAGGTGAGTCAGAGAGTAACCGAAAAGTAAGTTTTACAAAGAAATACTGAAATTATTAAACAAGCAAAAAAAACAAACAAACAAACAATGAATCACTTTTTTGTATCCATACTTATTTCAAAAATATGTTGATTTCTTTTCTTTCCAAAAGGCTCTTTGCAGCAAGTTGATTGGAGGAGCTACATCATGACAACAGATGTGTATTTCTCATTTTGGAAACTGAATGAAATGGAAACAGGCATCCCGTTGTTGTCCCCTCTACCAGTAATGAAACTGCGGCTCATAGATTCAAGCTGTGACGTTTTAGAAGCCGCAGAAGTGAAATAAAAGAAAGTTACTTTTATCACGAGCCGCTGCAGCTGCAGAAAACTAAATCATCACTCTGAAACTTTTTTTTGCATATGCTATGTTGCCACTTAAAGGTGGGATGTTTGCACCGTCACACCTCGTGTGTGATGTGAAACACTCAGAGAGAACAGAGTAGAAGTTTCTCTGTCAGTGGTCTGCCACTGGAGGTAAAAACAGCTGCAACAAGCAAAGATGGTGACTGTGTGAAGCAGAGTGGTGAAGGCCTGTGTGTGTAACAAAGGTGTGATGATGGTGGAACCAGTGTGTGGGTACATTCAGCTATCTTGGCACCTTAAAAATAGAAGCAATCAGAGAACATTTTTTAGTATTGTTTATTATTTATTTAACCAGGAAGAGACTCACTGAGTTTAAAATTCTTCCCGGCCTGGACAAGACGGGCAGCAGCACAGTTACATCATTACAACAGGCACAAATACAAACATAACATCCAAAACAACAGGTTTACATAACAACCACCAGCTTTCAAAACATCCTGCATTAAGAAAAAGAAGAACAACAGAAAAACACCTGCAAACAGATGCATCTGCCTCCAAATCTTTCAAGATTACTAAATTGCTAAAAGCTTCCAATGAGCCCAGTTCACCAAGTTTCAAGTCTTTTGTTGGTCGTTTCAGCTAGAGGCAGAAGCAAGCTTGAAAGCTTTTCTTTTTTCTTCTTCTTCTCTGATTCAGTCCTGACCCTCAGAACAGACAATAATATGAGACGTTTAGAATGAAGAAAAAGAACAAAAGAGCAGAAGAAAGCTAAACGGGAACAGGCTAAAGGCTAAAGACTAAAACACGGGCGGAACAGTTTGTGATGATGTTTCATTCCAACCCACATGCAGCAGTTATACTGCAGTGGTAAGCCAATCAGATGGAACAATGGCGAGTCCGGCTAGTTCTGCAAAGTTAAAGCTGGTGTTTTCAGGCTGGAAGTACAGGCACTACTTTCTACATCGATGTAAAAAGCATGAACAAAGGAGAACCGGCTCAAAAATCCAACTTATTTCACATATTTAAAGATTGTCCAAAAAGATACACAATATTTACCTTCACTGGTAACTAATAACACTTATGCAGGATTAATTTCATTACTAATTCAATCTCTTTTTTTGGGAAAGTAACGAGTAACTATAACTTATACTCATACCAGGAAAACACTCAGCGGACAGTGCAGGCTAAAAAGACCTTTTCAACAAGCCGTGTTCTGACTCAATCCCAAATATAACAGGTAATTCCACGGTCTGAGCTTCACCCCTCCACAAAGTTTCACAAAATAGAGTTCACACTTTATCCTGCTGGACTGTGACTAACAGTGAATGGTGAGGCATTTATCAGAGGAAGAGGAGATGAAAGAGTTTTACATAAATAAATAAATAAATAAACAAATCGAAGAGCAGACATAACTAAACGGGGAAAATGAGGGACTATGAGGACACTCAGAGTTGTGATCACTTTGAGTGATCACAACTCTGCCAAGACAGAAAAAAGACAAAAAAAAAAAAAAAGACTTACAGTTAGAGAGTAAAAAACAATAAAGCACAGACAATCATCAGAAAATCCTCATGGTGTGACTCATCTGACTCATCTGGAGTAAAGGCTGCATCATGCTTTAAGTGAAACGCCTTATAAGGAGTCCATCATCTGGCCCAGTCATAACGCAGAGACTGGAGAGTAAAAAACAAAACAAAAACACAACACTAAAAATGATAGCTTTAATCAGACAAAAACTAATGTCAGTGTAGAAAAGTGTTCACTTTGTCATCAAGTGCAGCCTCCACAGGCTGAAGGATAATCTTTAATCAATGTTGATTCTTATCGCATGAGAGACGATCAATGACTCTGTGTTAGAAAAATAAAACTGAAGGAGAGGGGCTTTTGGAGAAAGGAAAGTAAAATTTCAAAGACTAAGGTGACAACCAAAAAAGGGCGTAACCACAAGTACAATACTTTGCAAGTTTACTGAGCGTTTGAAGCAGCACTGTGGCTACCATGTTTTTATTTATTTATTTAAATTAATATTTCATCAAAAATAATGTAGCCACAACTAATAAATTCAACATCAACAATATCATTCAACATACCGTTTAGACAGGGTTTGTTTTTTTTTGAGGTGGTTTCCGTGCACGTCTTCCTGTCCCACTCAGTCTGCTTTTTCCGGCATCTGTAAAAAAAAAGGAGGTTTGCATATCTGCTGCGACCTGCCGGAGCTTGGATGCAGCCAGACTGCAAAAGATACCCACATACACGCTCTACAGCTAATCTCAAAAATACGTGTTCTTTACAAATGTGGCACCATTTAAGAGGGGAAAATAACAGGCATTACAATACAATTTACTGCCAAGAAGCATCGTTACAACCAAGGAATTACATAAAGAGCACATATCACATAAAACTCTGTGATAAGTTTATTTATTTTATCATATTAAGCTAAAGTTGGGTGTTACTGTAATAGAGACTGAGTTACTTTGGAGCCAGTCTCACTTTAGGTGCAGCATGTTTTGGCTCTTTCTCAGTGACCTTATTCCTCTGAGGTTACTGCGTACTGTGCAGGCGGTGACGAGGTCTGTGCCACGGTCATGATTTGTCACACAATACACAAATCTTTGCAAAGGCAGAAGTATTCAGAGTGCTATGACTGCACACCAATGATTCAGCTCTGAACTTCAAAAGGACAAAGTTATTTCAGTTGAATTGGTCCTGTTGGAAAAGGCTGAGGTGTTTCTGATGTTCTCCCTCATTTTTCACCCCAATTAAATTCTCTCATGGTGCTTACACAGACACACTTTTTATCAGTGTGACACAGAGGAACAATTTAGGGGGAAAGGTTTATCAAAGAAGCAGCTGAATGGGCTTTCTGAATTTCTCACAGGAGATGAACTGCCTGTGAAAAGGAGACAGACGTTCGTTCTGCAGCCTGCCCACACACACATACCCTCTTGACCAAATATTCAGCAGGCATGTAGGGAAACCATCTATCTGCATTCCTGTAACCCTCTGGGGTCTGCAGAAGGGAGAGCTTCGTGCAGATCATATAAGGACTGTGAAAGAGCACTTTCTGAGGAATGAGAGATCACATAAAACAGGTTTATTTAAAGGGTAAAATACTGCGGCTACAAATGCACACTGTGCATTAATCTTAGAGTCCAAATGGCTCAGCATGCAGCCGAGAATTAGTTATTAAAAGATGAGTTGTGTTTCACAAGGGGGCTCTACTGGAGGATGGCAGCTTGGCTCCATGAGGGAGTTTTTATCATTATTTATACGTCACTGAGGACTCAGTCTCAGCTGTCTGAGGGATAAAAACTTCTCAGTATGACACAAGGCTGGGAACAGAAGCTGTTAATAATGAATCAAAACAGGATTATAAACACACACATGTCACCAAATATATACAGTACATCTAAAATATTCACAGCACTTTACTTTTTCCATATTTTCTTTTTCCTTTCCTTGTTCCTACAGCTTCGTTGGAGTCCACCTGTGGTAGATTCATCTGATTGGACCTGATTTGGAAAGACACACACCTGTCTATATAAGGTCCCACAGGTGACAGTGCATGTCAGAGCACCAAACCAAGCATGAAGTCAAAGGAACTGTCTGTAGACCTCAGAGACAGGATGGTCTCCAGGCACAAATCTGGATCCAGGGTCCAGAAACATTCTGCTGCTTTGAAGGTCCCAATGAGCTCAGTGGACTCCATCATCTGTGAATGGAAGAACTCCAGAACCACCAGGACTCTTATGGGAGCTTGACGCCCGTCTAAACTGAGCAATTGTGGGAGAAGGGCCTTAGTCAGGGAGGTGACTTACGCCTCACATACACCAGATGCATCTGCATCCCAGCTCTGCTCCACTGCGTGTTGACTACGTTTGTCAACTCACACCAGCTGCCTGTTTCCTGTGCTTCTGTCTCCATTGATAAGAGGAATGGACCAAACTGCCAAAAGAAAGGTGAGCCAGGCTTGTGGCGTCATATTCAAAAAGACTTGAAGCTGAAATTGTTGCCAAAGGTGCATCAACAAAGGACTGAGCAAAGGCTGTGAATTCTTAAGTATATGTGATGTCTTATTTTTTTTTTTTTTTTAATAAATTTGCAAAATAATTCAGATGAATTTATTCCAGTTTGGAGTGAGGCTGTAACATAACAAAACATGAAAAAATGAAGCACACTGAATACTTTCTGGATGTACTGTAAATCATGACTTTCAGCAGATGCTGTACAGAATTTCAGATCTGTGAATCAAAGACAGAAGAAAGGAGAAATCTTATATACATAACACATACATTCAAACAGGGTGAAATACTGTAAAATATGATTAGACTCTACTGACTAATGATTGATATAAAACAAGAACCCCTTCAAAATTAAACCTTATAAAGCAGCCCATAACTACGCTTAGATTGTGTTTTAATCTCTGCTGTGTAATTATTCCTAATCATCCTGAAATTAATCTGCATAATTTAAGGAAATTGTTGTGAACTTGATTGTATAATTTATTTTTTCAGAACCTGAAACTCTCAGTCTCTCCTCCTTTGTGTCAACATGCATCACTTTCAAAGATACGGCTGCTTCCCCTTTTCTCTATAAAAATAGACAGCTCAGATTCTCACACAGCTTTATCATCCTCACACTGTTTTATCCCTCCTCGCTCACTCCCAGAAGTCTGTTTTATCCTCACTGTCAGATCAGCTCATATTCTGTTTCCTCTGATTCCCACGAGCATTTGATGGACAGCTTCTGTACGTGTGGGAGGTGAGGAGTCAACATCAGACTTCACAAAGAAGAAACTTTGATATTATTCGAATGCGGATGTTGTAACACATGTAACACACACACACACACACACACACACACACACACACACACACACACACACACACACACACACACATCCTGCTGCACAGGCAGCACAGTTTTAATGGTTTCACTCCCGTTAACAATGAGGTAGAGATAAGGTTTGCTGCCAAGAAAATTACTCATACCTGTGCAAAGGAATGTTTCCTTTAATGTGATACTGTTCCAAAGAACTAAAGCGTCACCTTCCTGCATCACTTATCAATGTACTCCAGGAAACTTAAAGCTTGGTAGTTAGATTTTTGGACACTAGAGGGAAATAAAAGGGATCGAAACAACTTAAAGGTTGTTGGGTGCATCTCAAAGCGCCAAAAAGCAGTCTCCTCTCTCCTCTCTCCTCTCTCCTCTCTCCTCTCTCCTTCGTGGCACCGGAAGTACTTTCTGAGGCGCCATATTGAAGGGTGTCCCGAAGCCTTAATTGTGTTTGGAGGAGAGAGGAGATTGATCAGAGGAGTGATGAGCAAGGAGACAAAAGAGCTGCCTTCACGGAAGTCTTTTCACTGACAGAAACGCCCCCATGTGGGATATCACTCAGTGATTGGACGCTGCAGCAGCTCAGCCTTGAAACTCTGAAACTTCTGATCGCCGGAGTTTAATGAGAGCGAAAAGACGGAGCTGAAAACAGTCAGTATCCAGAGGATAATCCTGAAACAGGTCATAAAGCTGGGGTTAAAAAAGATTGATGTGAGTTTAAAGCTCAAAATACTGAAGACAGCCGTCATAAAATCAATATAACAGAGGATCACTGCCGAGTTTATAAAACTGTTTAGGTCAAATTCATAATCTAACAGAAAAATAATTCATAAAGTGCAATAAAAAAGATAGAAAATAAATATTGGTGATCAGTTATTTCTGTCCTTTATTTTCTTGTTGATTCTCTTTTTCTTTATGAACAGAATTTCTGAGAGTAACAGGATTTCTGTTTTCCCTGAGATCTAATAAATAACTAATATCCAGAGTTCCTGAGACATCATAAACTAGATTATATTAATAAGTTTCAGGGTTCGCGATCAGATACGCTCTAGGCTGAATATAAATAAATAATCTAATAATGAAGCATTTTAGCAGTAAAGTGATCTGTGTGCTTCTAAACAGGACCCAGAATAAACAGAGGTCAGGTTTTCTTCATGTGAAAGTGTTTGTTAAACAGGTTAAAACCACAGGTGATGCCCTGTTACTGTTTTTTATTTCGTTATTACAGCGCACATGAGCAGACACACAAACAGCTGTTAGAGCTGACTGACAGATGATCCACCGGCTATCAGCTGATGCCGTCATCACCGAAACATGTTGCTTCATGTGACGCTCCCGAGGAGAGGACGTCTCAATGCTCTTAAAATGAATCTTCTTCGCCTCCTCGACTCCTCTCTTCGTTTCCTTCATCTCTCCCATGCATCTCTGGTGGGAGGGACTAAGACGCAAGTGAACGACGCAAGTGGAGGAAGGAAGGATGAAACTTTGGAGCTTTGAGACTGGTCTACAGTACTTCGCAATATCAATCAAACTGGACTGCAAGGCTGCTTTGCTTTAACATGATCACAACCTTTCATAAGAAAAGGCACTTTCAGGCTTCTTTGTGTGCAAAGAACACTCCTGGTCATTATTCATTCCCTTTTAGGCTAATTTGGGTCCATTTTGAATTTACCACCCATTTATCTTAATCTTTTATCTGAAGGGGTTTTATTTAACTATTTTCAAAAGCATTAAATTATAATGTCAAGTTGAGGGAACAGTAGCTCTCTTTGAGTTGTTTTTAAATTAAATTGTTTGCCAGCGACTCTTCGAAAGTTCTGTGAAAAGGGATTTCAGCAAAACGCTCAAATCAAAATTAAACATAGCAAAGAAAAACAACTGTGAAAAGCTTTCCCTGCTCCTCAGTATTCAGCAGACAATGATTTGAGCCAAAGTTTTAAAAGAGAGTATTTCAGACACTAGACACGGTGTTACCAAACAATAAAACACATTTATGACTCTGCACCCTTCAGAGGGGGAAAGTCACCTTTTCTTTTTTATGATGTCACTTTACTTTGTTTTCAAAGACCTGTAGGTACCATTTGCTCCACAGTCACATCACGTCTCTTATCAAAACATGATCAAAAACAACGTGAGACCACCTGCGCGACAGGCCTGCTGTCGCAGAAAAATGATGGAAGGTTGTTTTGATGAAACAAAACGATCATGGCACATCATCTGCAGGCCGTGCCAGTCATGACACATGATGAATAAAAGAGAGGTTCTGACTCATTATTCAGAAATCAAATGCAGGAACTGATGCTCAGGTGCTGCAAAACAGTGTGGGGAACCTAGAGAGAGCCATTTCTACCGTTTCCAACCAGAAATTTCTGACAATATCACCATCTTCAAAACTTTTGTTTTCCAAAAAGATCCAAAGACTTTGATGCAACCAAGAAGTTCAGACTTATCTGACCATAGGTCATCACCCAGATTGTTTCAAACCCTGATGAGAAATTGTTCAAAGGAAGGAGGGTGCTGAGATTTAATTAGCTTTAACTGTTGTAGGACTCTGTTGTTGATCAAACCTTAAGAGTTGCTCCAAACTTTTTGGATTGGGTTGTTTAAAATTAAAAGCGAGCAAATCAGAGATCCAAACTCTGCTGTGGACGGCCTGCTGCCATGGACCTGCCGGACACCAGCTGCTACGGCTTTTTACAGTTTCTCCATCATCATCACTACAACTGTACAACACTATCTCCCTGTCTCCCTGTGTCTGTGCCCTAAAGCACAAACAAATGGATGATGTCACAGATACTACTTCCATATATTATACAATCTATGTCTGAAAGACAATTCCCAGGGGAAGCCTGCAAGCATGGGAGAGTAAAATAATGCTGTACAACGTAAATAAATAAAAAACATGACAACGGGAAAGGTGAAAACAATGTTTATGTAAAAAAAAAAAAAAACAGTTTGTACGTATAAATGAATTAAACAGACACCTATCCGCCTCAATCTCTGTATCTTCACAGGTGATTTAAAGACATTGTTGATTACTTCACCTCTAGTCTATATTGCATGAAAACAGGGTAGTAGGTCTATTAAGCGTAAAAACGCCACAATTAAATTTTCTAATGTTGTAACATCATTATTGTAGAATCATATAATGCATATTTTACTAGCAAGGACCATACATCAACATGACGATTAAGCAGTTTTATTAACATAATGTGAATAAGAATTTTGCTGCTTGTATGACGTTGTGGGGAAGCTTTGAGAAGGGATCTGCTGTAGCTCCCGGGCACAACCGACCCTCATATTTAGGACTCAATGGAGAAAGAAGAAGTGAGAAACCAAGAGAGAACGTTAGGGGAGGGTGGGGTGTACGAAGGGAGAACAAACAGGACTAGTGGATTAGGAGGGTTTCAATACTGAAGGGGTGAGGTTGAGGTGTGGTCCTGCTCCTGAAACTCTGCTTAAAGCTCCAGTTTGCAAGAAGTTGCATAGTCCCATTCCTAATTACACCATTTTTAAAGTTGGAGGTCCAATTTTTCAACTCCCAACCTCCGAGTTGTCCGGAACGCAGTATAAGGAAAATGGCTGGTCTTGAATGCTTAACAGAACCATGTGATCCTGAACAACCAATGAGGAGGAGCAAACCGCACAAGAGGTCTTTACGCTTCCAGATTACATTCAGCCACTTGTTCCATCACAGGTACAGTGAGATGAAATGTCAGTATTTTGTGTTGCAACTTGACAACTGCCACATTACTCCATGTAAGGAAATTGATAATGATTGTGTTATTAAATTTGGCAGTGACCAAAGAATCTTGAGAAGAACACGTTTGGATTTTTTACAGTCTTATTCTTCAATAAGCGTGACAAACTTTTTAAGATAATATTTAGCATAAGGACCGTCAGTCTCATCTCACAGTCTCATAATCACAGTGAGCAGGTTGCTGCAGTCCCTCAGGAACTGAATGTGGATTCTCAGCAAGTTTGCATTTGTCGATAAATTTTCTTCTTCTTGTTGAAAACTTTAGGCACTTTAGACTACTGCTGCAAAAAACTGAAAGTAATTACCAACTGTAAATTTAATCAATTAGTTTTCAATCGGTGCTGAAATAAATACCAGATGGCATTGAAGTACTCTGATGATGAATTCAAACCCACTCACTCTCTTATAACCTCGTTTTCTTAATTTCCTGCGCTACAGGGATTAATGATTGTTATTTAGGCAATTTCAACTCAGGAGCAGTCTGTATGAAAACCAGTGAGGGGTAATTGGAGTGCATTTCATTTTGTGACAAACTTGACATTTAAAAAGTTATGAATATTGTGAGGTCCTCAGTGGATTTCATACATAAGGTGTTTGCTTCGCTTCAATGATTTTTGGGATAGGGAGGCAATTGTATTAGGGTGACAGACACACCTCATTTTGTGTTTTCCATGTAATGGTCTCACTGTGTACAGTGCGCCTTACATATTGAGGCCAATACCAATAAAAACAAAAAGACAACCCTTTTCAATGTGGCATCGATTTCAACATCCTGGGGTATAAAAAGCTGATATTGTCAGTAAGTCATTCCCAGTTCATCATTCAAGCAGCCATGAGCACACAACGTCACCTAATGGACGAGCAGCAGCACCTGGCCATAGCACACCTTCAGGTCGGTAGCAGGCAGCCAAATGTTGCTTGTGAACTTGGTGAGTCTCAAAGTGTCATCAGCAGACTTGCAGCAAGATGTAGAACTACTGACAGTGTTTGTGACAGACCCAGGAGTGGAGCCCCACGAGTGATGGACCACAATGATGATCAGTACCTAATGACCACTCAGGATGCACTCAGACACTGTTCTGCAACTGCCACACAGCTGCAGGTCTGTTTCCAGACAAACAATTCACAACTGACTCCACCGCTTTGGATTAGAGCCAGACATGCAGGTGACTCCACTGACACCAAGACACCGCCGTGACTGTTTGCAGTGGGCACAAGACCATGTGACCTGGACAATGCAGCAGTGGTCTGCCATACTGTTCACTGATTAGTGTCAGGTCACCTTGCACAGAAATAACGGTGAAAACACCCACTACTGACTTTGTCAGTTTTTTGTTATTTGGGGCTATCTTTGTTTATTGTCTAAATTGTTGAGGTAAGAAATATTGAACCAATGAAAACAGTGTTTCTTCTCTTTCATTAATTGTGATATCAAAGGGAACTATTACTTATTTCATTAAAATTCAGACTATATTGGAAAAGCACTCATATTGTTATTTACATGACTGCTCTTCCAGTCTTCAGTTTGTACTGTAGTTTAGAAGCCTGCTATATTTAGCGCTGCTGGTAGCCCAGTGCTGTGAGACGTATCCAGGCTAATTTGTGACGTTAGTGAGTCCTTATATCCTGCTCATTTTCCAAGCAGCGCTAACGTAACCTCATTTTCATTTTATTGATAGACTCTCAACTTTGAACAGATCACTGCTGCATGTGAATGAGAATTCACATTTTCACAAACAGCTAAGCCTATGTTTTGACTTGTGGTTTAGCCTTTGGCTGGTGTTTTAGCCTTTAGCCTGTATTTTAGCCTTTAGCCTGTATTTTAGCCTTGAGCTTATGTCTTAGCCTTTAGCCAGTGTTTTAGCCTTTAGTTTGTGCTATCACTCTCCTGTTTAGCTTTCTTCTGCTCTGACATCCTTTTTCTGTCTGTCAGTTCAGCTCCAGTCTCCACCATCACGACAAAATTAATCCCAGAAATAGTTTTCAGTGGAGAAGAACACAGATCTCTCATCTCACTTCTAAACTTCCTAACTCAGCGTGGTGTTGTCGTAGAGACTTCAATGTGCAATAAATCAATCGAGCCCTGTCCGACCAGATCGGGTAATTAAGAAACAGCATTTAGAAATAACCTCCATTGGTGCTGATAATCTCATTTTAAAATGTGGCTTACGATCAGGCATATCTAGAAGTGATACTTCCAAGATCACTCAGAAAGTCCTCACTGTCATTTTAAATTACAGTAAATCTTTAACTATTTGGGCTAGCTATAAAATCTAAATGGCTCAATGCAGAAGAAAAGACAAGCTTTTAAGGTGATATCCAGGGTATTCTATGTGCAACAACATTCCAGTCACAGGCAATAATTGATGCAAGCTGCTGTCATTACCGTAAGTCTTCAGCAATTTCAAAAATTCAAATGGTTCCTGAAAGAAGAAGAGATGAGTTTTCCGGACATGATTTCTGACTCTTAACATCAAAATGAAAAACTCCACGTGGCCTGAATGATAATTGGGTAATAATGCCAATAAAGACAAGTTTGTAGCTTGGCAACAGTGGAGGAGGCTTCCAGATTGCTGGGTCCTGGAAAGTTGGGGGTGCTTAAAGAGATATTAGCTGAAGGTGTTTCAGAGAGATGCTGAAATTAGGTTCTTCAAAGACACAAAGCAAACTAGTGGGAGTTCAGTGTCTTGCACATGAACACCACAAAATGTGACATTAAGATGGGATGATGGGAGATTTATATGTGAGGGACTCAAGTTGAAGAGTGCACAAAGCACTTAAGGGAAGTCTTCCCAAGTTTAGCAGTTAAAGAGTAACCAGAGGTGAACAATCTTCAGAAATCCATCTTCATGCTCCCTCAAAGCTAAAACTCTAAGGAACACGTCTCTTATTATCTCTATGCAGATGATACACAGATTTACCTTCCCATTTGAATGTGTGACCCACAAAGCTTATCCGTACATCATAACTGATGTTTACTGTTTGTTGGCACTAAATTTTCTCTAATTCATTGACACAAAATCTCAAAACCTAATCCTGGATCAGAAACTTCTGTTTTATTTATATTTTTCTGAATTTAAACCTTTGTATTTGCAAATATTTGTATCAAAGTACTTTGAATCCTCTTATCATTGCTTTATTCTCTGTTCTGCCGGTTTTTGTCTTCTTGCTTTTGTTTGTCTGACTCCTCTTTTGTTACATTGTCTTCCTTATAGAGCAGTTTGTTTGTTTATCTTTTCCTGTCAGAGCACATAGTGAATTCGGTCGTAAATGTGCTTTATAAAACTGCATTTATTATAACTTTTCCGAACCTGTTTTTGCAGGAGGCTTTTATAAATCCAAATGATGGAATGTGTCATACTCTTTGTGTTTCTAGTGCGGAACAGCTACCTTTTTCATAGAAAGGTGAGGGAGAGGTTTATCTCCTGAAAATAGATGAGGTGCAAAGCTAAAAATAAAATATGTTGACTACTGACATGATATCACAAAAGCTCTCCTGCATTGTGTTTTTCAGGGTGAGTTCGCTGTACATTTTTCAGTCTAGGCCTTTTTTAAGTAGTATTACATTCTCATTGGATGATCAGATGTCATCTAAAGTGTGGTTAATTTCTATTTTCAAGACCACATGGTACTAAAATTCCCCACAGTATGGCAGCAGTAAGAAAGAGTAAGAGAGCCGCTAATACGGCAGGGAGTCTCGTCTCCCTTAAGCATGCAGTAGTGGATGTGAGATGATCATTATGTGAGGAAAATGTGTTGTCAGTGGGGAGCAGCTCCAGGCAGGGATCAGTACGAATTGACAAGAAGTGCAGCTGCGCAATGGCTCTCTAAAGAAAAATATTCCTGAGTCTGGATTACAATGCAAGAATAAAATTAAGCATGGAAATCAGAAGGCATTTTCTTTCATTATGAGCAATGTCTCAAAGAAATGATTCCTCTAACAGCTGATCAGCTGAGCTGTTAGAGGATAAACTCAGCCAATGATATGCCTCCTCAAACAAAATCTAGAGTGGAGACAAGTGGACATTAAAAGACCAAATAAGTGCTCATTTTCATGTTTTATTCATTCAGTGAGTTTTCTTTGATTTCCTTAACGACTGTTTACGCTCCTAATGTTGTTGAGAAGGAAAAACACTTTTACTGAAATGTTTTATTCACTACGCTTGATGATGCAAATTTAATTATATTCAACAACAATGTCCCAAAACAGTCACTTAATTTGAGAAAAGATTTTTATTCCCAGTAAAATGTGCATGAGGGTCTGTGGAGCCTGACTCTGATGCGGGATGTGAGTAGTTATTAATCTAGCATAATGGAGGGCAGTAACTTGACTTCTCCTGTCCAGATCACTTGTTTTCTACACTAAAAGTTATTCTCATGAGAAGAAGAGCAGGTTTCACTTTGATGTACTGTACATATTTCTTAGCTAACAGCAGACAAAGAAGGTGATCAGGTGAATCCCAGAGTTTGAACCAAGCATAGAAAGTGTCTCAAATAGTGTACTTCTATAAGTACAGCTACAGGTGTTCCTCTGCTATTCACTGATTACATCCATCAACCAGCCTTTGATTCACTCCCACCCCTTCATCAACGTAGCCAAGATGGTGACTGATGAGTGTGAGAAGTGTCCAGCCTTTCACACTTAGCTTTTTACCCGTTTCGAGTGCATCAGCGGAGACATCAACGTGCACTGCATTTGTCCATACTGTCAGGGTGAAAGCACCTATGCACTCAAAACAGTAAGTGTGAGGTCACACTGACCATCCAAAGAGAGAGTTCCCTCCAAGAAAAGAAGTAAAGAAAAAAGAACAGAAACACATTGGAGAAGCCCTGAAAACCTGTGGATACCCCAACTGGGCCTTTGTGAAGAACAACAAGAGAAGAGACTCTGAACCAGAAAGGGAAGAGAGTCGCAGGAACATTGTGATCCCTTACATTGCAGGATTATCAGAAAAACTGAAGAGGATCTTTGGCAAACATCACATTCTTGTTCACTTTAAGCCTGGAAACACTCTGAGGCAGAAGCTTGTCCATCCCAAGGACAAAATTCCAAGACACAAACAGAGTAATGTGGTGTATGCTGTCCAGTGCAGTGAGGAATGCTCGGACCTGTACATCGGGGAAAAAAAACAACCGCTTCACAAGCGTATGGCGCGACACAGAAGAGCCACCTCCTCCGGTTAGGACTCAGCAGTTCACCTTCACTTAAAGGACACAGGACACTCCTTTGAAGATTCCAATGTACATGTGTTTGCTAGAGAGGACAGACGGTTTGAGAGAGGAGTTAAAGAAGCCATCTTCACCAAACTGGAGAAACCTTCTCTTAACAGAGGAGGTGGCCTCAGGCATAACCTTTCAGCCACGTACAATGCAGTGCTAAGCTCTCTACCTAGGAAGTTCTCTAAGCAGCCACACCTGAGATCATGTGACCACAACACCTCACATGAAAGTGGGAGGTAACGGCCCTTTCAGGACATTAACAGAGGTTTTTTTTGTGATGGGTTTCTACAAGCCAATCATTAAATCCAACTCCTCCCAGTGGTTGTTGTCTCTTCTCTAGCAACATATATACTTGCTTCCCTCACCAGCTTTCTTGGAACTGAAGAAGCTTCTTGGATGAGAGGTGAAACGTCTTACCAACTGTACACAGTCCAGTTGCCTTGTTCGAGTCATCAGAATAACCATGACCTGGAAGAATGAGAATTTACATGGATATCAAGGATAATTGTCCCCCCCAGCGCTGCTCCTCCGCAAGCCAGTATGGCCTGCGGTCACACTACTCCAACATGAACCAGACTTTAGGTACATGCCTACGTCACCATGAAGTGTTTGTTTACATACATACAATGTTTACAAAATAAGAATCTTATTGTTGCGCGATGGTCACATATACTCACTCTGTTTAGCTTCCTACGTGCACTCACACTCATGCAGCTTCAAATTTTGTGGTCATTCACAGTGGCGGTTTGTCAATAGGGGGCGCTGGGGCGCCGCCCCCTCCACAATTCATCAGAGAAAGTCTACTAAAACGCAACATAGTTTGTCAATAAATTATTTAAAAAATAATAATAATAATAATAATAAAACTTCTATTTTTACTACACAGTTAAAGTCTGTCAGCAAGACCTGTCCCCGTTCAATAAAGAGAGGTTTAAAATATATTACGTACGTTCTATAGTACTACACGTTGTGAATATAGAGGTTACGTTCAACGGGGCGCCGGCCAAATGGGTGTCTATGGGTTTTCTCTTACGTTCGCTTTTCCCGTGACCTGAGGCGTCTTTTTAATTGGCCGCCTCAACTTTTACTGCGGGGCGCAGAGAAGTGCGCCCTGCAGCGAATAAGCATTATTCTGGTGTTTATTTTCCTCATGTGACTGGACAACGAGCGCTGTCAATCATATCGACACGTCATCGCAGCAGATTTCTTCACGCGCATCCTCCTCCTATTTTTTCTTTACCACCAGTTTTGGAAATGGCA
Organism: Labroides dimidiatus; assembly: GCA_030710495.1. Taxonomy (NCBI): domain Eukaryota; kingdom Metazoa; phylum Chordata; class Actinopteri; order Labriformes; family Labridae; genus Labroides; species Labroides dimidiatus. Next base: position 7,887,957 of record CM061153.1, on the reverse strand, counting down.
GCTTCACATGGATCCGCGGAAAACTCGGTTATTTCACTACAGAATAACCCGTTCTCAAGAGGGTAAGGGAGCTTGGACCTGACCAACCCGACATAAAAATACAGCAGCAAGCTCGCGATCGCGGCCGAGCGTACACCCGGGGCTTCTCCCGCTCTTGCTACAAGCGGAGCTGGTTGACGGGCTGCTCCGTAAGTAATGCGCTTTACTGCTTCCCATGTTTACTCTTTGAAACTGTTGGCACCGATAAGCTGTGAACAACGGCGGGAGTACGAGACCTGTTGAATTTCAGAGACTGTGTTAAATTTTGTGGAGCCTTTGAGATAGCTTTATTAGCCCATGATGAGAGGGAGACGTCCGACAATCCCGGTATTTTTCGTGGCTTGGTGGATTTTTGTTGCCTCTCTGGATGGGGTGTTAAAATAGCACCTGGGAAATGCCACGGTGTTTAAGGGGACCTCAAAAACTGTGCAAAACGAGTTGTTGGACTGTATGCTCTCTGTTGTTAAGGAGCAAATCATTAAAGAAGTACAGAACAGCGATTTTTTATCAATCCAGGCTGATGAAACCATGGATATTGCCACTCAATCACAACTTGTGCTTGTTCTGCGCTACATTGACCCAAAAAACAACCCGCAGGAAACATTTTGTGAGTTCATCCCCCATGCAGTCAGCTACAGCTGAGGCCATCTCCACATCACTGAAAGAGCATCTTGCTGCCATTCTTCCTGAAGATCAGAAAAGTAAGCTGATTTGTCTGTTCTTAGAATGGTGACATAAATTACAGCTTTATTTTGTGGGGGCAGGTGAAGCTATGGCTGTTTGATTTCTTTTTTTTTTCCAATAAATACTGAAGTTAACTTGTGATATTAAAATGTGTTTAACACTGTACTTGTGTGCCTCTCTCTGTAGATCAGTGACACCATATTGGGACACACCAGGGAACGATTCTCCTTCACCATCTGGTCAGTGCCACTTTGCTGCAGGGTGACAGGTTTACACAGTACCACACAAGATTTCCTGAAGATGCCCTCAGCAGCACCTTGAAGGCCTATCCAATGCTGAGTGGAAGCAAGCTGAAGACAGAGCTCAGCCTCATCTACAGCAAGGATGAGTTCAAGGCCTGCTGTGGTGCTCTAGACCTTTTCCATTTGTTTATGGAAAATAACCTTGGAGAGGTGTTTTCTGAGACTGTCACACTGCTCAAGATACTCATCACCACACCCATGACCACAGCAGAGGCTGAAAGGTGCTTCTCCACCTTGAAAAGAATTAAAACGTTCCTCAGAAACACCATGAACCAGGACAGGTTTAATGCCATGCTGTCGATGGAAAAGAGACTGGTGACGGATATAACAGACTTTAATCAGAGGGTCATTGAAAAATTTGCAGCACAGAAGGACAGAAGGGCAAAATTTCTGTTTAAATAGTGCTTCTGAATTGTACTGAGCAACAATAATAAAGGTTTTATTGCGAATTTGATTTGTCTTAAGTATTTTTTTTTTAATTTTCACTCACTCCAAATCTGCGCCCCCCTTAAAATTTTTATCACCAGCCGCCACTGGTCATTCACCATCCCACCTTAGCTGTGTTACACTAATGTGTCTCCTTTAAACAAATGACAGGTGGGAACTAATGAGCCAAATCATGAGTCCCTGTGGCCGCCTACTTTTTAAAACAGTATTTATAATAGTAGACAAGAAAATAAAGAGTAATCTAAATAAAGAGTAATCCAACTTCACTTAGTGAAATTTATTTACGACACTTAAATGAACTTGTCCTCACATAATTAATCACAGTTTTCATACGGCAGAAGGCTTTGCTCTCAGACTCAGAGCCTGAAGCAGATCTCAGCCAGCCAGCAAACAGTAGGATCACTTTCCCATTCTATTCTGTTTCTGTGATGTCAATGATAGCCCTCCTCTTTAGCCCCGTTTCGGATTAGTACAGTTTGGTTCGGGTTGGATCAGTACAGTCTGATCCTGTTTGTGTTTCTACAGCCAGCTGTGCTTTGCACACCGAATCACAGAAATAGTTTTCAGAAAAAGAAAAACACAGATCGCTATTCTCACTACTAAACTTTGCCAGCCGGCGTGGTGTCGTCATAGAGACTTTGACATGCTGTAAGTCAATCCGGTCCTGCCGGACCTGATCGGGAAGCTAAGAAATAGCATTTAGAAATAACTTATATACGTGCTGATAATCTCATTTTAAGTTGTAAATTAAGATAATTTCCAGAGAACTCAGAAAGTCCTCACAGTTCCTTTGATATATTTGCAAGATTACTGCAAATTTGTAATAACTTTTATTTTCAACCATCTGCTTGAGCACTCCATTCCCCACTGAGCCGATGCGGAGGAGTATATGACAGAAAGATGAAATATATCAACATATTCTCTATGGATTTCCTTTGAAACTGCAGCAAAACACACACACTGTTGACCTTAGAGATCTTTGATGTTTTTTTTCAATGAGCTGATGCTTGTTTCAGATAGCAGAAATGATGTGACATCAACTGGATCTTTTTTTTGCATGCATGCATGCATTGGCTCCCTCAGTGTAATTCATCATTTGTTTATTTGTTTTCACATCTGGCAATAGAGGGAGATGGATGCACACCATAAATAAATAAATAAATAAATAAAATTAAAACAAACCAATAAAAAAAAAAATAATAATAATTATACGTCATCTCGCTCAGCTCAAACTGAGGTCACTACAAAAACTGCTCCCTCTGGTGGCTGGCTGCAGTACAGGTCAAAAACTTGGTCTCTCTATTCATTCCAGATGGGCTGTGGTCAAACTTTAAAATATCAATACACCTCGTAGAAATGTTTCTCACATCCATTATGATATTTATTATTAATATTAATATTATTTGGCTGCATTGTGTTCAGGTCCTCTTTTTTCTGATATGTTTCTTTTTCATTAGTTATCAGAGGTTAAAAACGGGTATTACGTCACGTTTAATGATTATTGACTGCTGCTGTTTCTGTGTAGTTTTTTTCTGGAATAGTAAAATACATCAGGAAGGAGACTTAAGAAGAGATTTGACTGTCGACAAAAAAATAAAAAAATAAAAAATTGTTACCTGCTTCCACTCAGATTTTCTCAGAATCCCTCACGGTCCCTACTGCGCAGACTCTGGCTGCACAGTCGCAGCTCCTATAACGTAGGTATTTTGGTTTCAAAACCTTTCCATAGTAAAAGGCAGAGCCACACCGTCCATTCTATATACAGTCTGTGCACACCCTCCACATTAACATACAGTCAATGCTCTACCGTGGCTCGTTAAACAGCTGCATTATGTCATTTTAAATCACAAAGTTAGAATTGATGAGGTCTGCTTATCAAACACATGCAGGTGACTGAGCTGTGGCCAAACAGCAGGATGTGTGTGGAGGGGTTTATGTTGTTTTTCTGATGGTTTGTTTGTGTTTGCTCATCATTTAATGCAAGTAAACACAATAAACAGCCGTGTTATGATGGAAAGGTGCTCTGGTTTGTTGTGTGGCTGCTTTTAGAAACAGCAGTGCTTTTAGCACTTCAGAGTCACTCTTAATTATTTGCAGGAAACTGCAGACACTTTCACTGACTTTCCTGCTTTTCTTAATGCAGGATTCTGAACAACCAGTCATTGGCTAGATTTTCATATAAAATGTAAACTTGAGTTTAGTATTTGCTGCAGGTTTGCAGTATTCTCCTGTTGATGGGTGCTCCACAGTAGCAGCTAGGTGAAGTCAACCGAAATACCAACAATTCCCTTTCCACTTCCTCATTTGAACCTCCCACCTGTTTGCACCACTCTTCTCTCTGCTGTGCACCCTGCAACTAAATACCATACAGCTGGTCAGTGCACAGGGTAAGGTCAGTAAAACACCAAGCTGCTGGAGTGCGTGGGAAAAAGAGGTCCCTTAGACACAAGTCTCAACATACGGTGACTTCATTCTCCAAATACTAAAAGATTAAACTGAGCACAAAAAATAAGAAAAATAACACTTTGGTTAAAATGCTTCTTAGCAATAAATCTTATACTGTTGGGAAGCCTGCTCATTTCTCTTTTAAATGAATTGTGGAATGAGCAGCAGAGCCGAGTGTTTGGGTTGTATCCATGAAAAAATTGCCAAATCTTCTCTGCCACTGCCAGCTTCATATGCTGTTGCTATTAATTCTTGTTTTGAGCTTCTGGTTCCCCAAGTGCTGCCAATCAGGTGCCTGATTGAAACCAAACTCTGATGGTTTGACAACTGAGTCAGAGCAATTCTGAGACTTCTACTTTTGTAAGGTTTGCAGGGTTCAGTACTACTAATGCTGGGCTTACACCAAACGATTTTCACAGTCTCAGACTAAAAACTGAAAATCTTTAGTAAATCTCGGAGTTTTACCGGAGTCACAGCGCGTTCCCGTTTTCTCTATCGTTTAGTGTGAGATAGTAATCTGCGCTGTTTCACATCAGTCTTTTCCTAGTCTTGAGTTTGCGACAATATCAAACACGTTTGATATTATCGCAAGTCGCAGTGACGTAACACATTCAACAACCAATAGATGAGCGCTGACAAAAGCAGAAACAGGAAACCCAGCAGTCATGAAAAATAACAATGAAGGAACGAAAGTGGACCGTGGAAAAAGAGGAGCGAATGGTGGAGTTATGGGCATAGCATCCCTGCCTGTTCGACATCAACTCTCAAACAAACCACGACAGAGTGGAAAAGGAAAAGGGTTACTACTAGGAGCATGATGGGTGTAGTGTTGGTGCATATAATGAACAGGCAGTAGAAGAATAACTGATGTTTTAATCCGGCAACTCCAACACTTAACTTGCAGTCATGATACAGCAACATGAATCAGTCAGTCTGTGTCTTCCTCTACACTCAATCTGAGTTACAACAAGTCTCACTTTTAGGAAGCGCCATCTGGTGACACAAAGCAGCAACTATACAAAACTGAACACAACAATGGGGAAAAAATTGCATGGTGGGAAAAAAACACTAAAAGAATCTAGTTGTAGTCTTGTAATTAGTGACCCTGCAAGATTCACAGTCTTTGTAAAATCTCAGTCTGAGACCAAAAACTCATAACACTTGTCTTTAGATGTGAGCAGGTGTGAGCTGATAGTTTTCCATGAGTCTTTTTCAAATCTTTTCAAAGTCTTCTGATGTACAGGTAGCATAAAAGACGGAAATCCAGAGAACGGGCAACTTGGTCACAGGCAACCAAAGCACTCTGATCTACATGGAGAGCAGAGCCTTGCCCAGGAGCTCTGATCCAACTGAAGAAACATGTGCTGGTTCTGAAAGAAAGATGCCAGAAAACTCTTTAAGGGAGGAATTGATTACAGCCTTGAATTGAACACATGATTTGCTGCTCCATCTCAAGGTCTGAGTCCAGTTTGGCACTTGGTTTTGACAGCCAATCCTCTACTCAGAGCTATGTGAAGATGTGTTGCAACAGAAATTTCACAGTTTGTATCCAGCCTATTTCCTGAAGCAAAAAGCATCCAGTTCAGAATTGTTGAAAGAAAAAAAAAAAAAAAAAAAACACTGTTGCGCGTAGGCTGAGCCAAAGAAAGGACTGTTAATGAGTCATGAGAAGTGTACTACTCAGCATCAGGAAGATGATCTGACTGAGGCTAATCTGTGTATTTGTGACCTTCTCTTCAAAGCAAAGATTCAGTCGTATGAGTCACTTTCCAAATGTTCAAAGTCGTTTTTCTTCAGTATATTTTGTAATTCATACAGTGTGAAAAACACAAGGTCACTTTGCTTTTATCACTCCTAAAAAGGAGATTTTCTTCTCAGCTTTGACGTCACTGATGTAAAAAGACGATCATTTTTGCAGCACTGCTGGTTTAATACCTCTGAAGCTTTGTGCTTTGCAGAGCCTGACAGGGAGTGTTCCTGTAGGAGCGGAGGCAATGTCTAGTCCCTGTAATTCTTCTGTCTGGTGGTCAGACCGATCCTCCCCGCACTGGAGTGAAAAGTTCAAATATTGGACTTCCTTGTGAAGCTGGTTTGGCAAAGCTGCCCTGTGCCAAACCACACAAAGGGATGAGGGCAGATGAAGCTCTGTCCAATCTGTGCTGAGCTCTGTTCGAGATGTATGGAGAGGTGCAGAGGGAAGCTGTGATCCTCTGCACAGCTTAACAAATGTTAATTCCTAATCCCTTGTCGGTGATACTTTGATAATTGTGAGTGGGAGGATTTGTTTTTTTTTGGTATGGTTTGTGATTCTGACTCCATGTGGGATTTTTTTTTCTTTGTTTTTCATGCACTCTGCACATAAAATCTCCCCTTTTCTCCCTAAACAAGTTCAGAAAAGGCAGAAAACGTAGGATTGTAACCCCTGAGAGTTTCTGATGCTGTTGCAAGTGATTCTTTATTTTGTTAAACTTATATAAAGTTGCTGATTCTCATTAACAGCTTGTGTTTCAGTGTTTGCAATGAGTCCCAGCAGATGTTTTTTTGAACCACAGCTGGTTCAAAACAAGCACTAGTGAAGTGAGAGAGGGGTGTCAACTGGGGGACAAATCCCAGAAAGCTCAGCCTTGATTTTACTTATCTCATGCTGAAAATCAGCAGCTATGAATAATTCCTTATATCCTTTGCTGGTGATGCTAAATTATAGGAGGTGTGTGGGTTTAAACATTCAGTGTCTGATCCTTAGAGCAGTCCCACTGAAGAATAAAAGAAGCAGATTATGAGAGACGGTTTTAGTTTTAAAACCCTTTTTCTTTGAATGTTGAAAGTCAAACATACTTCTTAACACACATAAATCTGAAATCTGTTCTCTTATCCAAGGGTAGAAGCCAAATTAGTGACTGAAAGCCAGTGAAAGAACAGCATATGGAGGCTGTCTACACGTTAATACATCAATAGAAAAAGCTCAACTGTTGATGCATTTTTGGCTGTTGCTTTTCAAAGAAGCTTATTCTGGTGAGCCGAAAATGAAACTGAGTTCCAAAGTGAAGTCTTTGGAAAATGTCATTTCATCTGTTGCTGTGTAAAGGATTTAATTGCATTTTACCTAATATATATTATATAATCTACTGTAAAAAGTCCAAACAGTTCCTGTAAATAGCAAAGGAATATTGAAAAATATTTAGTCACTACTGTCATTCCATATACCAGGAAAAATAAATAAATAAAAAATATCTGTTTTGCTTGAATTGGTCAAAGAAGAAATAAGAACAAACTCATTACTCTAAAAAAAGTAAACCATACTGTAAATGAAAATACATTTATATCACTGTAAATAAAATTACAGAAATATTACCGTAATCTGCTTATGGTGATATTACTGTAGATTACTCTACATTATACAGTATTACTGAAATTAATTTACAGTAATATTACTGTAGAGATTTTTTACAGTAACTTACTGGCACTCTCCTGCTGTAAATGTTACAGCAACCTTTTTACACTGTATAGCTCATTCTTTTTTACAACCCTACTTCAAATGAAGTTGGGCAGTTGTTTAAAACATAAATAAAAATGTCACATTAATGTTGTTTTTTTTAATGTTCTTTTTACGTGCACAGATTTCTCCAGATTCTCTGAATCTTTTGATGATATTATGGACTGTAGATGATCAAATCCATCAATTCTTTGCAACTGTGCATTGAGAAACATTGTTCTTAAACTGTTGGAATATTTGCTCACGCAGTTGCTCACAAAGTGGTGAACCTTGCCCCATCCTTGCTTGTGAACGACTGAGCCTTTTCGAGATGCTTCTTTTATACCCAATCATGACACTCACCTGTTTCCAATGAACCTGTTCACCTGTTGAATGTTCCAAACAGGTGTTTTTGGAGCATTCCTCAACTTTCCCAGCCTTTTGTTGACCCTGTTCCAGCTTTTAATAGCCATCAAATTCAAAATGAGGGAACATTTGCAAAAAAAACCCCAATAAAGTTTATCAGTTTGAACAATAAATATCTTGTCTTTGTAGGGTGTTCAATTTGATATCGGCTAAACAGGATTTGAAAATCATCATATTCTGATTTTATTTACATTTTACACAACATCCCAACTTTATTGGAATTGGGGTTGTAGTCATCCTCAATGATGTTTCAAGTCAGTGCGATATTTTTTATCATCTGGGTGGTTTTGTTTTGCTTTCTGAACCATCATCACTCTGAAGAACGTTCAGAGTGTTGGATACCCATGTGTTGGCTCTGATAGTACCTTTCAGGATTGGTCAAGAGCTCCTGTTAACTCTGGCCATTTCATCTCTTTTTCTGCTGACCTTCATAAACTACAATATGTGCACAGCTCACAGTCTCACTCCAGAGCTCACATCACACAGATCCATCAGCATCAAATCCACATCAAGATCCTGCTTATCGCCTATAAATCCCTCAAAAACCTCGCCTCCTCATACCTGACTGACCTTCTCAAACACCACTTCCCACTTCATATCATTTAACACCAACCTTCTGTTCTCTATCACCCGGACCCAGCACGACACCTTGGAGGAAAACACCTTGGCATCACGACCCCAACTTTCCGGAACTCTCTCCCTCCACATATCAACAACTCTAAATCACTTCAGTTATTTCAAAACCAACTCTAATCACACCTTTTAAAAAGCCTCTACTCCCTTCCCATCTCTGCAATATTTTTCTGTTTTATACTTTTATCTGTCTATGTGGAGAAAAGCACTATAAAAGTCCTATTAATTATTGTTTATTATTATCTCCCTGGATATCGATTCTCTTTCACTCATCAGCAGGTTGCACATCATTTTATCTGTTTTCTTGTTTTCCCTGATGCCAATCCACCATGTGTGTTGAAAACTGTTTTGGACTGTATCTCTACATTTGAACTGTTCTCAGCTGGATTTCGCATAAATTCAGGGCTTCTCTGTTTACCCTCATGTTTGATGGTGTTCTGTAAGGTTTTGGATGTTATTTTCCATGTTTGTTTTGTTTTCCATTTATTTATAGACCTGCAGCAAGGAGTTGGATTCAAAAGGACATCCTACATTAACCACACAGAATCAGCCAGCTGATTACGACATAATGAAAGCAGCAAGTGGTGGTAATGTTATGCCCCAGAGAATAAAAACAGAGTTTAGATGTCATTTTATGAGCAGGTTCCTCTGAGGAAACTCTCCACACACAGTCAGAGCAGTCTGCCTAACCTGATCTGCACACATCATCCTGAGCCTCGTCCAAACAAGTGGACTGTTCCAGGGAGACGCTGGTAATAAAATATTTTCCCTGTTCTGTTATAGTTTAACGTAATTCAGCAGCAGCCGAGCCGGATTACATAATGTGATTCACAGTAGACAGTGATCTTCCAGAGGAAAATTACTTCACTATTGTCTGCAGCAGGCTCATAAAAATCTTCATTGTTAACTGAGGAATTGTTAAACCAGGAATTTTCATCATTTAATCCTTTAATATGCTGTTTTATCCATTTGTTTCCATTTAAATACTTTCAAAGATGTAATCATAGAGACGCCAAAGCAACATGGAGTTAAAACACTCCTGTTGCACCGGTTAACTTCGCAAATTCAAACATTTGGAATGAAAAGCATCTACATAGGCTTTCCTTGCCTCCAAGCACTCAGAGTTGACACTGAATGTAACATTCACTCATTCATATAGGAAAGGCAGAGGAAGCTATGAGTACTGCCCATTATTAGAAAAGTTCTCATTGACACATTGCTGGCCAAGTCTTTATGGAGTAATTCAAGGTCCAGTTTTTTCACTCATGACTCTTCTGATATATGGACTGCTTGAGCTGCAGCCGTACTGTCCAGTGCCCAGTTAGAGAAAACACTGGCTCTTCAAATGAGCCACAGACACCACTTATGTATATGTTATATTTGTGCATTTAATTGTAAACTGATTTAATGGAGTGTAGGTGTTTTAACATAGACAATGCATGACTTTCTGTTAGTACCATTTTTCAACTCATGTCAGCTGATTGTGAGTTCACCTCCTGTGGTTGAGAGAATCTTGGAACAGATTTTTAGATTTGTTAAAAGCAAATTTCCATTTGTGAAATAGTTTAAAGTTGAAAATTCATCTGATAGCTGTGCATGGGTTCTGAGATTGCAATACGATGATTTGATTTGTCCAGCCATATGGTGCAGATTTGCTCTTTAAAAGGTTAAAATATAGACTGTATAAGAAAGACAAATGATTTAGAGCTCCCCCTGCTGGCTGGCTGAACTATGAGCCAAACCTGAAAAATGTCAAGACATTTCATTTCAATCATGCTAATATACATTAAATGGCCAAATCAAACCAAATCTGTCTCCAGTGTCTCAGCAATTCAAATCCATGTGTTAAGTTACTCTGGCGCTGCTCTGTTGCATTCCGGTGTGTTGCTACGTATCAATTTGCATGAAGCAAATCGAGCAGGGCAGGAAGCCAGGCACTGTAACCGCATTAAAACATCCAGTTGACTTTCCCAATGAAATAAATTGTGTTGACACCAGATTCTATTTCCCTTTTCTAGAACAACAAACCAGTGGTGTAAAGGTATGGTCACACTGGCCAACCGTGCCGTGCTCAAGGACACTTCAATCCTAAAATCCAGTTCCTTTGGCCATTGTGATCGCAATTATGACGCGCTTGACCACAGTACACTTCTCCTCTTTGGCACACTTCAGAGAGGTGTGTGTCAGCACTTTACACTTCATGCTCATACTAACCCTAACCGCTTCAGGAGGGCAATCGTGCTTGAGTACAGCACGGTTTGAATGGCCAGTGTGACTGTGAGCAAGGCCAGGGTTCTGCAGGTTTAAGGTTTTACAGATCAACATGAATGAGGAGCGTTTCATCATTGGGGAAGGAAGCACAGGAACTCTTCACTGGCAACTCCAGTTGTCTTGGGTCCTGCTACATTCTAGACCAAACATGCAGCTAGTATGAGTTTACTGGGGAGAGAGCACATGGTCAAAACTAAGTTGAGCTGAGACGGACACAGATCTGCGAGTGTTCACTTTTTTGGTAAACTAAGAGGGGATGAAAAACAAAAGTCACTGAACTTTCACAAGTAGAGAGTCTGCAGTGTGATCTGAGGGATCTTTTCTGTATTATTGGTGAGTTCAGTGTGTGTGCTTTGATTGGATGAAGGAGTGTGACGTCAATCCTGTAGTTCCACCAAACAGACTGCTTGTGCATGTGTTGGCTCCAAATTGCGCAATAGGTTAGGGAATACCACGTCAGCTTTTTTTAGCCTTATTTTATCAGTGGGAGGGGCCAAGTTATTCAAATTTAAAGAGTCAGTGCTGGAGGACAATGCAGGGTTGAAACTGTCATTTTCCTTCAGCTCTTTTTTTTTTTTTAAAGCATGTTTTATAATCGTTTTTCCAGTTATCATCAGGATATTGTTTGTTTCAATCAGTCACACGGACACAAGCTAACCGGACTGAGTTTGCCATAACCAATAACTGATGTGCAATAACTGATCCTGCTATTTTTTTTTTTATCTTTATCACCATTCTATCTTTTTATATCTATATTTTATATTTCTCTTTTTTTAACTTATTATCTTTATTTCTTTTGTGTTGTATTTGAAATGACAATAAAAATAATCTTTCATCTTGAAATGCAACCCAGAGTCAAATTACAGTCTCCATGACACAGGCTGAAGAGAAATGTTAGGATGACAAGACGGCACCTGCTCTGGATATCATCAGACTTTTGAAGGCGTCTTTTTTTATCATTCACCCTGAAACTGAAATAAAAACCATCCAACTACAGGCACATTAGAAATGTATCATTACAAAACTGAGAACAGCAGAAATGAAATTATTCAAAACTCACGTGGTTGAAAAGCTATTCTGCCCTCTTCGTTAGCGTGTCCCGTGTGCGGTAATAAGACATGTTTATGCATGAATTCTGTGGCCTTTTCTCACTTTCATTACAGGAGCCTTGTTTTGCATTTGCATTGTCTTCCAGATAGAGGATGAATAATGTCCTTGTTTCTTGGACATTATTAATGTATGCATAAACATGGTCTGAACACTGCCCCGGGCTGATTAAATGTAAAAATGTTCCTTCCTTCGGGTAAGTCTGCTGTTTTGGTGGGAAGGTGCACAGATCTGCTCCAGGTGGTTGTTCCTGAAAGGTTAACTGAGTGGGAAGTTTACACAGATGCAGTGAAATGAGGACGTCGATTCACAAGGTGGACAATGGAGGTGAGAGAGGCCCTGATGCTTGAGTTAGAGACCAAAATTTCAAACACTTCTAACACTGAAGTGATGTAACAAACAAACTGTTTTCATTTATTATCACAACAAATTTAATCCATTTTCAGTTTTAGCAGCCAAAATATATCCTTATTTCAACTATAACCTCATACCCATGAACATCTTGTACAACTTCTTTCACAGCTTTGCTTTTACTCTGCCAAGGCTGGCACGGAGTCAAGTTTTCCAAGTAATTCTTTAAATGTCAGACATTGCATTATTATAAATGACTTCTTTATTAAGAGAAGCTCATACTGCATATTTTCTTCCATAAGGCTGCCTTGCAACTCTTTGGCTTCTATCAAGAGCATCCGCCTGCATATCACTTCCCACTCTTGCACCATTTCCTGCTCAATCCACAGTCCTCTCTGAATAAATAAATAAATAAATAAATAAATAAATAAATAAATAAATAAATAAATAAATAAAAGTAGCATGAACAATAGAAAGTTGTAGTTATTGTATATATTTTTTGTATGCTGTAGTTATTGTATATATTTTTTGTATGTTGTAGTTATTGTATATATTTTTTGTATATATTTTTTGTATTTTTCTTCATATTGTCATTCTATATTGTACAGTGATTTTATATTTTTTGTATATTTTTTGTATATTTTATACTGTTTGCTGCTGCTTCAAAAGAATTTCCCAGCTTGGGACAAATAAAGTACCTATCTTATCTTATCTTAACTTAAAACTGTGTCTCTGTGTCAGTTTTCTGGCATTTTACAGCACATTTGCAGAGTTGATAGTGTGTTTTTACTTAAAGCTAAAACAAAGGCTAAAGTGCTTATGGAGGCTTTAGACTACCTCATAGCACATTTGTAGTATCTATTTTTCCTTACTGTGGTTCATTAAAAAACTCTACTTTCAGCCTCTGTCTGAAATGTTTTGCTTTAGCTGCTGTCCGTTTAAGCCTCTCCCCCTGCCTTCTGATTGGTCAGCCCTCCAAATGCCAATTGGGGCAGAGCTATGAGCTAAGAGCCAGAGAATACCTACCTTTAAATACTTCATATAATATGTAAATGTAGTTCATCCCTTCAATCATGGTCCCATGCTGTGTGTGTGTAATGATGGACTAATGCATTTGAGCACACCTGGCGCTCTTACAGATATTGGGACACCACATGGCAGAGAATATCTAACGTGAAGTGGAACATTTTGAGATTTCATCTACTTTCCAGGAATGTAAAAATATGGTCTCTTTAACTGCTGTTAGCTGATGCAAAGACACAAAAACCTTAGATGCACACTATTTTCTGGCTGTTTACATCTCAACTTTTACTCCGCTCTCTGCGACTTCTTCAGACTGATTCAGCAATACTGACAAATATCTCCCATTCAAGTGTAAAGACTGATAATCTGATGTTCTCATAAGTACACCATGAATCTTTCTGCGGGTCATGCTCACTTTTCTGCCTTGACCTACAGTCCACGTCTGCAGCAAGATAAGCTAAAGGAAGCCTATTGTAGTGGTTCTCTGGAAAAGAAAAAAAAAACACTTACTCAACATCTGACACACACACACAGGCTTACAAAGACGCTCCAACATAACTTGTCAACATCTACTGTACACGTGTTATACAAAGCAGGAGAGAAAACGCACAACACAGCATCTTCAGAACATGACTAATGCTTGGGAGGTGGTCTGTTTCATCTTCTGTTTACGAGGTGACGTGTAAAATGGTCAGACAGGCCAACCTGACCCAGTTCGAGCTCCACATGGGGCCCACTAATTCATCTCCTTCACAGTTTGGGCTCAGTTTATGGCTGTTTCCGCTGGGCTTCTTCTGTTCAAGTGAGACCCATGAAAGCCAAGAGGGAGACAGGGGGTGAGAGAGCAGTGCTGCTCTCTCATTATCCACCATTGTTTCACAGGTTTGTGTGACACAGAGGAGGAAGTCTGTGCTCAGCAAAATAAAAAAGCTATTGAAGGCTGCAGGAGGTACGTTTTGAAGGTGGGTGTTCAAAAACTACATCATCATCAGGAAAATGTATTCTGACAAGAGTCTGTGTGCTCATTCAACAGAAAAACACCTTCAACACATCATCAGGTGCTAAAATGTTTTACTTCTCAACAAAATGGTGAGAAAGAGCCAAACAGAACATTTTAAGAGGTTACATGCGCTACATGTTTGTGTTTTTAGATATGGAGATTTACTACATTTGCTGCATTTCTGCCACTAGGGGGCAGAAAACTCCTACATCAATCTGACAGGCATGCCTTTAAAAAAGAGCCAATTTTCTACTTCTATTTGCATGACACATGGTTCAAGGATCAAGAGTTGTGCTCATGTGCAGCTTATGAATTTAAAACCAGTATTCACTCAACTTTAAGCTTTGCTTTGGTCTCCACCAATGCACAGAAATATATATATATGTACAACGATCTGCTGCAGTTCAAACCGAGCATCAGAATGGGGAAGAAAGGTGATTTAAGTGACTTTGAGCGTGGCATGGTTGTTGGTGCCAGACAGGCTGGTCTGAGTTTTTCAGAAACTGCTGATCTACTGGGATTTTCACGCACAAACATCGCTAGGGTTGACAGAGAATGGTCTGAAACAGAGAAAATATCCAGTGAGCGGCAGTTCTGTGGGCGGAAATGCCTTGTTGATGCCAGAGGTCAGAGGAGAATGGCCAGACTGGTTCAAGCTGATAGAAAGGCAACAGTAACTCAAATAACCACTCGTTAAAACGAGGTATGCAGAAGAGCATCTCTGAATGCACAACACGTCGAACCTTGAGGCAGACGGGCTACAGCAGCAGAAGACCACACCGGGTGCCACTCCTGTCAGCTAAGAACAGGAAACTGAGGCTACAATTCACACAGGCTCACCAAAATTGGACAATAGAAGATTGGAAAAACGTTGCCTGGTCTGATGAGTCTCGATTTCTGCTGCAACATTCAGATGGTAGAATTTGGCGTCAACAACTTGAAAGCATGGATCCATCCTGCCTTGTATCAACGGTTCAGGCTGGTGGTGGTGGTGTAATGGTGTGGGGGATATTTTCTTGGCACACTTTGGGCCCCTTAGTACTAGCTGAGCTTGTTTTAAAGTCCACAGCCTACCTGAGTGTTGTTGCTGACCATGTCCATCCCTTTATGACCACAGTGTACCCATCTTCTGATGGCTACTTCCAGCAGGATAACGCTCCATGTCATAAAGCTGGAATCATCTCAGACTGGTTTCTTGAATATGACAATGAGTTCACTGTACTCAAATGGCCTCCACAGTCACCAGATCTCAATCCAGTAGAGCACCTTTGGGATGTGGTGGAACAGGAGATTCGCATCATGGATGTTCAGCCAACAAATCTGCAGCAACTGCGTGATGCTATCATGTCAATATGGACCAAACTCTCTGAGGAATGTTTCCAGATATATACATATGATACTATTTCCATATTTTATTTTATTTTATTTTATTTTATTTTATTTTATTTTATTCTATGACAAAATAGTCCACGTTTCTTAGATTTACTCACTGATAGGAAAAACAGCTTTAAGTATTCTGTACTCTGGGATTTGAAGCACTCTGTTGAACTAAGTCAATTCTAATTACCTTTGAGTCCTCATTAGTGAAAGTCTGAACTGCACATTGCAGCAGCCTGAGGCTGCTCATGAAAACTGAAGGGCATCTCAAAAGCCTGTAAATGTGTGGAGCAAAAACAGGAAATCAATGTAGGGGAAAGAGATTTTCCAGGGGAAGATAGAAACTGAATACTTGGATGCAACTTTTTTTCTTTCTTCTTGTTGCAAATTAAAGCTTCATCTTGTTAGATTCAATTCAAAGAACTTCATTTGCCTTCATTAGTGTAAAAGTATCGGTGTAAACACCACTCAAAAGAAGGCGGACGCACTATAAAAGCAGACTAGTCAAGCAGAAATATGCCAGTACTCACAAAGAGTTCAAAGTGTCAGATAAAACAGGCAGCAGCTCGTAGAAGTAAACACTCTTCAGCTCTGAGCTTTTGCCAGCATTATCTTAAAATCAATGTATAGGCCATAAATGTGCAGGGTCATGGCTGCATGTAGCTTCACTACCACCCTGATGTGTGCTGTTTGTTAAGGCTAAAAGAGGCTGTGAGGACTGTCTGTTTGAAGCGGATTACAGCGCCACCTTTTGGCTGGAATCACCCACACACTGTCATGATGACATGACTCTTAACCAGGTGTGTGTTTGTTCTGGAAATGAATCGAGATCAGATCTTCTTTTTAACACTACTTTTCTTTGTTTAAGACAACTTTTTACCAGCTGCAACACGATAAGGTAAGATATTTATCAACAGCTACACAGCGCTGTTGTTTGAAACGTGACAACAAGTAAACTTTGTCAGTTTGTACCATAGGTTAGTAGCCCGCTATTTAAATGTCTGCTACAGCCTGGTGTCTGAGACCTCTTTAGGCTTACCTGACATGTTAGCAAACCCTTGTATCCTACTCATCGACCAATCAGAGCTAACGTAACCTCACTCTTCATTTTATTGACAGACTCTCAAGTTTGATCAGATCACTGCAGAATAACTGCTGCATGTGGGTTGGAATGAACATTATCACAGTTTTCGTTTTAGCCTTTAGCCTTTGCTATCACTCCTGTTTAGCTTTCTTCTTCTCATGTGTACTTTTCTGTCTTCAGCTCCAGTGTCCACCGTCACTACAAAATTAATCCTAAAAAATAGTTTTCAGTGGAGAAAAACACAAGTCTGACTTTTCACTGCTAAACTTCATTGCGTGGTGTTGTCACAAAGTCTTCAAAGTGCTGTAAATCAATCTGGTCCTGTCCGACTCGATTGGGAAGCTATGAAACTGCATTTAGAAATGACAAATTAATTTGTACCAGCTGCTGTTGGTCTATTACATAGCTGCTGAATTCTCTGTCTCTTGGCACTGGCACTTTATCTTTTTTATCTTTGTACCGTGTATCTTTTTATCCTGTTGCTGGAATACTCCCAGTGGGATTTCTATCCCATGTATTTATGCACTTGTTATTTTAGATTCTAATCAGTGTTGTTTTTGTATCTATATGTCTTAAGCTGAAAAAAATAAAATAAAATCCCTGTGGGGACAATAAATATACCTTTGACATATATTGGTGCTGATAATCTTGTTTTAAGTTGTGGATTACAATCAGACATACAGTGGGGGAAATAAGTATTGGATCCCCTGCTGATACTAATATACTTTTTCACTTAATAAAATGCACAACAATTTATAACTTTTATACTGTGTGTTTTTATGCATTTTCAACTGATATTCTGTCTATACTTATAACCAGTAAACAACCATAAAAATTAGAGTGTGTTAATTTCCCAGGGCAGTGGGCAAACTTACAAATTCAGCAGGGGATCAAATACTTATTTCCCCCACTGTATCTAGAAGTGAGACTTTTTTAAGATCACTCGAGTCAGATTATTTGAGATATCCAGAGTGGAGAGTGTGAACTCAGAAAATTTACATCTATCCGAGAAAAATGTGAAGTCTGTCATCATGTTTGTGATCTCTTACATTTTCAAAATATGTTAAAACTGCGAAATCCTCTCTTAGCCTTTAGGCTTTAGTTTGGGAGTTTCTTGACTGAGTGTGAGATCATTAACAAAATGATGTTCTGAAAAAAAAAAAACAGTCTGAGTTGATTTACTGTCAGAAAGAACCTGAATCATAGATATGCAGGCTAAGATGCAGATCTGAACAAGTTTAGAGTGTGTGTTAGTAAAGCTTTCATCTCCATTTTAAAAACTTTCAAAATGAAGCAGCCTGTGAGTCAAGTAACAAACTAATAATAAGGAGAACAACAAAATAAAGATCACATAAACTCTGTTAACAACTTCAGGTTACACCACCAATACTGTCTTCACAGTATAAACCAATAGAGATAATAAAAATAGGATAAATAGCCTTAAAACAACAGAGGATAACATAAAATATTCATGAAATACAAGTTTAATCTCTGGAGAGAGAGAGAGAGAGTTTGCATGAAAGTAGTTGAAAGAGCTCCATAAGAAGATAATTAAAAACAAGTAAGAAATAAAACTCACACCAGACCATCATTTAGACTCCAGAAACACAAAACCAACTCTTTTGAAACATCTTTTTTCATTATACATTATTTTTTTCTCCTTTTGTATAAAACTGTTCTGTTGGCTAGTTTTAGATAAGATTTTAATTAAAAAAGAAAAAATCTATATTTTGTTGAATATAAATCTGCCTCTGTTATCTTGAAGCTCAAAATAAGCTCAGAAAGCATCAGTAGCTGAGCTCCTGCTGCCCCCCTTGGCCTCACTCCAAGCCTTGGTGTCAGTGTCTGTCTTCAGAGGCACTTTGACGTCACTCTGGGGTTAATTCAACTGAAATTCCCTCCAAAGGAGCGCCTCCTCAGCCTTATAGCAACCATACTAAACCAGACAGGCTTTATTTAGTGGAGTGAGGATGAGGGAACAAACAGATAACAGTGAGTGTCAGTGTTGTTTCTGAGCTAAATCAGCCACTCTGAGGATGGTGTTGGTCAGCTTGTCTGTGTGGGGGCTGTCTCATCAAATCCTTTGCTGCTGCTGCGAAGGGTCGTTGAAATTCACGGACCGTCAGAAGCACTGCTGGGTCTGTTTCCCCAGAAACGGCAGGGAGATGGTGGGAACCGAGGAATGCAGGACACCGGGGGCTGTGCTGAGAGAGCATTCATCTCCTCATTAAATGGAGACAAAATGCAAAATGATGTGGAGAATTATTACCTGCTGCTGCCATGACTCAGTTAGAAACGGTCTTTAGCAAATGGTTTCACACTGGAGGGAAAAAGAGGAGCATGGACGAATTATGAAGAGAAATCTGCTGAACCATGAGATACACTTTTTCTCATTACCTGATATATGTAGAGATATCTAGATAAGATAATAATCAGTTGAAAAATTAAGTTTTAGACATTGGCCAATTAAAATCAAGAAGAGGCGGAGCAAGAATGTCAGCAAGAATGGTGGAATTTTAAGAGGTGAGACCAACAGGAGTTTTATTCAAGGGAAAATTTCCTGGTTTAGAGCTGTAACAGTTTTTGTAAAGTCTTTTTCTTAAACTGGATTTACTTCTGACTCCAATACATTGTGTGTTGACTGCATCCTCTCCTTTCTGTCAACTCACACTAGTTGTGTGTTCAGTCCAGCATGTAGCATGACCACCAGACAGCTGGAGTCACAGGACCAAGGAGTTCCCTTTGATGAGCCTCTCCGTCTACATATTAGGCTGTAAAACCTCAAACCTGTTGACTCCTGGGGCCAGGATTACAAAACTGGAGTAACACACCCGCTATCTCTCTCTGTTACCTGGGTTGACTTAACAAGACATTCACGATCCTGATAAGTGGTACTACGAAACTGGATATCAACTCATTCTATAAATCCAGGGTTGTTAATTTTTTTAAGGGGTGGAGTCTGCAGCATCTGACCATCACAAACATGGAGAACCCTGCAGGACAGCCTACTTTACCTGGAGGAGTAGACAGTTATTCTGCAAAAACACGAAGAATTCAAACACATCATCAGGACAAAAGTAACACTGCTGCTGTGGCAAAATCCAGGAAGGAATGCTGGCACAAAAATTTCTGTTAATGTGAAAATTCCTGATATTAAACAGTATTAATTCACGGGACAATAAAAATGGACAGCAACTCTGATCACTCAGTTTGAGTTTATTATGGCACAGACATTTGGAGCAGAGCCCTTCCTTAGTGTCCTTTTTGTGGTTTATATTTTCCACTGAGTTCTTTTGAGACCATGCCCCCCTGTGTGAACGCATTTTGTGTTGGAATATTAGCATTCCAAAATTTGTTTCTGCTGTCATACCTCATGTGTGACCATTACTATTAATCTCATTATTTCAGATGCGCACAGTGGACAAACATAGCGTAGTCCATCTGATAAAAGTGTTTATCTTTGGTACAGGTTGTCATCAAAAGGATTGCATCTCTCTCTTAAAACTCCCTCTCCTAAGTTCTCCCCTCACGATCCAGGGACCAATAGGATCTTCTAAGAATGGGCAGGCCATTTTCGGAGGAGAGCTGATTGGTCAGGAGGTGTTGCTTTTATACTCGTTGATCTCTTATCCAGATCTGCTAACCTGCTCTGGAGCAGGTTAGCCATTCAGCATGAGTTACCATGGTGATTTATCCCAGTTGGACGTAAACCAGTGTGAAAGGACGGAAAATCCAGAGTTAAGCCTCAAGTTATCTGGATAAAAGAAAATCCAGCTTTGTATTACAGGCCTCTGGTCTGGCTTTGTTCATTATGTTGGCTTGTTGTTGTAGGGTCTGGTGCTGACATGGGGTATTTTATTTTGAAAGTCAACTGTGTGCTTAATGTGGGCTCTGTGACAGTTGTCAAAAATCAACTGTTAAAGTTGGACCCAGAATACAGGTGGAGACAGCAAAGCAGGTTAAGGGGTTTAATCTAAGTCTGATGAATGAATGAATGAATGAATGAATGAATGAATGAATGAATGAATGAATGAATGAATGAATGAATCCAGAGGGCTGCAGAGAGGAATACGAGGAAGGACTGAAAAAGATTAGTTACAGAGCAGGATTAGTCATACTGGCTGTAGTACAACTGCATGAGCTGGAATACTCTGGCGCCGGTCCACACTTTAGCCAGGGCTTATGAACCGGCGCTGATGATCCCTGATGAACTGCAGGTGTGTCTGAATCAGGCGCTGAAGAAATCCAACAGGCAGGGGGAGAGAGAGAGAGAGAGAGAGCAGAGCTCCACACAGCCAGAGGGATCATAACAGCCTCAGAGCCTGACGTCCTCTCCTGCTCTCCTGTTCCTCCCAAATTGATGTGTCGTTGCTCCGCCATCTTGCAGAGGTAGGGATCTTGTGTGTCTGATCCAGAGAGCTTTGACCTTACAGAGCTGAGACCCAGCTGGAATGCAATAAAACTGAGCCAGTGAGTTAAGAAATTAAAAAGAGATGACATCATAAATTAAATTCCTGATAATCAACAAGACAGCAATGCATTAGCAAAATTTAGGCCAAGGATCAGAAATCCTGTAGCCTGAATAAACCACCTAACTGGGAAGATACTTTGTCAGGTTGATTGTGACTGAACGTGAGAATGAGGTATGGCACATGTGAAAGAAGTGCAACTTGATCACCCTGAGCAGGGTGAAGCTTGTGATAAACATTAAACTCTAAAAACATGACAGACAAATGTGAAGTCCTGATCATGTAGGGCGGTGTCTGTCATGTTCTATTCCCTGAACTCATTTTAATTCTGCCCATGGTTTTAAACTCTCTCATATCATAAACCAGCTTTTCTGAATAATTGAGTACCTTTGATCCCTGCAAATTTGTCCCTTATTGCTTCCCCTCCATTTACATTGTAGCACACTACAGTCACCTTTGTGCCCTAAATTCAATTGCTTTTCTCCCTTTCTTAAACAAATCTAATTAGCACTCTTCGTGCTTACGTAAGAGCTGCAGAAAAGAAATGGTTTCCTCTCGGGGGGCAGAGCGGGCTTTTCCATTCAGAATATGACAACCATGTTTTAAATTATGTCAAACGCTGGCGCCCCCTCCCTCTGCTGGAATGTCTCCTTTAGCAGCAAGGAATTTTATGGCCCTACCTTCTCTCTGTTGTTGGGACACTGGGGGACAAAAACCCGCTCTGACCCCATGGGGGCATCTGCTCTGCTCACCACCTAGCTGCACATTGTGACTGCAGCATAACTTCGCTGTAAGACGTCACGAGTCATTGTGCCGGCTCGTTTTTGTGTCTCGGGACAAAGCGTGAAATAGAGAAAAGAAAACAATCCAGACGCCTCCTCTGAAACGACTCAGCCTGCCCCCTTTTATAATGTGAGCGGGGGTCAGCTTTGTTCAGACTCACTGATAGTTGTCGTGTCAGAGAAAGCACCTTTCAGAGCACATACCTACATGTTGTAATTAGGTTAGCCGTTTCCCTCGCTGATGGCTCTGTCCTCTAAAGATTAACTCTCGCTCTGCAAAATTACACAAATCAGACTCTCATGTTTGAGCTGTATATTCATCTTCTGTGACTGAGAACCCGCTGTCCAAACCTCAGGCACGCACAGGCTGTAATAAAAGATGTCTGAAACAATGGCTTGTCACCACAAGTATAAGTGTTGTTTTTCTTTCTTGCCTTTTTGTAAATATCTGCCCGAATCATTTCCCTTTGTGACAAATAATCCGTCAGAGAGCATGAGAACCAGAGGAGGACTCATTGTCTCGGTGGAAGTTTCCAGATGTGAGGATGAAAGATGAAGTTTTGGATGTTGAATTTATCACATCTGTTTTTCTGTCCTGCCTCATGAGAAAAGCTGTCGTCTTAAATTCATTATTTATTCTCCATGTTTTATGCATAAGAAGGAAAATGTTCTGGGATCACGCTCCAATGACCAATATTTTTAATTAAAATAAGTGGTTTGTTTGTGGGTCAGAATCCCAACTAAAAATATTCACTAAACTTGAATAGTCCTGGAAAAAAAAAAAAAAAAAAACTTCTGAAAGTTTCAGCGTATCACTGAGGCATCATTAGCCATTCACTAGTGGAGCTTCTGAGTCCAATAAAGCTAAGAATGACTGATAAAAACAAAACAAAACCAAAAAAAAAAAGATTCTTGCTTTTGTCAGAGTTTCTTTCTAGAAGAAAAGTCTGAACTGAGCTTTTGTAAACACAACCTCGGTTTAAGTTCAAGTCCCCACGAGGACTTTCTAAGTGATCTTGTAAAAATCTTACTTCTATTTATGCCTGGTCGTAATCTACAGTTTAAAATGAGATTTATTAGTGCCAAAATAGGTTATTTCTAAGTTTTTCTCAGTTCTCAGTTTCCCTGTCCAAGTTGTCTAGGACCAGATTGATGAACGGCATGTGGAAGTCCAGATGAGAAAGCCGTCAGAGAAGAAGAAAGCTAAACAGGAGAGTGACAGAGCACAGGCTAAAACACAGGTTAAACCGTTTGTGATAATGTTCATTCCAACCCACTTGCAGCAGAGTCCATCAATAAAATGACGAGTGAGGTTACGTTAGCTCTGCTTGGTGAGGTTGGAGTTGGTAGATGAGCTCTGGTAGGACAGAACCAGGACTCACTAACATTAAAAGGACATGTTTCAGAGCACCGGGCTGTGAGTAACACTAAACAGATAGTCTGCTCACCTTCTGGACTCTGAACTACAAACTGAGTTTAAAAAGTTTGATTGTTTTCACATTTCAAACAATACAGCTACGTTACAAAAAGTTTTCTTGAACAAAGTACAGAAGTATTAAAGACGATCTGCTCACCATTCCTCTTTTCATTTGCTAAAAAACAAAAACAAATCGCACGCCTTGATAAGAGTCAGAGGCCTGGACTACAAAGCTGGATCAACACATCCGGAATCTCTCTCCATTACCTGGGTTGACTTCACGAGACATTCACAATCCTGATAAGAGGTACTACAAAACTGGATATCAACTCGCTCAGTGAATCCAGAGTCTTCCAGCTTTGATCAGTGCGTGCTCACATTAAAGGGGTGGAGTCTGCAGCGTCTGACCAATCACAAACATGAAGAGACAGGAGAAAACCTGCAGCGCAGCCTACTTTACCATGGAGGAGCAGACAGTTATTCTTTAGAAATACAAAGAATTTAAACACTTCATCAAGGCTCCAAAAGCAACACGGTTACTGCAGCAAAATCCAGGAAGGAATGAGGCCAGAAAACTGAAAATTAATTCATGGGACAATATAAACAGACATCACTCGGATCACTCAGTTTGAGTTTATTACAGCTCAGACGTTTGGAGCAGAGCTCTTCATCAGTGTCCAAACTTTGGTTTATATTTTCCATTGAGTTTTGTGGCTCAGCGAACAGTCTGAGCGCGTTTTGTGTTGGAATAAACAAAATTAATATTAATTCCTCAACTCCCATGTAGTTGCGCGTTCCATAAATTCCTGTTTCCGCAGTTCTGCCCTGTGTGACCATTATAATTAACATCATTATTTATGATTTATATTTAAGATGCAAACTGTGGAGCTAAACAGACCTGGCGAACAAGAACAAAAACCTCCTTCAAAGCGATCAGTGACAAGCCTTTATTTCTTCACTCTGTCTCTGATGTTTGGATAAAATCAACTGAATTTATTTATTTATGGATCCATCAGCTGACAAATGAAGTTCAGTCCATTTGATGAAAATCTGAATGTCTTGTACAGGATGTCATTGTGGACATCAAAAGGATCGCATCGCTCCCTAAAAACTCTCTCTCTCTCCGAAGCGCAACATTGACATGATCTTCTAAAAATGGGCAGGGTCTTTTACAAGAAAGCTGATTGGTCAAGAGGTGTTGTTTTTCTACTCCTTGATCTCTTATCAAGATCTTAACTTGCTCTGGAGCAGGTTAGCTGTTCAGCATACGTTACCATGGTGATTTATCCTGGTAAGAAGTGAACCAGCTTTGTAGGACAGAAAATCCAGGTTTACCCAGAAGTTATCTGGCTAAGAGAAAATCCAGCTTCGTAGCACAGGCCTCTGGTCCTCACGACTGTTGGTGCTGGTTCTCATGGGAAACAGAGTCTTTATCCTGGAAAAACACCAGCTTTTCCTGATAGTCTTCACGGCCCCTTTAAGTTGTCTCCTGAAGTGATTTAGCAAACCTAAGTTTCGTGTACTTCACTTACTGCAAGGGATGTTTTTTAGTCATTATCACCTCGGGAGTCATGCAACATTAAAGAAAACGAAGGACAGATGACTCATTTTTATATTTTTTACACTTTTGTATAAATATTCAAAAAAGTTATTCAAATATCTTTATGGTGTCTCACCCCACGGTGCTTCTGTAGACAGACTGCCAATGCATTGACATACAACAGAAATCAGTTTGGCTGCAGTAAACTCCAAAACTAACACCGTAAAATTTTTTACTGTAACATAACATTAATTAATTTTACAGTATCCTGACTGTAAAAATGCACGCCAGAAAATGACATTATATCAGGGCTATGATTTATGGACACTAGGGCTGTTGGGATACAGGGGTTTTCATCACAACTGTCTCTTTCAAAAACTAAAAATAGATATTGTCCCTAAAATAACCACACAGTGATACAGTTGGCTGATTTTAACTGGGTGAATTCTGCCAGAGAGCACACCGTTTGTGAAACCTGCATCAGTAACAGCACACACTCCTTCAGGTAAAGTGATGACAAACTACGTTTAGCTTTTGTGCTCTTTGGGAAAAGAAAACAAATAATGTTCTGTAATGTATGTCAAAAAAGGCTTTGATAAACAGTTAAAATGAAAGCCTTCAATCTTCATGACTGAGTTGCTTTATTTTGTTTTGAAGGCACTGAGATGTTTTATCCTTGAAGAAAAATAAAAGAAAAAAAATGAAGGGAAAAGCAATAAATCAAAAACATAATCAAGGGGAAACCATTAAAGACATCTCAATTTTAAGTTACAAACAGCAGTAACTTTATTTGTCCCCCTTGGAGAGATCTGAGTTTTAGCATGAGCGATGAGCAACAAGTTAAAGTGGAGTTGTTAGCACACCTGAGAAAGCATTAAACATCTGTTCTCTCAAGTGAATCTTCTTAAAATCATCTTTCACTTAAAAAATAAACAAATAAACCTTCCCAGCAACCTCTGGAGTAAAATGTTTCATTCCGGTATCTGATTAGAGATCTAATTGGGCCACTCGAGCCTGCTTTCAGTCTGCTTTTTTATGTGTTTCCCTGCCAATTGTAACAGCAACTTATTTGTCTGGGTCTGTGCTTCAGAGGAGGACCAGATGGTGTACTCAGAGGCCACACGAAGGAAGTCTGAGGGTCTGTGTATGAGCCCCGGGTCAAGGATGGACAGGATGTTGATAAACTAACAAACCATGAAACCTTGACTCCATAAGAAGGAAAAAAGGAAATCTCTCTCTCTCTCTCTCTCTCTTTCTCTCTCTCTCTCTCTCTCTGTCCATCCAGCTGTCCTCATCTCCCCCTCTGAGTCCAAACTGCATGGTCAAACATTTATTTCCCCCTCGTTTTACCTCCAGACTGAGCCCTTCCAGCTATTTTCTCTCACCTTTCTCTGCCTGTGTGTCTGTCTCGTCCTCTCCCACGGCCTGCAGCCATGAGGTGCACAGATGTGGTGCTTAATTAGCGTTTCCTTATCAGCAGGCAGCTCACCTACAGTCCAGCCGAGCCGGGTCTGCAAACAAGAACATACAGCAACGACAACAACATGGATGACAACGATGCCAGTTTTCTACTTCCTATGCTCTCCTGTCAAGTCATTTATGAATCCAGGATCAAGAGGAGAATGAGGAAGGAGGGACGAGGGGGAAGGGAGGGAGGAGAATGTCTTGACACAGACCTCTGACGGCCCTTTCGCTGCGCCCAATAAAAGCAGTGATATATGTTCATGTGTCGCCCATGTGTGATGCAGCCAGAGCTCTAACAGAGCGAGACACAGAAGGGAGGTCCAGACATCGGGACATATTAGTTGCTTGTTTCTGTTTTTGATGACAAAGGAAAAATCTTGGAATTATCAAGAATTGGCTCCTGAAAATATACAACCCCAATTCCAATGAAGATGGGACATTTTTAAAACGTAAATAAGAACAGAATACAATGATTTGCAAATCCCTTTTATCCTATATTCAACTGATTGTTCAAACCGATAACTTTTTTTTTGTTTTTTCCAAATATTCACTCATTTTGAATTTGATGGCTGTAACACGTTCCAGAAAAGTTGGGACAGGGTCAACAAAGACTGGAAAAGTTTAGGAATGCTTAAAAAACACCTGTTCTGAACATTCCACAGGTGAACAGGTTCATTGGAAACAGGTGAGTGCCATGATTGGGTATAAAAGGAGCATCCCTGAAAGGCTCAGTCGTTCATGAGCAAGCATGGGATAAGGTTCACCAATTTGTAAACAACTGTGTGAGCAAACAATCCAACAGTTTAAGAACAATGTTTCTCAATGTACAGTTGCAAAGAATTGATGTATTTCATCATCTACAGTCCATAATATCATCAAAAGATTCAGAGAATCTGCAGAAATCTCAGCACGTAAGCAGCAAGGCTGAAAACAAGCGTTGAATGCCCGTGACCTTTGACCCCTCAGGCAGCACTGCATTAAAAACCAACATCATTGTGTAAAGGATATTACCACGTGGGCTCAGGAAGACTTCAGAAAACCATTGTCAGTTAACACAGTTCATCACTACATCTACAAGTGCAAGTTCAAACTCTACCATGCAAAGACAAAGACATATATCAACAACACCCAGAAACACCACCGGCTTCTCTGGACCCGAGCTCATCTGAGATGGACTGACGCAAAGTGGAAAAGTGTGCTGTGGTCTGACGAGTCCACATTTCAGATTGTTTTTGGAAATCATGGACGTGGTGTCCTCCAGGCCAAAGAGGAAAAGGACAATCTGGATTGTTATTAGCACAAAGCCACTTACTGACTGTTGTTAAAAGGAAAGGTGATGGAACACATTTGGAAATAGAACCCTGTCCTAGCTTTTTTGGAACGTGTTACAGGCATCAAAAAATGAGGGAATATTTTTAAATAAGTAAGTAAGTAATTAAATAAATAAATAAATAGCTACATGGTAGCGCAGCTGCAGCAAGAGGGTCACTGGTTCAAATCCTGGTTTGGGCACGGTGTGCCTTTCTGTGTGTAGTTAACATGATCTCCACGCGCATGTGTGGGTTCTCGCCGGGTACTCCAACTTCCTCCCACAGTCCAAAAACATGCTCATCAGGTTAATTGGTGATTCTAAATTGCTTATGAGTGTGTGTGTGTGTGAAAGGTTGTCTGTCTCTGTGTGTCAGCCCTGTGATTGGCTGGAGATCAGTCCAGAGTGTACCCTGCCTCTCGTCCTAGGACAGCTGGGATAGACTCCAGACACCTACGACCCTGAACAGGATAAGCAGTACAGAAAATTGAAAAAATAAATAAAGATAAAGTTCAGTTTGAACAATGAATATCATGTCTTTGTTGTACACAACATCCATACTTCATTGGAATTGGGTTTGACATTCTTTCATCGGTTAAGTCAAGTTAAGTTTCATCGGGTCACTGAGGTTAAGACTTCTTCTCTTGTGCACTGCCATTGTTTGAAGTCAGACTAGCAACAAGAGAGGTCAGATATCTGTTTGATGACACCAAAAAGGGTTCATGTGTCGAGGAAAAGGGCCTGAATGTTCTGGAATAACCTGAAAATGTCATAAGTTTATGAATGAGGAGAAGATTGCTCAGGGTCACACCACAGACTGCATGACAAATGGACATAGTCTCCTCGATGTCACCTGAAACTGTTTGAGATCAGGGAGGATCCATGAGATGTGGAAAGCTTCAGAACATGTCTGGGTTGTGATGGCACCCCGCTAGTTAGCTGTGCTGGTGAAGATGGCTACTGTGAACATTTAAAGATGTTTTTTGAAAAATATGGTTCATTTGGCAGATGAAATTATAATCAGTTCTAACTGATATGCAGGTCAGCTCACACACCATCAGTTCATTGTTATTCCAGCTGTCACTCACTGATGTTTGCCGGATCATTAAACATTTGTATAAAAGCTTTGAGGTTGTTGCACTTCTGTGTATTTGTGCTCTTGAAAGGTTTTTCCTCTTATCTCCTGTCTGCAAAACACTTAACTTTTGTTTTCATCAAATCTACCTTCAGACACAACTAGAAAAGTTCTATAAGTAACCAAAACAAGGCTAACATAATTTCAGTCACAATGTCTCATCTAGTTCTTTTGCTTTAAACAAAAAAACAGAAAATAACTGTTTGCACGGCTGCTGCAGGACGAACTTGACCTCTTCCCACTCATGCTGCTTTCTCTCTCAAGACCTCTGACCTTCAGCAAAGGCCCAAAGCCACCAAGTCGGTGAGTTACATCATGATCAAAATGTCCTGTGGGTTAAGATGCTTCAGAGCAGATGTTAAACAGTGACCCCTTGAGCTACTTCACCTGAAAAATCTAAAGTAAAGTTCATCTTCAGAATTAAGCAGTTCAAACTACCAACAAAGGTCAAAGGTGAAAACACCCTAACAATGATACAGAAACAGGTTTCGTCTTGTATGAGTTCCTCCACCCACATACAAACAGACTTTTTTACCCTCTGGTGAGGTGCCTGGATCAGCAGCTGAGCAGGTACATCACAGGTGAAGATATGTTGCTTCAGGATCCCTGAGTCCTGTCCATATGAGGCCATCTGTGTTTATTCTCATCCTTGGTCCATCCCTTTGCCTGCTTTGCCCCTTTTCAACAGAGCTGGTGCTAGTGCCTGGAACTAGCAATGGTTCTTTGTGCTTCCACCAGCAAAGCACTGGATCCAGGTGCTAAAAACTGGTGCTTAGCAAGCACCAGCTCTTTGCTGGGCCAGAGCGAAGCACTGTCTATGTTGGCAGGGGTGGGGGATGGGGTTACCATGACCAATGATCCGATTTAAAAAGAAAAGCTGTCAAGCAAGTCATCTGTTATTTTGTTGGAGTTGCCGTGAGCTTCCTTTGGTAAACAGCTATGTACTGTAGCGTCTCTAAAAAAGACCCTCAGACCTTATCCAGGTTTGATCTCAATGGTTTACGGAAACACTTAACACCTGTTACTGCTGGCCGTAACCCCCTCCCCCCCCCCAAAAAAAAACAAAACAAACAAAAAAAAAAACAAAAAAACGAAGAGAAGAACGCGATTTGAACCAACTAAGCACCAGCACTGAATGAACACCTGGTTCTTTTTGACAGAAAAGGGGTACTTGTAAAGGCCCATTCATCCTCCCTTTATGTACGAAAATGTAAACATCCATTTCAAACAACGTTACCGTTCCCGTCACTGCTTACATACATAACCAATAAATCCACTAGGGGGGGCAGCACAGAGTCAAAAGTTTATGACAACAACAAACTCAAAAACAAACATGGCGACTGGAAGAAATATAGTTAATGTACGTTTTGCATAAAAGACAAAAACAGAGAAGCAAGTTCCTCACCAGCTCGCTGCATTTTTCTTAAGAAAGTTCCGCCATTGTTGTTTCTTCTTCATGTCTCACTAGAGCTATGTATCAGGTGGTAACAGCAACACTTCCCCCAGTTTCCAGTGATACTGCTCCGTTTGGCCCGTATCTGTAAGCTTTGTAAAATGTGCAGAAATAATGAACACAGAACACAGACAGAAGGCTCTGTCTGTATCCCTGTTTAACGTTGAGCATAAAAGAGCCTTAATGCTGACATCTTGTTTTAACTTGGAGGAGGAGTCCCATTAGCACACGCTGAGACCCTCTATTAATATTCAAAGACACCACAGGATCTTTTTTTACCCTGAAGTCTTGGCGTTTATTCTCCAGATAGAGCGCTGACATGCGAGAAGACGGAAAGAGAGACTATAGTCCACATTAGTGCAAATGACTCCTGCTGTCTCTGACCTGATTTCACATGCAGCTCTCGCCCCTTTGGTCCTTTCAGTCAGCAGAGACAAGAACTCGGCTGCTCTCTCCAATGATTCATGTAAAATATATTCAGATCTTAGAGTATTTAAAGACCTTTATTCAGAAGAAAACCCCTCTCAATTCTTCAGAAAAAAAAAAAAAATCCTATTATCAAATGATCCTTTGGTACTGTAGAGATTTAGACTGGGGTTGTTCCCCCTGATCAGATTGGACTCTGAAAGGTCGGTGTCTTTTCCTGGTTCTCCTGTCCCACCGTGTGTTCAGATGAGGTTAGACAGGGTTGGCAGTGAAGTTATTACTGTTTGGAAAGTTGCTATCAGGATCAACCCAGAGTGCTTTGGGTCTCAGAACCTTAAAATAGATCTACACAAATTACTTTTTAACCACTTCAGACCTCTTTGCATCCTGAAATGAAGAAATCTGGGATGAAAAAGCATGCCCTCTACAACTGTCCTCACAATAAATCTTAATGATGTTTCACACAAGAGAATCAGCTGCACAAGAAGCTTAAAATGTTGGAAAGGAGGCTGATTTTGCTAAATGCAGAGATACAGTAATGTCACCCTTTGATCTTATTGTGCAACAAGACTGCGGATTTCTCCATTAATTTCCTTTTGTGCTGTATCAGTCGGCACAACTTTAAAATAGTCGTAGTGAAATTACTTATTTTATATACTTCTTAAATAAACATTCATATGCTCTCTTCTATATTTTTCTCATTTTTTCAGAAACTCACATCCCTGCAGTCTTGCCTTGCAAGTTATCAGCTACTGGTGTATGAAGTTTATGGTTTTGTTTCTGCAGTAACTTACATTATGTTAGCATTTTCTCCTGCAGTTATTTCTGTTTTTCTTACATCAATTACTGTTCAACTTTAATAGGTTGCTATGCAAGTAAATATTTCTCATAGAGAATCATCATTTTACTTTTAATCATAAAGAAACACCCATCTACTCAGTCTGACTTTTATTTATTTATTTTTAACTTCAGTGCTCTTTAATCTTTAATTCTCATTTATTTTTCCCCAATTCACTTTTATTATTTAACACCTTGGTGTTTTTTGTGCCTTTATTTATTTTTTTTTTTTTACTTTTATCCTTACCCTGCTTTTATCTTTTTATACTGTTTACAATCTTATTGCCTTTTTAATACTCTGGCTTATTGCCACTACTCTATTCTATGTATTTTCTTCTTTATTTTTAGGTCACCGTCGAGCACATTTTATCAGATCTTTTGTCATAACTTATCTGATCTATTATGAAGATTATTTTAGTCCATGACGTCCTGATACTTCAAAGTAACAGAAGATTTCTCCGTCTTGTTATCTCTCTCATCAGCTCGTCTGCTAAGAAGTCTGTAGCCTCAGTGTCGAGCTTTCTGTCTCATCCTGTCCTTGGGTAAGTTTAGGGAGGGGGGTCTTCCTCCTCCTCCTCCTCCTCCTCTGTCCCTCCATGTGTTCAGGCTGGAGAAGGAAAGGCTCAGTGACGTCACGTGAGGCTGGTCTTGCCGTTTATTAGCCAGGGGAGCCAAGTGCCAGGTCGCACGAGCTCCACACTGCAGCTCTGTCCGGCCAGCGGCAGAGAGGATGTCCCGCTAACTCCTCCAAAACTTTCTAGAAACTAAGTCAACAGACAAACACAGAGACAGACAGACTGACTGACAAAGTGTCGCAACTCGCCTCACTCCTCTGTCAATGAAACTTTATCTGCGTTCAAGTGTGTTTACTTTTTGAACTAAAGTCCGCACACACACTTTGACAACTTTTGTGAATGAGCCGGGTCACGCTTGCGTAAAAAAGTACTTTTCATTTTAACTTTTTTTTTCTTTTTCATAAATTGGATAAACTTTTATCACTTTTAAACTCGTGATGGCTGTCCTGTCACTAGCGTTGGTACTTGTAGGATTTGTGTTGACTTCAGCTGACAAGGTAAGTGTCTGAACCGCTTCTTGGATGCTTTATTTCACTCTCAAATATACATGTCAAGCTCAGACACCGTTAATTTTAAATAAATCCAGCTGTTCGAACGTTATAGTTCAGTTTATCGACTCAGCGACAGGTTTAGGTGTGTGAGAAGTTTCTGTAAATGCGCACACTGCTTCCTCTGTGAAATCCATGTTGACACTGCACACGCATGTTACATAAGACGCGCAAAATAGAGGCATTTTTGTTAATTTTTTACAAGCAGCTCAGCCTGCTGTAACTGCAGCTGGACATCTCAGACTATTAGGATTTCCTCCTCCTCACATTTAACGAGCTTTCTTTTCCCCTCCCTCCTACAGGCTGGTGAAGTAGATAGAGAGGGTAAGTACTCTTTATTTATTCATCTCTCTTCTAGTCGTTTAAAAAGTTGTGAGAAAGAGATTTTTCCTCCACACACTGATAAATCTTCATGCTCTGAGATCAAAGTTGGAGGGGAGTGTGTGTGTTAGTGTGTGTGAGGAGCTCTGTAATACACCTCCCACCCCTCTTTTACCCTCCCACCTCCTCACAGTACCTCTTAAACACACACAACATCCTCCAGCACACACACATACATTCACACACACACACACACTTATATTCCGCAAGCTTCAACGGCTTTGTTATACAGGAAAGAAAATTCCTCTCGTGAATCCTGAACATCTGTTATCCATTGTGAGGTTAAGAAACAAGTGAGCTGCAACAGTGTCCACGTAGGATCCTTTTACACCCGCTGTTATCTTCTGAGCGGCTCAGAGGGCCTCACGCATCAAAGTGACAGCTGCCACTCAGGGCTGGATGCATACTCTACCACCATTAGCTCTTCTTCATCATTATCAGGCTTGTAAAGCTGTTACTTCTCCCATTAAGTGTGGTTTCTCTTCAGTTTTTACCCCCAGTGGTGCACGAGTTAAAGTAAACAGGCCTCAAGCAAGAACCCCTTGTACCACTTGTAACATTTTGTTCCCAAGCAAAATGTACAAATACGTGAGGAGAACTTTGAGGCTTTGCAGATGTTCTCAAATTAGGAGCTAACCTTGGGAATTTAAGAGTGACAAAAGAAGGAGCTGAGCCTCTGCAGGTTAATCACTGTGACGTTTTAAAGCACGTTTAAAAGCGCATCCCTTCATGTAACCATGGTGATGTCACCCTTTGGTTTCTGAAGAGGCACTCTGGAGCTTAAAGATGATTGAAATACTGACTCCTGACTGAAAAATTAAAGTTCTGGCTGCACTTTCAAAATAAAGGCTTGAAAATGTGCAGGTCACCGTGAACTTGTCGGGGAATTTTTAAAAAGATCATTGCTTTTGTGAAGGCAGCATACAGAAATCTGCATTCTACATGGTAAAATACTTTAATTTGATGGACTAAAGCAGGATGTTATTTGAAAAACATAAATGTTTGCAGTGTTTTGTGTTACTTTATAACATAAACATTAAATTTTACTTTTGGCGACATCGCTCTTGAATAAGTACAGACATCGGCCATCAGTCAGATGATCTTAACTTCTCAGAATTAAGCTCTAAAGTAGTTTCATTTTTTCCTGGCAGCTTGTTGTGATCATGAACTGAGGCAGAGGTTGTGAGTTTAAGGCCCTGGTTATGCGTTATAACACACAACAACTCAGGCATTGTGCTACAAGAATCTGAGATCAAGGACATCAGATTTTAAAAAACTTTTCGTTCTATCTTTTTGTCTTTTTCCTCTTCATGGTCAAATTTTCAGTCTCAAATCTTTGCAGGAGTTTAACAGACTTCTGTTAAAGGAGAAAGTGAAAAGTTTCCCTTATAACCTTTGTAATCCTTCCTTTTCACTCTGAGAGATTTTGAAGTGTTTAAGAAGATGAGAAGTGTTGGAAGTGTTCAAAATTTTGATGGCGAGTGAAGGATGTGAACTGTTTGTCCATGGAGTGAACGACCTCAGGAAACCTAACATCTTTCTATTTGATTTATTAATTTATTTATTAATCCAGAGAGACTTGATGCACTCTGTGGCTTTGTATTTTCAGACAAAAACTGATTACCAATCCCTGCTTTAGTATCTGCAGCTCAGTTCATCAAATCGTACTCACACCCAGAGGAGCACATGTTAGTTCATCTTCTAATTAATGTACTCAATAATGAATCAACAGGACTGACGTTAATTTTAGGAACATTTCCTCAATATTTGCTCTACTTCATAGAGTGGTATAGAATTTTTAATACACATTACAAGAGTTACACACACACACACACACACACACACACACACACACACACACACACACACACACACACACACACACACACACACAAAAACACACATAACCCTCCAGCCTCTAGTCTATACAAAAAAATAATAAATAAATAAAATCGATCTAATCAATACTGAAAAACTGAGGAAACTATCAAAAAATCTTGATGAGGAAACACCGAAAGTAGCTTCAGATCTTAAAACTCAAGATAAGAAACTAAATCAACCAAATTAAAAGAAACAAATGTGATAAAAGATGAAAGGATTACATCAGTAAAAGAGAATAAGATGCTACTCTGGAATTTAAAAATAAGGTTCCAGAAATCTGATGAAACAACTGAATAAAAAGATAACCAGTAAGTTTTAAACAGACAAATATAAATAAACAAACAAATAAACAAATACATAACAAATAAATAAATAGATAAATAAATAGATAAATAAATAGATAGATGGATAAATAGATAAATAGTTAAAAAGTTACATAAATAAATAAGATGGGTTAAAACTCCATTAAAATACAGTCTAAAAAGGTAGGGCTTGAGTTAGCTATTAAAAATGATTCAAATGTTTATGGATATTATACCAAAAAGAATAGTGAAATACACACCCTGTGATTTCAGCTCTAAAATATGTGATTTGAAATATCTGAGACTCTGAATAATAGGCAACTTTTCTTCCTTTAAACAAAATCCATTTTATCCTGGAACAGTCTAGTATATTTTGAGATCTTTAAACATATATGTTAAGTTAAAGGCACAGGTGGTAGTCACCTAGCATGAATTTGAATGTAGCATCTCCTCAGGACTCTGCTCAGCCCCTGCCCCCCACACTCAGAGCTCCTCCAAAACAACGACCCCATTCACATGCACAAGCATCACTTATTCACAACCATATGATTGTGACTGATTCAAAACCACAGACTCAAACCTGTCCTCAGCACATACTTTTTGTTTGCTGTACATTAACCAGTAATCTGGGTATAGGTAGTTTTTCTGCCGTTCTCCAGCGTACTTGGATCCCTCTTGGTTATACGCCTTGAATCTGGATTATTGCACGCCAGTGAAATGTACGCGCAGGAGGCAGAACGACAGGACGGGATCTGATTGGTTTAACAAATTGGATCCCAAACACCAGGATTGGTTGGTGTTTTCCAGGTTTACTCCTGCTGTAGACAGCAGATATCTTTCACTCTGTTTTAAGAACACATCATGCATTGATTAACATCAGGACATAAAGATCCTTTTAAAAAATAAAACAAAAAGTATATCTAAATCTGATTACCAACACTGACTTTAAGTTTATGATTGATTGGCTAGAGCAGCAACTATAACATCTTGTCAAACTGTGGAGACCTGTAGTGGCCGTAGACTGACTAGGGGACGTCCAATGATGCACTAAAATACCTCAGAGTACTCTGAGGAGACACCAGGTGTAGCTTTTTGTCTGGAAGTATGCACATGCTGCTGTTATGAGCTCTCTTCTTTGTGGACAACTCTACAAAACAGACTTTGATCGCAACACAAACCGCAACTTACGGTATCTTGAAGTAGTCCAGTGGTTTCTTAAAATAACTGAACTGTATCTCAGTGTAATTTAACGTTACATATCAACTCTGTATTGATAACAGTTAGTGCTGTTATTGATGACTTTAAAGTTTAACATGGCAAGCTGTTTACATGTTGAGTGAGTAATGAGCAGAGCCAGTAGTAGCTAACAGTATAGCAAAGCTATATATGACCTGGAGTGGTGCCAATCTCCCCATGTGGTCACTTCTTTCTTAAGTTTTGTCAGTCCAATCAACAATACAAGTTTATTTACCAAGTAGTAATTGTTTTCTAACGCACCATTGACACCTAAGTGAGGGAGAAAAGCTGTTAAAAGTTGCACAACAGCTTGGTTACAGCTAAGTTAATTACAGCTCCATCTACAGGACAAAAGACCTCTCTTCTTTTAATAGTGATATATAGGTCACTGTAAGGGCACAGCCTGCATTCTTGATGGAAAGCAAGTATTGAAAGTGCACCAAATCTTACTCAAACAACAACAACAACAACAACAACAACAAAATAATTTCATTTAATGGTCTGGAATTTCCTGAAAAACACAGATGATGTCTCTGTCCCTGCACTCAGATGGATGCACTTTGTTCAATTCAAAAAAGGGATTTTTCAAGAGACTATTGCAAATAAAGTGACCAACTAATTAAATCATGAAAGCATTTCTTACTCCACACGTGTTAGTCCAAAATAAAATGATTGTTTCTCTGAAGTTACAGATTTGCAGTCAGCCACAGCTCACTGAGACTGCCTCTTTAAACATTAACTAGCAGAAACAAAAGCAGTACACTGACCCATATATCTGATTTGTTTTATAAACGCACTTTCCAAGTCCGATCAGCTCTAACCACAGTGACTTACCCATTGTGCTGTGATGTTGAATGCTTTAAACGTGAAGCGGCAGCCGTGGGAAGTTGTGATTACATTAAAAATAATTCCATAAACCTCTGACATGTTTCAAAGAGACGGTTTGGATGATGATCATCAATCAGGAATAGATTTCCTTACATTTTGCAAACACTGCGAAAGACTGATTAACTTACCACCCCTCTGCTGTTAGTTTTTGAAAATCTTAATGGTGCAGAAACAAAAGGTTTTGAGTGCTATGGAAAGAACACAGTGTGCTGTCTCTTTGAGTCTCTTTAAAGTAGAAGAACCAAAAGAAATCTTTGTTTTTCTTTGTCTCAATGGCAGTAACGGCTTTTTCAATAAGCTAATTCTTTTCCACTATTGTCAACGTCTCCTGTGCTCATTTATTCCTTTAGCTTTTGTCACTGCATCTGTTGACTCTATGAGATTTTTTAAAAATACTTCATCTAAGAAACAGAACCATGTACATTCTACTGTCTGTCACCTAACCCTGTGATACGTTTCTACAGAAAGAGTAAATTTGAATGGTTGTAACTTTGAGCTGTCACTCCTACAGAAACCTCTCATGTATTACACTGAGGATAAATCACTCATATGCATCACTTTCACCATGAAGTCTCTGTATATTATCTACATTTTTTTATCCCCTCAAATGCTCATAAACTCATGTTTTTCACTTCACATTTGTCCATACTGTGCACACTGCCATTATGATTTGTGGAGCATGTCATTTCCTCAGAGGTGTAATTTGAGTTTCACCATTGACACCTGTTTGAATGTCGTCTAGTCAAATCCTACAAGATAATTGCAAGGTTTCGGGATTGGAGAAGCATTTTTTTTCCAACCAAAATCAACCAGAGATTTTCTGAATGCGTCTGCCACGCAACAGAAAAACAAACCATGGCTGGGTGGAAATTTCCTTTAAACAGAGCGTTTCATGGGCCACAGATTTCCTGGTACAACTGTGGCGACCACAAATTAGCCAGTAAAGAAAGGCCCGAGGGGAAATGAGGCACTGTGGAGAAACGACACAGGACTACCATCCAGTATTAGATGCATATCTTTCTTTTTTTTCACTACATTTGTTCTTTAGACATGCAAGAAGCTGCGCTGTTTCTAGACTTTTTAACTCCTTTGAGATGAACTTGTGAAAAATGTGTGTGCTGCCTTATTTTATTTTCTAAAAAGTCCTTTTAATGTAAATACAATGTCAGTATGATACCTTTAATCCATGTTGCTCAAGACAGGGGCAGATGTAAAAGGTCAGCCAAAGGTGCCATGGACCTTCCTTGAAATCCTATCAGCCATCCCTGATGCCAACCCAAATTCCCAGGCTGAGAACACATTTTTGTTTTTTGGAAGGCGGGCTATTATTTCAACCAACTCCAATCTCCAATGAATATGGACTATTTTGCAGCAGGATGGTTCAGTGAGGCATATATAACTGTGGGTTCTTTTGTTCTAGACTTTGGATCAACACAATCATTTTCAGTCCTTTAATAACTGATCAAAGAAGACATAAAATCATAGACTGTATCTGTACCCGTCTGTTTCTGAAATGGATTTTTGTAGCAAACGGCCAGAGCAGCCATATTGGAAATGAGGTGAGCTTTGAGTCTCCACAGTAACAGCCACAGGGCGCCCGTCAGTCACGTGAGCTGAGCTGTGCCTCTGATTGGGCGAACTTGCGATCTTAGTATCTTCTAAACTGCAGAGTAAGGAAAAGATTCACTCCCCCCGTACAGTGCTTGCTGTTAGTGAAATTAGCAATTCAGATGGGAAACATTTTTTGTACAAGGCTGTAAACATGTTGATTTCATCTGTAAAAACAGCTTTTTTTTGGCTTGGTGTGTTTGTGACCTCCTGAGCCAGCCTCAAATGGAAACTCAACAAACTGCAGAATTTAGCATTTTGGCACTGTCTCATATTTTCAGACTGAAGGTTGCTGCTTGCATAAAACAGAGGATATCAATGAGAGATCAATAACTTTTTTTAACTGTCTGTTCCATTTTTTCCCAGTTGTGAATAAATCAAACTCCCATCTTGTGGATTTATTCCTGTTTCTTTAAAGGTCCTGTTAGGAACCTTCTGTTTGCATTGACTTTGGCGCCTCCCTGTGGAGAAAGTGATATCTCTTACATCTCAATTTGCCATGTCATGTACATGTGTATGTCTTGCCATGAATATTTTCTAAAGGAAATATCAAGTTTTAAAGTAGTTTAAGTTGTTTTCTTTGACACCTGTGGGGTTTTCAGGGATTACAGACTTTTTTTTTGATGATCTAGTTTACTTTACGGACCATTAAGAGGCATCATTGTTAATTTTATCCTAGTTCATAAACAGAAAAAAAGCTACAGGAGCTTTAACATTTCTAATAAAATACAAAAAAAGAAAGTTGTGTTTTATTGGTATTGATTTAATTTCATCCTGTTTCATTTCATAGGCCAGCTGAGGAACCGCCTGAAGGAATATGGTCTCGTCACCCCCTTCAGCACGGACTCTCATGGACACTACCTATCACACCTCCTCTCTGCCACCCACAAGCAGCGTGTCAAGAGGGAGGCTTTTTATTCTGGAAGTAATGATCAAAAACTTTTCTTCAACATCACCGCCTTTGGAAAGGAGTTCCACCTCCGTCTGCGGCCAAACAACCGCCTGGTGGCTCCTGGTGCCATGGTGGAGTGGCACGATGAAGTTCAAAGCTTTGGGAACATCAGTGATAGCACCTTGGATGATTCCAGCACCAACCAGACTGAATCTGACTCTGGGGCAGAGAGGATACTTCGCAGAGAGCTGCTAAAGACTGACTGTACCTTTGTCGGTGACATCACAGATGTCCCCGGGGCTGCAGTTGCCATCAACAACTGTGACGGACTGGTAAGTCCTCTGCAAGCAACCTCCCCCCTCCCCCTTCTCAGCCTGTCTTTTCACCAGCAAAGTGCCATGACCTTATCAAGTGATGCTAATGGATTTAAGATGTCCGTAACTCCTGAGTTTAGCCTTTCTTTACGTCAGCACTCGACATTTTTACAGCACATTGTTCTCAGAGATATTCTTCAAGCAGGCAGGGGAAAAGTAGCTTTTTGTGCAGAAGTTTGTCACGGGTGAGTGGCCATCCATTGCACCCAGAAACCCAACGGATTTCCCACCCAACTTCTTCCCAACATAAAACACCAGTTCCTTTTGTGCTCCACAAAAGTCTGCAGTCCTATCCTCCCCATCACCCCTCATAAAACACTTGAGCAGTAATTGAGGAATGACCCGGGCCAAAATCTCCTAAAGTAGGCCAGGGAAACAAATCTTCATTCAAGGAAAACATTCAGTTAGCCAGTGTCAGATGTTCTCAAAGTTATCTGCTGATTGGGTGCAGACTTTGATGCAAGAGAGAGGATGTTTTCATGCATGCCTTTGTCGAGGTAAAAGAATCAATATGTTGGAACGATAACCACCTCTGTCTCTCCAGCTGTTATGTGTAAAAATGTGACCCAGCAATGAATTTATCCTTCTAACAAGTTTGTAGCCACATGCTGCACATTAAGTGCTCCTCTTATATGAAACAATAGCAGGAAAACGTTTAAAGATGACATTTTGCGAGCTAAAATGATCCAGATCCTCTGAATGAACTCCACTGTCTTTGTTACTTTATTGTCACCTGATAAATTAGATGTTGGTAGTTGAATTTTGGGGTTCTGATAAGTCATGGTACCAGATTGTTTTTAGTGATGGAAGTACTTCTTGTTGCAGATTTCTGCCCTGCAATTATTAGAAAGCTAGTGGCTAGCTAATAGAATAGAACTGTCTCATATTTGGGATTAGGATATTATTAATTATTTATTAAAACAACAGTTATCTGTGGCTCTGTTCTGAGAGCTCCCTGCCCCTCAATGTGTGTATGTGGAAGGCCAAAACCACTAAGACTAGGCAAGCTGGGATACAGGACATGACATTTTTTTGTTCTAGAAATGTGTCTAACAAGTGGAATTGTGTAGCTTTAGGGGTTTCGACATTCAATATATATGAAACCAATGGTTATATTTGGCAGCGTGACTGTGCTCTGAGAGCTCCCTGCCCTTCCATGAGTAGATGTGGAATGCTAAAATCACTACGACTATGTACTACTACGTCATGCTGGAACACTGAGGCATTTAGGTGTTCTATGCCAAAGTTAAAGCCTTGAAATGCTTTGTCTGACCTTATATGGATGGATACCAACATATGGTTGGATGGATGTTTTTTCTGATTGTGAATTGCTAAATTGTGGTATTTAATGGTATTTATCTGGATCGATATATTGATCATTTGAGCAAAAATCAAGTTGTATTGATTGAAAGTATAAACATGGATATTTGTCGCCATTTTTACCCTCCGCTTTTATTTTGAAAGTCCCCACACATCCTTTGTTATGACAGTTTCTGCTCAGTCAAAACACCGCTAGCAAAGATAGCAGATAATGGCAAGAAGCTTTCACTCCATTTCTGGAGTAAATCAGCAGTATGGAAGGATTTCAGAATCCAGAGAAAAGACGGATCAGAAGATGGAGCACATACGATGTGTAAACAAAGCCATGGTGAGATAAAATATGAAGGAAACAGGACAAATGAGAGGCTGTTTACATCAAACAAACTGCTTCTGTTTTAGGGTTAGATAAACGGTACAGCACATAAGCAGAATCATGTGGATCTAACATGGTATAACACAAATGTTACCGGGGAACCTTAATGATAAATGATGAAATAAAAAAATACTGTGCTTTTAAAACTGAAAACTGCAGCACTTTAAAGTGAAACACAAGCATTTGTTCACTTTTTTAAATATTTTTTTCATGTAAATGCCCTAAACATTTAGTAAAAAAGTCTAAAAACATATTTTTTTTACTTCACATGAAAAGTAACACAATGTGGTAAACGGATTCACAATATCGTCTGATATCAATCGCAGGCCTTTAAATCGAACTGAATCAAAGTTGTATAGTCGCAGACTTTGTGATATCGGCAAATATCGACTTGTTGTTCTGAGAATCGATATTGTATCATATCGTGTTGAAACTGGTGATTTATACCCCTAGTTTAAACATGTTAATCTGTTGTAGATAATATAAATGTAACTTTTTCTTGTCTGTATTCATCAGACTTTAATACATATTTTGCTAAACTGACGCTGTTGAGGTGGAATCTTTGGTTACCCTCATTAAGGGTGAAATACATGCTTTATTCAGAATGGACCCCCCCCCCCCCCACACACACACACACACACACACTGGAGTCTTTTTCAAGGTTTCAATACTGCAACATCAAGTGCAGCATATCAAAAGACTGCATTTCAAAAGGTAGCACCCATGATGATAGTGAGAGCGCCCCAGGGATTTTACATTTGTTGAACATGAATGCAAACTCTGGCAGTATGTACTTCATCAGAAATATGTGTGTACGTCCGTGCTATTAGTCTGTTCTCTGGATTTGTATCTCAGTGGATGGGAAAGGTGCTCTGCAGGGGTTCGCTTTATCCTCCCCATGTTACAACATGTGGAACAAGGCAGCAGATGTAGACAATGAGTCTCGCAGGAAGGC
Source organism: Labroides dimidiatus (assembly GCA_030710495.1). Lineage (NCBI taxonomy): Eukaryota > Metazoa > Chordata > Actinopteri > Labriformes > Labridae > Labroides > Labroides dimidiatus. The sequence continues at coordinate 7,845,131 of CM061153.1, read as the reverse complement.
GTGGGATTGAGAAGTTTTGATACCCAGCAAAAACCTGGAGGTTATGTGTGATCTTACCTGCATTTGAATGAGGTGGTAGGAGGAAAGTCTAAAAATATGGGCTGAGTAGTGTGGAAAATGTAGACAGGTTCATTCTCAAGTAGAGAGCTGACAGGTGGTGTTTTTGGATTAATGTGAAACTTGATCCGACCCTCAGATCTGCCGTGGAATCGTACACATTTTCTGCTAACAAAGATATTCTTGTAGATGTATATCTAACATTGATACCTGTTTGTCTCTTCTCCCACAACAACTTTCTATTATAGAAGGAAATAGACACATTTTCAGATGGAGACTCTATGTCATCTGAACTTTTCTACCCAAATCAGAAAATATAAACCTGCTGCTCTGACCTAAATCCCTGGCAGAGGAGGACATCCAGCTTCCTCATGAGCCCAGACGGATCTCAGTCTGTGAAAATGATCTGAAAATAGCTCTCCTCTGTACATCCTGGGGCAAAAGTAATTGGTATTTCCATAAATAACATGCTCTTATTGGATCTTTTGTCTGACATGTACGTATGTAGACAAAGGAGTCAGACCATTCACCCTGGCTCTATGACTGATGTAACGTGTGGGTTTATCTCCATTATTAAATTGTTCTCCTTTTTGTCCCCGCAGCCTGAACTTTGTCACTGAAAAGTTATAAAACTGAACTGAATTTATATCAGCTCATTAATGTATCTTCAGTGACTGAATGTAATTGAGATTAAAAAGGACAGTGTGATGAAGGATGAGACTCTTACTGTACTGAACTGAGCTGAATTTAGAAGCAGAGCACTCAGAGGTTCACTTTAAGTAATTTTATCTCCCCGTCCAAATTGCAGTGCTTTCTGATTTTACTCATTCTTTCAAAACCTGTGAAATTTCTTTTGGATTTCACACAGAGAGCTTGGGTTCTGGGGATGATTGCAAAAATAGACAATCGTTAAGTCTTACAGACACAGATACAGGATACGACAATCAAATTATCTGGACTCCTTCACAAAGTCTGTTTGGCTGTTGAGTTTGTGTCTCACAGAGAAAGTCTGAGCTTGTTAGTGTACGCTGCTTTTGCAACAAAGTAGACACCAGTTTTATCTTGCTGTAACTCAGCTGCTTGAGAACAGCAGTGTTTAACAACACAATCAGTTTTTGAGTCACTTAAATCAAGTCTGATTCAAGTTTCTGATTTTTCAAGACATGCCCAGTTCAGATCTTTGAAGGACAAGTCAAGGTCAAGTCTCAAATCAAAGAAAAAGACAAGCCATTGTTCTCAGTCACTCAGGGCAAATGAAGTCCTGTTCATTCGCCCCTAATGGTTCCCAGTTTTTGTATTTCAGTGGTTGCTGTGTTACCATTTGCTTCAGTTACAAGGACTGTTAGCTCATGAGATAAAATCACACTTTACTTGTGTTTTACTTCATTTTCACACATTTAACAATTCCATCAGTGACTGCAATTCAGTCAGGGACCTGAAAATCACTGTAAATAGGTCTGTGAATGTGTGATGATTTCTGTGACTGAAGCAGATGATAACTCACCAGATAGCGTAGGCGCTCATATGGTGATAATAACTGCTGATAATTCTTTGTTGTATGGCTGTGGTCCATTTCTTCCTTCTTCCCACTTCTTTTAGGATATGACTGAAGGATATATCAGTATTTCCTTGCCCATTAGTATGCTTGATGATACAACAGGAGATAATGACAGTGAAATAAGTAGATTACAGTTTGCTGTGGGGAATCTGTGGACAAATCATTCATTCAGCAAGGATATCTAGTAAGAAACATATTCTGTTAAAGCAAGAGCAGTGGTTGGCGATGCATGTCACACTCAGGCCTTCAGTAGTGCTTCGTCTAAATGGCTTTAAAAACCATCTTATTATGCAGAGATGTAGTATAAAGAGTCGTTGCATCACAGATAGATAACTGGTGTAATAGAATAAATGCCTTTACTGAAGAAACAAACCCAGGGTGCACAAGTCTCCTTCTACTGCAGCTACAGCTGTGACACATAAAAAGGATCAATGGCAGCTGACGGCTCAAACACAGCATTGACGTCTGCAGTCAGCTCACAACAGGTGAGTTCGCTCCCTGGCTAGTTCGGTCTCTGACTGTCTAATCAAAGAGAGTGAATACACTGACATCACTGTACGCCTGCTTGATGGCCTTGATGTCATCAACTCAAAATCTGATTGGTTAAAGCAACAGTTTGATCAACACTTATTTTATGCTTATAAGGGCCCACAGAACAGACTGTGAAGGCCTCCAGGCAGATTTCTTTGACCCTAGCAACAAATGGGGACTAAAATGTGATTGGATGAATGTTTTTATATGAAAAATACATGTTTGGAACATGAACTGTATAATTAATGGACGTAGTCACCGCAATGTCACTCATCTGTTTCTGAAACAGATTTTTGGAGCAAATCAGTCAGTGTGGCCATATTGGAAATGAGGCAGGCTTTGAGTCTCCACAGTAACAGCCATAGGTCGCCTGTCAGTCATGTGAGCTGAGCTGTGCGTCTGATTGGACGAATCGGTGATCTTAATATTGTCTAAACTGCCGAGTTAGAAAAATACCCCCCCCCCCCCCCTGTACAATTTGTGCTGATAGTGAAATCAGTGATTCAGATGGGAGACATTTTTTTGTACCAGGCTGTAAATATGCTTATTTCAGCTGTGAAAATGGTATTTCCGGAGCCAGCCTCTAGTGGACACTCAGTGAACTGCGGATTTTAGCACTTCTGCATTGTCTCATATTTTCAGACTGGAGGTTGATGCTTGGTTTGGAAGCAGTGCAACCATGGGGAACAGCTATGAAAGGAACCCTAAAGACCATTCAGAATTATTTAATAAGTACACGTTGAAAATAAAAATAAAAAAGTCTGTTATTCAAATATTTTTGGGCGAGCAGAGAAAGCCTTTCAGGCCTTGACGGTCCACCACTGACAGCTAGAAACTTTGGAGTGTCACCTGAAGCGGCCCATCAGACTTCAGTGGAGGACCCCTGGCTGCTGGCTGCTCTCTGGGTCTGCTCCTGATGTTCTTACAGTAACTTTAAGTTGCTGTCTGTTGATTTAACCACCCAAACTTTGTCTGACTTTTTGTTCCAGAGATTTTCTGGTAAAAACAAAATAAGAGAAAAACAAGCAGAAAGCTCTTGATGAGAAAACAGCTGGCCAAAAACATTTTTCCAGTGTGTTCAATTGTTTGTGGGATTATTGGAAGACGGTTGTTTTGTTGAGCTGCCAGTCATGATTTATAACACTGCAACAATTACGATCAAGCCCAAAGACAGTATGAAAACAGCACTCACTTCTCTGAACTGCAACGACTTTGTATGAACTTTTAAATAGAACAAAAAAGTTTACAAATAATGTCACAACAAGAGTGGAGCACTTATCCCAAACAAAGATAACGCCACTCTGACCTCGGAGATCCTCCACTGCTCTGCAGGACTCAAGCGTTTCCTTTGATAGGAGCGGGAGGAAGCAGTTCATCACTTGGGCAGATTCAGACTCTCTCAGACGTGAATAGTTGAACCTTGTAGGAGACTCGGGGCCGAGAGGGGCCCACACAGGATGTGAGAGTTTGGCTTTGTGAATACTGTTGTGGCAGGATGTCACTTTGAAGACGCCAGCAGCCATCAAAGGGCAGACATGTCGCTCAGTAGAAAGCTGGTTTAAAAAGGCTGCTGTGACATAAAAACCTGCGTGATATCACACCGCTGTGAGCCAGTGTGTCAGTTTTTTTCTTTCGTGTGTTTGGAGATGCTCGCACTTCATATATCGGAATCTAATATTAGCTTTTTCTCGTTTTTCTTCTTGAACAGGAAGCTTTTTTGTAGAGGTCAACATCACAAGAGGGCGTCTTTTCTGTCTAAAAGAAATGCTCTGTTGACACAGGAAACAGCTATTTTTGGACATAATGTGTTTGAAAATAAAACACTTCATAGAATCAGTGTGGAGGTCAGTTTAACATGGCAGAACATACAAAAAAAGGCTATTCTGTGTAAGAGCTGGTCACGGGTTCCCTTTAATATAAAATAATATTGGTCAATAACTTTTTAAAGCTCCTGTGAAGAACTTTCAGTTTGTTTTGAGTTTATTGCCCTTTGGATAAAGTGGTATCTATGATCCCTTTACTGATTTCATAACAGCTCCATAACTTAAGTTTACCTTTAAAATATTTTATTTTCAAAACCAAGAAAGGTCAAAACTGATTGATTAAATTTTCTTGAGCCATTTCTTATTTTTTCTGCTTTTAAAGACCTCTTGATTTTAAACGTGCAGTGTTGTTACAGTGAGTCAGAAAAGAAACAAAGAAAATTTAAGTTTTTGTCAACTTTGCTCTGTCAGAGCAAGTGGTTTATAACTTTGGAAATGCTGCCACACAAATGTTCATATTGATCGGTTTGAATGATCTGACTCTTAAAGAAACAGGATGATTATATAAAAGCATAAGAGTGGAGTCAAATCAGAGTAAAGGTCATTTCACTTCAGGCGCTTCCATCAGTCTTTGATGGGAAGCTTGTTTGTACTTTTCCTTCAGATTGTTTTCTTGTTTCTTTGAGCAAAAGCTTCAACATGGCACAGCATCATTTTGAAGCAGAGAATAAAAGAGGATTTGGGTTTTTAGGGACTAAAAGAATCACTAAAAGTGATCAAAAGTGAAATATGTGATCATTAAATGATCAAAAAGATTGAATCTGAGTTCATACCAGAATTCCAAAGCCTTTAGATAGGAAGGATATGCTTAAGACAAATAACTGTGACTGTTTTTTTTTTTTTTTTTTTTTTTTTTGGGTACTCTAACAGAGAACACGACCATCTTTCCCCTCATGTTGTTCACACCCTGTTGCGAAGCGTGCAGCGCTGCAGAGTTCCACATCAAACACTCACCAAAGCAGTTGTTGCTGATGAAAAAGCCTGTCCTTAAGGGTCAGCGCTCTTTGATCTCAAGTGATAGCTGAGCCCTCACTAGGTGTGTGTTTTACTGTTTCTTAATTATAGCCAGGCTGCTGTCTGGAAGTCTTTACTGGAGCAGGCAGGCAGGCAGGCAGGCGGCCGGGCTGCTAAATGCTTATGAGGCAGATCCTTCCTCTGCCTCAGCAGCAGCAGCAGCAGCAGCAGTGTGGGGGTGAGGTGAGGGTGATCCAAGCTGACCTGTGTGGGAGACAGCCTTCATAATACATGCACGTCAGATGGAACAAAAACAAAACTAGTGAGATGGGGTTTCTTGATAAAAGCGGATGGGGCATAAAAGCTCCATGCTCTGTTTTCTGCCTGTTGGTCTAAAGTATGGAGCAGAAACAAATCCGTCAGAGGCCGAGCAGTGGGAAGACTTCAGTGTGATGCAAAGCAGGGTCTGTCTGCATTTACAACACTAATACAGTCGTTTCTCCAGTTCCCTCCTGTGACTAATGAGGAGGACTCCACTGCCTGACAAGATTCATTTTTCATTTTAGAAAAGACTGAAGAAATGTTGTTTTGTTACATTTTTAAGACACATTACTTTACTTTTTTTTAGTTGCCTTTGGGAAAAGACAAGAAATACTGGGGAGAAAAAACACACTCACTCCACCACAACGGTTATACTGCTACCAAGCGTAATGCTTTCTTCTGTTTACTTTAAGTGACAGTTAGCAAACCGCTTTCTGAGGGGCTACAATCACAGTTTGCTTGATGTACAGCCAGGCCTGAGGAAAAACAATGAAAGAATATTTTTCAAGGCAGAAAAATAATCACAGGAGTTATTTGATTTGTTTTAAATGAACAACTATTCGAACATTCGAAAAACCCAAACTTATCCTTAGCGGCTAGAGAGGTTTAAAAGCGACTGATTTCTGGTCTAACATGAAACTTAACATTAAACTGAATGACTTGCCTCAAAAGAGGTAAGAAAACAGTCATATTTGAGCATTTTTTCACCTAACACTACTCCTTGAAGATAAAGAATGTCTAATTGGTTTACTGAGTGAAGCTAACATTAGCAGAGCTAGCACCACCAGCTTTTAGTCCTCTGTACAGATTAACATCCACATGCATGTGCTGGTTGCACAAGGCTCGGTTTTTGTTGCATTTCACCAGATAAACCAAACACACCCTACATTAAACTTTATCTCATTCTCTACATTACTTGATGAAAAACTGAAGCGTTATTATGAATATTATCTAGTCATAAAATTTGACCAGTCATCAAAAAGACTATTAGATAGTACATTAGCACAAAATGCCTATTCCTGCAAATCCTGCCACACTGAGAGATAGCGTCTGTCATCTGTGCCTGTTTTTACCCGAGTAGTTAACTTCATAGTAATATAGCAGCAGCCGTTAACAGGTGCTCATCTAGTGGTGAGAGCTGCACTATAACTTAGGCCCCATTTGCATGACAGCGTTTCACTCTAAACTTCAAAAAACGCAGAGGAAAAAAAAATCTGCGTTTACACAGAATTACAGAGAGACTGAAAACGCTGTAGTATGCATGCCAGGCCTGTAGGTGGCGCTATAACTGTAGAGTCTTTTGGTAGCCCTCCGTCGAAGTAGGGGTGGGCCGATCATCTGGTGTATATATTTAATGCATCTTATCTGAGAGCAGAAATGGACATTTTGTTGAACGGCAGTCAGCAGATTCAGCAGCGCAAGCACAACATGGTAGTCCACCGTTGAAATGTTGTTGTAGCCTGGTTTGTGCACAGCAATTAAAAGTTCCCACAATGAAGGTGTAATGCACAAAGCAGAGCATGACGTCAGCATTTCCTCTGAAAAGCTCGCTGTTTACACTGCAACAGTGACCACAGTGTTTCAGAAAGATTCCATTTTGTTAACTGTTTCTAAAAATTTGTGTTTCGTCTGAAGCATCATGTCTGTGTAAACTCTTTCTGAGAGGCTGAGATGCAAAAATACTTTGCGTTTCATCCTAAAACCATTGTTGTGTAAACGGCTTTAAACTGTGGTGGGAGAAGGGGTGGCTGGTGCGGAGGCCCGACCAACAGCACTGAATGAGCAGCTTGTGTGATAAATGGGCAACTCATGTCCAGCGGTGGAGGTCCAGGATTGACTTCCACATCTCCAGCCAAGAGTAAGGTCATTAAGGTCCAGGTAAGGGTCGAGTGAGTTAGACTGCTCGTGTGTTGCCGAAGGTGTTCTCTCACGATCATTGTCCATAAATCTAGTCAGCAGGAGGTGTCGACTGAACTTGGGTGGTAAACTTGATCAGAGTTTTCCTTCATTCCTTCATTAACCACCGTGGTGTTGAACATAAACGCAGACACAGAGGTACAACAATAATAGAAAGGCAAACTGGTGGAAAAAGCCGGCGCTTTTTGGTGTCTTTAGAAGGCTTTTGGAGCGTGCACACACACAGAGACTGTGTGGCTGCTCTGCTGCAGCCATCAGTATCCCTTCTGATAGTCGTATATAACTTGTTGACTTCTGCTTTTTTGATCCCAGCAAAGTTGGCACGTGACATTACTTTTCTTAATTATGTTCTTCACAGACTGCTGACATCCCGGTCACTGTAATTTTCTGAATCTCACAGAACCACACCAGTTTTTCTTATTTCTTCTTTTCTTCTTCTTTTTTTAATCTGTATTCAGTGCCCACTTGTTGTAGTTAAGAGTGTTTTCCTTCTCCATTGATCTTGCCCTCTGGAGGTTAACTGATGTCATCATTTGTAGTCTATGTATGGGTAACAGACTGAAGTGTTGGCTGCTGGAGTTGCCAACAGCTGATATCTGTTTTTCTTAAATCAGCATCATTTCCCAAACTGCTCCATCTTTTTCTGCACTTAAAGATCAAGGAGCAGACGCACAAGCTTGTATTTGTCCAGAGTCTCTGAAACCAGCCCTCTCTTTGAAACCATCTCTCTGTTTGTGGAAATATGGTCTCTTCGAAGGCATTGGCTTCCCTTTATGGGATATAATGACAGTGTTAGCTCAGAGAAACACACCTGGTATGTATGCAGGTTTTTTTTGTAGAAGGATGGTGGTTTTACAAGTACAGTAGGTCCATCGTAAACATTCAGGAGGAGGGACTCCGCTGAGGACGACTGTTTATGTGAAGCTTGTTCTTTTTTCACGTGCATGAAACTTCGAACACATGGCTCTTTAAAAAAAAGCATTAAAGCAAATAATGAAGGAATTTCACTGACCTCCAGACTTGGATGTATACATTATCATTCCCATACCCCTCCTCCTCCTCCTCCTCCTCCTCCTCCTCCTCCTCCTCCTACATGACTCTGAGTTCATGTCAGTCTTTCACATGTAAACTTAGAGTTAAGGGTTCACATTCTGCAGATATTTTATAGTCGAGTTGTTACCCTGGAAGGAAAAGAGGAGGTAGCTTCTCATGTCTGATGTATTTTTGGACTTAAGGACTGTGGCCATAATCTCTGTGTCTGTTTTTCATCTGGCCAAGCAGAGCAGAGGAGAGGATCATGGGGGATGAATTAATGATCTGTTTCTACAAATGATTTAAAGTTAGAAACTCCCTGAAGCTTTTAGTAATAACACAACCAAAAATGAAGCCCCAGGCCATGAACGAGATTTAAACTTTTAATTTCATTTTTTAGTCTTTGGAGGCAAGTCTGGAAATGTTCCACCATTAGTGAGCTTAAGTTAAGATCTTTAATTGATGCAGGGCAAGTGTTCCCTTGCCAATTTATAACAACTCTTAAAAAGTCCTCCAGGATGTAGCACATGTCTGACACCAGGAATCAACTCTCAGGAACCTTCAGTGAAAGATTGAAAATCACAGACTGATAACGTGAAGCTAAAAAGTCTTCTGAAAGGGGTGGGGCATGTAGTCCATCAGAGATGACAGCTTGGCCATCATTCCCCTGTCAGCCACCACCTCCACAGGGTCCAGAGGGCAGCCCAGGACAGACCTGGCCTCCTTCACCAGTCTGTTCAGTCTCGCTGTCCTGTCTGCCTGGTGAAGTCCTTCTAATGTGGCATTTGTGTCTGGTGTTAGCTTTATTAGCCATGTCTCTGTGCATAGCCTGATGCTACTCAGCCAGTATTCCTTCTGGTACCCAGCACCAGAGGATGGTCCATCTTATTGGAGCTAGATCTTAAACATTCCCCTAACAATGGATGAAAGCTTGTGGGGAACACCGGGCCTAGCAACAGTTAGCATCAACATGCTACCGGCTGTTAACAGCTAATCTTGTGTGTAAACAATGCAACCTTGGTCACTCATAGGATCTCCAGACACACATGAGATCAAAAATTGTAAAAATGCCAAACACAACCAATTTGGTGTCCATAGCCAACAAATGAGCCATAAAAAGTAAGCAATATTTAAGGTTTCCTCAAGTCAATTTCACAGGTTGGTACAAAGTAATACCTTCTAAGTCAATGCACAGTGAGGTTCCTGCTTGGGTTTTCCCAAAGTAAGGCAGTAAATTCTGTCCACAGCCTCTCAAAGAAGATCTGCTTTATGCTCTGCTCTTTACTGTACAAAAGGAACTCGCAACAAGCAGTGAAGGAGGCATCTATTGGTTAATGGAAAGCTGTGATCCAGGCTGTGCTCTCTGTAATCAGAGCTGTTCCAAATGCACACAATGTACATGTGATTGGCTTTCACATGTATGAATACAGGCTGTCAACATTCATTCTACAGCTGGGTTATGTAGAAATTAGACCCTTATTATCAAAGTCCTGGATCAGAAAGTACTCATTTTAGTAAGGTGGACATACAAATGGAAAGTGTTACCTCGTCTTATTGTTCTCGCATGGCAGACACTTTGCAATTTTCAGCCTTCAAGTAGAAATCTGTTTGATTTAGTGACGTACGTCCATGTGGCTCAGAGATGCAGACAGGTTTTTCCAATCCCTTCTGATTACGGAATATCAGATCTGTGTCACATGTGAGCGGAAAAAAGATGACATCAAACTTTTGTGCACTTTGGGCTGCAGCTTTAAGTGCAGCTCTGCTCCACTTCTGTACCAGCTTTTCTTTCATCCAGACAAACAAACTGTAAGCTGCCTGGAAATGCTTTAACGCAGCAATGAAATGCTGATCCAGTCTGGCTCATTTGTTTCTATGAAGCCGGACAGCTGGAACAAAAACCTCCTCTTACCCTGCAGAGCATGGAGGAGGTTTTTCCTTGGTAGACGGGCTATGATCCAATGACAGAAACAGACAGACAGACAGAGGCCAATCTGAGTGGAGAGCAGCCTTGACTCCATGTCTGACTGTTGATATTAACCTTTACCTCGCTGCCAGCTCGGTAACTCTTGGCCACCTCTTAATGTGTGTCAGGTTGCATAATCGACTCTGCCAGCCAAAAGGGTGAGGCACTGCTGTGTCTGCGGTGTGTGAGCCTGGAGTGTAAACACACTGCGGGCCTGATGGGTAATGCATCAGTTGGAGTATCCTTCAGAGTAAAAACCTGTTGGAGGACACTTTCACCCTGAGGATCCCAGCATAGTTAAAAAAAAATGCTGCTGTAGATCACTCCCAAGCAGCTTCTTATTCTCATTTATTCATTTACACAAAAGCTTCTTTCACATCGTCAGTTCCTGGCAAGGTTATTATACCTCTCAAGTCTTCCCTTCATTGTAAATGTCACAGAGGTCTGATAGTGGAACCATGTCCTCCCACCACTGAGCTGGCATCAGAGCAGGAAACAGAGGTGTAACGGTGGAGAGACTGGATCACAGTATAGAGGGAACAGCCCTGTGTGTGCATACATGTCTGAGTATGTGTTTGGGTGTGAAGCTCCTGCTGTGAGTTCAGACATTGCATGGCTCACGCCTCTGCAGCGCTGAGATGAAACGTTGAATCACATACTGTGATGCTCATTTACACCTTACTCTAATAACAGAAGTCTTTGACACCTAATTGATCACATAATAAGTAGATTTAGCTGTTATCAAACTGAACAGTTCCACTGATGGTATGTGAGTAAAGTCTAAACTTGGCACAAAAAGAAGGAAGATTTGGTTTTGGTAGATTATTTTATATCTTTATTTCTTTTTGGAAATAAATCTCATATCTTTGTAAAGCCTGTTTATTTGGATTATAAATGCAGCCACATTTGTGGGATGAGCAGCAGAGCTGACTATGTGGGTCACAGCCATGAAAAAAAATCAATGAATCTTCCCTGCTAATGGCAAACAGCAAACCCTGCTGTATCTGTTGACTCATGTTTTGAAGCTTCTGATAAAAGATGCACTGAAATTTCGGCCACCAAAAGTTTTTGGCTGAAAATGGCCAAAAAGTGCATTTTTGGTTTTCGGCCAAAAGACTTTAATTACCAAAACAACACGGCCAAAACAGCATGTCATGATGACACAAGCAAAAACCACAGCTGGCACGCTCTTGTCTGAATAGGGGACGACTTATTTCAATATATCCGAGAAAGACCCACAGATAGTGATTTGTAAAACGTGTGATGGGCTCACAACTCTCCACTGCTCTCTGTATCGCTCACACACACACACACACACACACACACACACAGACGAGCAAACTCCATAAAGCCATCACAAGAGACAGAAAAAGTGCTTTTTAAAGCGCTCCCAGGGCATCTCTGTGGGGATGGCATTATTCTTTGAAGCAGTAATATTAATTTATGCAGTGGTACTACTGATTGGCATAATAATTTCTTTTGGTGTTTCGGTTTTTGGTTTTCAGCCAAGAATTTTGATTTCGGTGCAGCCCTATTACGAGGGCTGATTGATAAGTTTTGAGCCTTGTATTGAAGAAGTGAAGCAGGGATGTCCTTTTTCAGCTCTACTGTCTTAGATTGAAGATTGAATATTTACACAAGAAAGGTCTATCACCTGAGGATATCCATACTGATATGGCAGCAACACTAGGGAATTATGCCCCTTCATATGTTATATGAGATATGGGTTTTCCACCGGTTGCAGAATCTCATCACAATATCTCTCTGGATTGAGATTCCCTCCAATGATGACAATCAGACCCCTGATTTTCAGCACCAGCTGGAATCAAAAGCTCAAAACATGAGTCAACAGCAGAATCAGCTGTTTGGCAGTGGAAGAGAAGATTTGAGAAAATTTCGTGGGCACAACCCACATACTCGGTTCTGCTGCTCACCCCATAAATGCATGATCCTGAAAAGCGTGGCTCCATTTAAAAGGGTAATAAATAGGTTTTCCATCAGAATAAGATTTATTTCCAAGAAGCAAAAAAAAAAAAAAAATCTACCAAACACAAATCTTCCTAACTTTTTGGGCTAATTCAGTTAGCTTTAAGGTGTCTGCAGTTGGAGTCATATACACTAACATATAGTAAAAATAACAGGTACAGGGTGCATCTGCTGTCCATCCAACCAACTCAGAGCAACACCTTTAAGTCAAGGCCAAGTGACACCTCATGGAAAACTAAGAAGGGCGACAAAATGAACAAATCAGATATGCTGGTGTTTTGCTTCAAGCTACGTGTTGAGCTACGTGTGTTCACCGGCCTAAACTCTTGGCCTCAGCGGCATAAAAGTGTGTTCTGTAGGTGCACGGCCCCTGACATATCTGTAGGAGGAAAAAAAAAGCAAAGAAAATATCCTTTTTGATTAGAAAAAGCGAGCGAGCCAGTTCCTCTTCGCAGCAAACTGCAGCAGGGTACAAGAGTTTGATTCATTAATAGTTCTTAATGTTCCTTGTTGGCTTGGCCAAGGCTTGTTGCAGAGGCTTGACCCCAGAGCTGTTTGGGTATACGGTTTGAGGTGCAGGAGGGGTAAAGTCATGCACAGCCAAGCCATTTCACCTCAGCAGCCGAGGGTTCAACTCAGTGTGTGCTGCTTTTATTGATATTTATGTGTTTAAACATTTTTAATCATGACCTATATAAACTTGAGAGGAGCCCACATTTTCTGTTGTCCTTTCAGTCAGACATTGAAAGCATTCAGCGGAGGGAGGTTTTATTTAAAGTCTGCGTGGACTCCTCACCGCCTCTTCAAAGCGGTCTGCAAATGTTTGCTCCGTTTGGTGGAGCAGCACAAAAAGGAAAACTGAAATAAACTCTTATATTGTTTCTGTATGTTTTACCCCTCTCTGTCTTCAACTTTCAGTCAAACCTCTCCGTTGGTTCTTCTTACAGTCCGTCAACTTTCAGATAACCTTTCACAAAGATTTTTGAAGGATACGGCTCTGCTGAATGTGATGTTCGTCTTCTGGCTCAGAGAAGATGTGAATAAGAGGATTTATTATGTTAATTCCTCAAGCTCACCGACTCAGCTCCCCCACTGCATATCACAAGAAGTGAACGTGTGTATTTTTTCCCCCTGAAGTCTTTTTAAAGGCCGGTGGATGAAAATGGCAGGTAATGATGACGAAGGTTTGCTCACATTTTTGAAAGCAAACACACCTTTGAACAACACCGAGGGTGAAAGGTGGCAGTGTCCTGCCTGAATTCAGACCTTTTTCAACACTGCAGTACCTCAGCTTTTTTTTTTTTTTTTTTTTAAACGAAAGCACGTTCATACCGACCTCCTTAAGAAGTTTAGACTGAAAGAGGCTGTTTTTGAAAAACTGGAGCCCTTCAGCTGAATCCCATATGTTTTTCTTGGCAGACGAGCGCTGTCTGCTTGGCCGGGGCTGATGTTGGGGATATGAAACTGATGGAACACAGGACTCTTGATCCCTTTTTCTGGGCCTTGTGTTTGGAGGCTCTGTCAAGCACCTGCTATTGTCTCCTCTGATACTGGGTGGCAAAATGCTCCATCAGAGGCTCTTTTTTTCCTTTCTTCAAAGATTAAAAGTGAGGTGATTTTCAGGCCAGTTTTTTCCTCAACTGTTTTTTTTTAAATTGGTACTGGATTGTTGCCAAACAAACATTAACAACACATTTGATTTCAAAGACTCACTGAAGGATCATTCCCAGAGGGAGATGCTTTTTGGTGATGTTTTTTGTTTAAGAGATTTCATAATGACCATTTGTGTTAGTTTAGAAGAGGATGACGTGATGTGGGAAAGCTGTTCTTGTGGGTCCCTTTAAATAATCATGTGCATAACTCACCTGTAGTCGACCCTCACTGATATTCAGCAGGCAGCGACCTCCAGTCCTAAGACATGACGCCTTTGCAGAAAGATAACTATTGATTACTGATGATGTTTGAGCATTTGCACTTTTCAGGAGTTCCAGTTTGGCTATTTTGTCTTAAGTACTATTTGCAGTGGATTAGTATTACATGGGGACCTCTGGTAATTTCAGAATCATCCCCTGATGTCAGTTTTTGGTGTGGCACATTCACACGAGGTTAGCAAAGCCTGTAAAAAACTTGGAGTTTCTCATGTTTTTGATTAAAAATGCTGCACAGACTCACTGGCAGCACTCCACTCTGCAGCGCACAGCCAGCTTTGACATCCACATCCAGCTTTAATCAAACTTTTGTTTTTCAGTCAAGAAATGGGCATTGAAAACTTCTGGACACGCAAAATAAATTTAGTTCACTTAAAACTTAAAAGCTTCTGCCCCAAAGATCAGTTCAAGTCATTGCCAACCTGCTGCATGCAGAGACTCCAAACTCTGTATTTTTGGACCTCGTGGGTTATGGAGCTGTGGGTGACATGAAACCAGTGAAGTTTGTTTTTTTCATTGTTATATTTATGGTCATAAAAGAGACTATTTATATCCTATTTACCTCTGGCATTGATCTACACAGCGAGTGTCCTTCCATCTAATGTCTATTTAAAGTGCTGTTAAAACCTTTGTTTAAAATGACCCACACTGTCTGAATCATTTTTGACAGGAAAATGATCAGAAATAAAACTGCAGAAACATCTAAAAAAATATTACCACCTGAAATTACAGAGACGCTGATTCAGACTGGATTAATATAAATATCAAAGGACCTACTGCAAGAGTGTCTTGAAATACGATGATTTTCCCTGGAATTTTTACTTTATTGATGACATTGACATGGTCGATTTGCATGGGATCGAAAACATAGACGTCTAACTATTACAAATGATCAGAGGTCCTCAGGTGAAATTAATCCCATGCGAATAGGCCTTTAGTTTGCTCTGGGTGACAGGGGCGTGTCTAGAAGTTCTTTTCTTGGGAGGGCCAGGTCTGGGCACAGACTACAAATAGGTGGCACACTGAATTTAAACTTTATTTTATGAATGCCATACATAGAGTGTAATAAAATCAGTGTGCTAGGCTTATGATCAATTTATTTTCCACAAATAATGCACAGCTTATAATTGTCTAAATAGTTGGTCTTAGTCAATGAGGTTCAGGTTTTAAAAATCTAGGCTGACAAACTGATTGACAGCTCTGCGGGGGAGGCCAACCAGATTCCAGGGGTTGCTGGTGCCACCCACAGCCACCCCGGTGGCCACGCCCCTGGTGACAGTGACGTATGACTGTCCACAACATGCCAACCTGAGGACATATCCTAAGACCCAGGTCAATCAGGGACTGGTCTGCAGGCCTGCACTGTGTTCTGTTTTAGCAGCAGTCTCATGTCAATAGTAAATCTGAGCTGCTCTGAAGAGATTAGATTATCTGGTAATCCACAAGAAAAAAAAAAGAAATCATTCAATTATTTTTGTAAATGTTTCACAAAGAACAGAGTGTGACAGTGATCTGATTGTGTAAAGGCTCAGTGAGAAAGACTGGAAGCTAAAAACGTCAGCAGCAGGGCGAAAAAAGTCAAATCAAATAAAACAAGATAAAATGATTGAATCTCAGTGAACCTCAGTTGCTGCAAGGAGAGTTTCCTGAGGGAGAGAGAGAGAGAGAGAGAGAGAGAGAGAGAGAGAGAGAGAGAGAGAGAGAGAGAGAGAGATGAAGTATAGAAAAAGAAGAAGTATAGATGGCAGGACCTATTACTTACAAAACAACATCATCTGCAAAAAAAAGGTGACAGCTGTAAAGGTCAAAAAGACCACTTCCCTCAGTCATAACAGATGGCACAAGAGTCAAACTTCCACATGCATTCAAAATAATTCTGCTCATGTTAGCGGCTTTTCATCCACATTTTTTGGGGGGATTTAATCGTCAAGTGCCTCTCTGAGTGAGACACATTTCCTCCTTCTGCTGCATACCTCTGCTTGAGATACTGAGTTGTTCTGCTGCCTTAAGTTGTAGCAGCCTTTCCACCTTTGTGTCATGCTGGACATGCTGTTTTTTCATATCTTTGCAGAAAGTAAACAAGGGGTAAAAGATATAAACTATAAAAATCAAAGGTGAATGTTGGGGACAGAATCTAAACACAAAAAGTAGGGAATTTGTTTGTTAGTTAAATTATTTCTTTGTTCCAGCAGCGCTTCCTGGAAAGTCTGTTTTCCTTTTAAATGCAGCCACATTTGTAAGGATCATGCATTTGTAGGATGAGCAGCAGAGCTGAGTTTTAGGGATACGCCCATGAAGAAATTGCCAAATGTTCTCTGCCAATGGAAAACAGCAAACCCTGCTGTTTCTGTTGACACATGTTTTGAGCTTCTGGTAGATAGATATTCAGATCTGGAATATTTATGTTTGGGGATAGGAGGCTTGACCAAAGCATCAAGTTTGTTGTGAAGACATTTTCTCTCTTTTATTATGTATGAAGAATAGAAACTGAAGAATGTATAGGAGAGTAGTTCTTAGAGAAAACAGTGGCTGTCTTACATTACTGCTCATCTTCAGGTGTAAAGCTGAACACAGAGACTCTGAAAAAAAGCCTTTTTTTTCTTAACACCCCCCCCCCCCCCCCACACACACACACACACACATATATCTGTCCTCTTTCTCTTCCTAACTTGAATGTTAATGCTTTAGCTCTCCTTGAATCCTGCTGGTGTGTTTTAGACACACTATGTTCCTTCTTGAATGTGTTAATTGGTCTGATTGGTACTACGAGTACGAGCTGTGAGGACCTTCGCTCTTTAAGGTGGAAGGACTAACCACCTGACTAAAACATCTTTTCTGCACAGCTTTCACACTCATGGATGATTACTTTATGTTTCTGCATGTGGAAAAACCACTCAAGTTTGTCCTTCAATTATTCCCACAGCGGCCATGTGAATAGCTGCTTTCTGAAGTGAGAGAAATCCATTCATCAGAGTGGACTGAACTCTTTTGTTTCTTCTCTAATTTGTCGTCTTATATGCGTGTCCACAGCAGCACACAGAGGGGATAAAAGAGGTGAAGATGAGCTCAGGCTCATGATGCTGCACTTGATTGATGAAGAGACATGATACAAAAGGATCTACTTCCCAAATATTTCTGCTCCATGGTCACTGCCACGGAAAGAGGAAGAGCTTAAGGACTGTCTGTGACACTTCTGACATAAAGAGAAATTCTCATGGATTTTCAGCTTTATAATAATCGCTGTCTGTAAAGCCCTGTTTCCACAAAGCGGTACAGTTCTCTCTGTCCCAGTAGGGCACACAATTTGTTGGTGTTTCCATTAACTAAAACCAGGACTGGTCACCCACTTACCGACTTGTACCGTCCCACTTTTTGGTACTGTTGACGTTGACTGTTGACGTCCCACTGTTGGGGTGCCAGACATACCGATCTGACCCCAAAAGGTGGAGTTAGAAACACTGTTGTCTGTTGATTGGTCGAAAGAATCGTCACTTCCCATGCAAATGTGGTAATAAAGTGACAAATAACCCTATCTAAAAACAAAGCTTGTAACAAAAAGCCACATGCCAATCACAAAGAAGACAGATTGCTGGATTTCTCCCATCTTTGCTCTTTCTTTACTGTAAAGGGTTTTTCTTCCTTTTTGGATTTATTTGCGGGGTACTGTGTCGCACTGCTATGTCATCACACTGACCTGGTTATCAGCTATTTAGCTTACACGCTGCCTACCAGGAAGGTCCCAGTTGACTGTGGAAACGCAAACAGGCTATACTGATCTGAACCGTACCAAACTGTACTGATCCATACCGGACTGCCTGGTGGAAATGGGGCTTAAGTTCTAATGATTTCTAATAAAGCAGCCTGTTTCCCAGGAGGGTGAGTGAGCAGTGGATGGACAATATCATATTATGCAGTACTTTATTTATCCTCCACAATCAGTCCATTGGCAGAAAAACCCATTCAGACAGCACTGATGTGCAGAAATACTTCTGCCAGTTTTGGATCAGGGGAAACTTGTAGCCAAAGGTGGGCTCACAAATGAGAGTTTTGTTTCTGGCCCTGCATGAAACTTCCACACAGTTGACTTGTTGAAGCTTGTTGCTAGAGTGTAAATTGTCGCTGAGTATTTAAAGTTGATGAGCTGCCTTGCTGGTCATAGATTTTAGAAGAATAAGGAAGTGTTTTTGTAGAGCTCTGCATGTGGGCCTCATGGTTTAACAGATGAAAAGCAGAGCAAACGTCTCTCAGATCAGGCAGTTTGTGGTGTCAACAATGGCTACAGCAAAGATCAATCATGATTCTCTGCTCGAGCACTCATGGCCATATCTTTACTTTGTGTTTGAGGGTTTAGAACTGAAGAATAATTCATACCATTCATCAAAATTCATCACTACCTACAAAATCATGCTGTCTGAAGCATGTTGACTCAAGGCTTAAGGGTGATTGGTCAATAAGTCTTATAGATTTTCCCACCAGTGACTAAGTAAACTTCCCATATAGATTCCTTTTTCACCTGTTTTCTCTACCCGTGAATTCTCGTTAAACACAGTCCAAGGTCTCTCATACTATTTGTACAAATTCAATTTGTACTGCACACTCCTCTTTCACTTCAGTGGCTGCACAATTAAAGAATGTTGTCTGGATGTGAACTTTTCCAACTCTTTGATCTGGACTCTGAAAATTTCCCATTAGCTCGTTGTTGGCTTCACAGAGTTCAGATGACAAACGACACATGCAGAGTGTTGTGTTAGTTTCTGTTCCAGCGCATCTTTGCACTCAGACTCACACCAGAAGAAGCAAGAACCCAGACATTCCATTTTTATCTCCTATCACCCAGACGTCACTGTTTATAATGCAGAAAAATTTTAGCCCAGTGTGTTTCCTTGAACACTAGATGTCTCATTATGCACACTCTGGTCTCATTGAAATGAGTGATGAGGTGAAAACGACATGAAGACATCCTCGAGGGTCGTGTAAAACGGTTGAATTGCTTCTTGTATGTGGTAGGTGCAGTAGAAGTCAGCTCAGTTAATACACAGTTCAGGTGATAAGAAAGCATATTAACATGCAGCATGTCTGTACCTGCAGGTGAGGAAGTCCCCGTGGATTCACCCTGCTCTCATTAATGAAGCAAAGATAAGAAAGCTCTCTTTTCCATCCTCAAGCATTGGAAACGTTTGCTCTCTGATGGGTCATAACTTCTAACTGACCTTATAAGACCTCAAGTGTAACTTTTTCCTGCCTTCAAAAACCCCACACTAGACTTCATCTCATGTGATTTTTCTGTTTTTTTTTGTAACTTTCGAGATGTGTGGTGTTAAATTAGCACATTTGCTTACTCCAGCTTGTTTGCATCCTGTTTTTTTCACCCTGTTAGTCCTCTGGGTGCATGCCATGGTATCCTTATAAAGTGAACAAATACATGACCAAAAAAGCGAGTTCATGACCTGGGTACGAGGGGTATGAACTTTAGGTACTAAGAAGGCTAAAGCACAAAGTTGAACTGTGTCGAATAGGGATGTGTGTGTGTGTGTGTGTTAGGTTGAATGAAACATTATCACCCCCACTTGTCTTGTTCCAAAATTTTCCCAAATATTGTCAAAGAGATCAATAAATTTTAATAAATCTTTTCTTAACATTCTAGTTTTTGGATGCTTACATATTTTACTTTGCACACAAAAAATAACAAAAAAATAAAAACAAACAAACAACCCCCCCCTCATGGTAATAGTCCTTTTTGCTGTGTCCTTTTTGATGGATATCATTCACGCTGTTGTTTGTTGTAGATTGTAAGAAGTCTCTGACGCGTCTCCTGAGGAATCCCAGCCCATTCTTCTTTGGCTAATCTTTCAGGCTCCTCCAGTTTTGATTCTCATCTCTGTAGAGACCCTGGTCTTCAGCTCAGCCCCCTTAAAGATCTTCAGTGGGATTCAAATCAGGGCTTCATGCAGGCCAGTTAATAAGGTTCACTTTGGTTTTTCTAAAGCTCGTTCTTCACCAGGAATCGTGAATTGTTTTGGCTCGTTGTTGTGTCTGAAGACAAAGCCATGACCCAGACCCAGACCCAGACCCAGACCCAGTTTTGACTGTTTGAGTTTTTCTTTCTAAATCTTCATGTCTCCTTCTTTCTTCATGATTCTGTAAACATTAAGGAGATTCGCGGTTCCAGACTGGGCTCTGAAACACAGAATGATACTCCCACCACCATGTTTAACTGTAGAGAGGGGGTGGGTGGGTATTAGCCTCTCTCTCTTTTCTCCAAACATAAGCAGCGTCTCTCTGGCTCTCCAAAGAGATCTAGTTTGGCCTCATCAGACTAAAGAACACTTTGGCTGCTTCCAGTCTTCAGAATCCACCTCCTGATCTCTCTTAGCATCTTTCAGTCTGCTGGCTTGAAGGTGTCTCTTTGTAGAGATTTTCTCAGCCTTCATCGTCCACAGCAGTCTATTTCTGTGACATCAGGGCTCTAGTGACGGTCGTCTTTGACACTTTGACAGTTCCTGACTCGACTGAGTCATGACTCATGTAGTTTGGTAGTTTTTCTTAGCTCTTTAGAGGTTCACATCTCTCTCTCTCTGAATAGTTTTCTTTTCAGGGTCCAAATTGAAATCTTTGGCTCCCTCCCTCTGCTGGACTTGTTCTGGACTGTGTAGATCTCTTTGAATGTCTTGATAATACCTCTCACTCCACTTCTTGACACTTGGAAACAATGCTGTGATAACTTTGCAGGTCCTTCTCCTGCTTTGCAAACATCAACAATTCTTTTTCTCAAATCTAAACTGTTGTAAGCAAATCTTTTGTTTTAAGCATGATGCTTTCAGCTCCAGTGAGAGCTCAAAGCCTGAGCTGAGGTTTTAATACTGTCTGTAAAATGTAAGACAACTGATGATGGCGGATGATTTTGACCCTGGTATTTATTAATTTATTTGTGAAATAATTTTGTTTCCGTGTGCAAAGTAAAATAACGTAAGCATCCAAAATAAAACTTGGATGTTTGGAAAAGCTTTGTTAGAAACTTAGTGATCTGTTTAACAGAACTTTGGAAATTTCTGAAGGGCAAAAAAAAAAAATCATTTCATGGGGGGTCAACTGTATGAGAGTGATACGATCAGGTTATAGATACTGAGAATTAGCATTTATAAATAACTGACTGGTGCTGATAATCTTAATTTTAATTTGTGGATTATGAACAGTCAATTATTTAAAAGAGAGACTAGTTCAAGATTGCTTTTCAAACCCTCACAGGGCCTTTAAAGGAGTCTATAAAGAGAGATTTTGTGACTCAACCGTTTGAGAAAACCTTTGACAGACTCTTACGAAATAGCCTAATCAGACTTCCTCGAACAGAGGGAGAGGGAACCTTTACTTACATAAATGAAGAGGAAAGCCATTCATCATTTTCAGAGGCAATCAGCTTGTTTCCCTTTTATCTCAAATGAAAGCAAAACGAGTTTCTGCTCATCCTGCTCCTCAAGAAGATAAACGTTGCATTAAGCTGAAATTTGTTTCTAAGCTTTTTCCCCTCCCCAAGTGTTTGAGAGAGTTATTCTGACAGAACAAGGAAGAGTTGTGCCTATTCATACTAATATTTGGCTTTAAGGATTGATGAAGAATATTAAGCTCAGGGCAGCTGCATCAAATGAATTCTGTCTCTATTCTGTCAAAGATGATTAGAGAGAGTGAGAGCATTAAACTTTACTTGCAGGGAACAGATGAATGAAAACTTGCTGTCTGAAGCAAGTGAAGGGATTACACATCCACGCAGTACATTGTTCAACATTAATCACTTCATTTAAAGGATGGACCTTAATGACATGTTTGCTTGTCCAGACTTTTGGTTCTTAATCATTCAGCACGTCTTGATACGAAGGTTGGAAACTTTGGAGCATTGACTAAATCGATTAGAGCTTTAGTGTGCCGGCCTCTCTTTATCCCCGAGAGCTGCATGAAAAATCTCTTCTTTTCTAAAGCAGCATCATTCGATAAAAGTGCAGATGGACTGAGTTACAGTGTTATAGAAGATCTTTGATTGTGCGTCCTGCTGTGGAGCAGCTTTGATCAATATTAAAATGCCAGCCATCTGTCTCATTATAAACATTCCTACATCATGTCGGTGTAATAAGTTAGACCCAGACCCCTTCAAGTGTTTGCCTTTTAACAAGAAAGCAGTGTTTCAGCAAGCTTTGGGGACTTTATAAGATTCTCATAAATCAACTGCAGCTCTGGACAGAATTGTGAATTTTATCCAATTATCCTCCCGTCAGTTTATTTGCAGAGCCTCAGAATCCCACCTGAACCCGAGAAAGCATTTTAATAGGCCGGCTTCCTCATGTATGACGCATGAGAAAGTGAAACTACAGACCCAAACACTTGTTTGTCTTATTATGAAAGAATTACTTCAGCTTTTCTCATGCTAGATTGGTTAGGACAGTGTATCTGAGGCAGATCTAGAGGTCCCCATCATTAGGCCCTCACACCAGCAGCTAAATCCCAGGGATAGACCTCACTGTTAGCATCAGAGAATGTTTGCTCTATGTGTCAAACTCTATAAACTTTGAGCGATCATGGAAAGTAGTGATACAAGTGTTGCAGATTGGTGTTGCAACTTATGAAGTAGACTCCCTTAAATGTCCCAACACTGGTCGGCTATCTTTTTAGGTCCTAGTGAAAAACCTCCAGAGCTTAACCAATGAGCAAACGTTTCCTCAAGGGTCACTGTTAGGAACTCTACTGTAGAGAGTCTGACACCTGACAAACAACAACTAACTTGGTGACTGTAAGCTCAGTACTGAGTCCAAAGGTTTGGCTGTGTGAGCTCAACAAAGTTTAAGATTTGGATACAAAGTGTGTTGTTATTAAAACTGAGACATGGCATTGGATCTTCTCCAAACTTTACAGGTTTAACACAAATCCAAGCCTGAATATTTCCACATGCCTGTTGTCAGTCACAAAGCAGAACCAAGAAGTCAAAGGGGGAAAGTTTTATTCCACATCTGATGCACATTCTGTCAACAATTCCATTAAAATAAGCTGAACTACATGCATGTAACAGAGACCGTATTTGACAAGAAATTGTTGATGAAAAATCTATAAGTGTTTCTAATGAGTCTAAGTTTATTCATGCTGAAAGTTTTATGTGCGTTTTAAAACTGGTGATTTAGCATATACGCTTAAAATCTGTGCAAGGTCTGATGCTCTGCTCCCCTCTCTGCTGCAGTGGCAAAGATCCCCACGATCCAAGCCTAGTAGATGATTTATTTTAAACATAGATACAATGGTCATCATATCATAGTTAGGGGCGGGGCATTTTAAGAGAGAAACAATCCTTTCCACCTCACCAGCAGCACTGTAAGTGTGTAGATTTTTAAATCTGATATTTATGCTAATAGGTGACATGACATACATTGATTCCTTACAGGGAATTTAAAAGGAAAAATACATTCAAAATATTGCTCTGTTAGGATCTGATTCTTGTCCGTATCTTATTAAAGAGTGGACGAAGGATCCTACTCAATGGCCTGATGCTTTATTCCCTGATATCTTCTAGAAGCAGCTTGAATCACCCAGTATGAGGCAAAATCATGTTTACTGATGAACCAAACCTCACATAGTTTCAGTGTCTGACAAATAAATTAATGCATTTTCATGGATTTGTGCACCACACAATGGCTGTTATTACAAAATAGCTATCATGAGCTACCTATTGGTTATTGGTGATTATTATGGTTATGGTTATTATTAGTATATCGCACAGGGATTTATACACAGCAGCCTCAAAAACTACCAGCCCCTGGATGCAGATAACTTTTTTTACAAGTAGCTTTTTTGGAGTTGTACTTCATCACAAACTATCTGCCTCAGATATCAACCTGTTCCACTGTGATGTAAAGTCATCCTGGAGGGTGACACAGAAGCCACATCAGACGTGGGTCACTAATAAGGGGGATGGTACTATTCTTGCTGCAGCTGCATGCCAGGGTACGTTTGTGAATGTGTGTGTGTGTTCCAAAAATATGCCCAATATATCAAAACGTGTCCAAAAGAAAAGAATACAAAAGAAACATCTTTTCTTTTGACTTGTAAAATCCTTGTATCGCCAGTGCTGCCCCGCCCCCAACTATCACATGACTGTAACGTGACGCCGACTGTATCTATATCCTTAAAATCCACAAGTTACTTCATATCTTCAGTGGATAAATGATGTACCTTTTGTTCTATGGAAGAGCAGAGTTTGTATCCTTCTTCTTTCTTAGAAACTCCTGGCTGCTTTGCCCAAAACACACAAAATTCTGACCACAGACTTTTTTGGAAAGTCAGAAATGTTGGACTCCAACATGAGGTGAGAGGGTCATTCAGAACTTCTTCCATCTTTAAAAAATATTTAAATGTTCTGGTTAGTTCATGAACTTCTGAGACGTGTAGCTTTTCTTTTCACTTGTCTCTTGCATCCATGAAATCATTCACATTGAGTTCATTGCTGTCGATACTCTAACTGTGAATTTGTCTTTTTGTTTAGTAGAAGTCCATCAAAGTGTGAGAAAGGAACGTGCAATTCAAGCTAAAATGATGACGGTGACAGTCACCATTCTTTGCCTCCTGTTATCTCATGCAGTTAGGAAATAGCTTTAGGGCGTGCCACAGCCACTGTCATTTCAGTGAAACATTAGAAAATATTTGTATTATTTGTATAAACGCTTTGATTTTATTTTTTTTTTAAATAATGAAAACTTAATGCTTAAAAAAATCATGACCCGTCCATAGCCTGAGCTGTGCTCAGAGTAAATGAATCTACATCACAGGATGTGTCGGTGTTATAGCAGGAACAAGTTCAGTTTGGACAATCAGCTGGTGTCTGAATGCTTGTACAGTTGGGGAAGTAATTGGTACATGGTTTGGAAAACTGCATTAAATTCCAACAATGTATGCTGACACGCATACCGTTGATAATCTGAAAGCTGTGCCTGCAGGTGTAAGATAGATTTACATAAAAAGCTGAGGAATAAATCCCTACTGCAAGTTTGTTTAAGCTAATAGTACAGAGTTTACATGGAATAAATACATTTTAAAAATGTCCCCTTATATGAACTTTATTCAGAATTTGAGTTTGTTCTGTAGGAAGAACCGTCAGACGCTTGTAGAGGAAGGCGCGCTGCCTTTGCAGACAGATGTAACGAAGCCATTTCACAAAGTGTGTCAAATCATGCTTTGGCTGTTATTTAAAGCTTAAAATTACTCTGCCACATCTATTATTACTTAGAAAGTCAAGCTTTTCCATTTGTCAGACAGCAGCGTATTCACCTCAGCTTGCAGGAGATGCCGCTCTCTCTGATAAGGGAAACATGCCAAGACTCACTGAATGTCTCGTATTCTGTTCCCCTTCGGAGCCAGTTCCATTCATGTTGTAATAACCTTTAGTTTTCATTCTGCCTGTCAAATCCAGAATCCCTTTGAGTATAAAAAGAAAGGCTCTGCGTAGATCTTTCAAAGGATTCAGATCTACTGTCAGACGGTAGAGACATCATTTCTCTCTATGCAAATTCAAGGCTTTGTTTAGGTTGCAGTACATATATATACACAACTTGCTTTCAAGGTTCTGCAAAGCTCTACTACCTGGATGTAAACAAGCACAAATGTTGGATAACCTCTGGTCAACAGGTTCAAAAGATGAAGTAGAAAAAAATGATGAATGTCTGATTCAACATTTATGCTAGAAACGGTAAAAACAATGAAACATGTAGATAATACCCATAATGAACTTTTCATTTTGAGTACAATGAGTATTTGATGCTTTGAAAAATCTGACATCCTCAGTGCTGGCTGTGCTAATTTTAGACAAAGTCAGGCTATGTTAAATAATTGCTGTCAATTTTGACTGTTTTTGGAGTGTGTTTTTTTTTCACATTAGACTGGTCTATTAGTTGGATATAGAAAGAAAAAAAAGGACTTATTGGAATCATATCAGCTGATATCGTTTACTATCTTAAACTGGTTTAGATGTTTTCACTGTGTTTTCATACATCTGTCAGATTTGGACTTATAAATCAAATTTGAATCAAATCTTTAAATTTGTTCATAAAGACTCTCTGCGGTGTTTGGAGGCAGCTGGCAGTAGAACGTGGTGTTTTGATGAAAGGGACCATGTTTTTCTTTTCTTTTTTTTTGCAGCTGAGATAGAACATACTTGAAGACATATGTGCCAGCATAAGTGTGTGGGTGACATTTGCTTGTGCATCTTGACTGTAGTGGGTGGTTAGGCTAAATCACAGTGCACTCAAGACATGAAATGCTTCAGGAGGAAAAGTGGTGGAACGTGAACATTTCTCGCTCTCCTCGCAAGGCGTGGATGTGAAATCAAGAAAAAATGTGACTGGCGATACTTTACATGGTATAATTGTCACTTGGCCTAAAACATGAACTTACATGAAGTAGACATCCTTCAGTGTCTATGGTTTGAGATTACAAAATGGGCTCTGTAGATATCTGAAGTGGGCTGTGGATGTGTCTAAAAACAAAACACTCATGGCAGAAAGTCTTTGATCCTTTCAAGGGATGTTGGTTTCCCATGGTGCAGTGTGCTTTCGGTAGTAGAGATCGTTCTTTATCCAACACAGTGATGGTGGAAATGCTACTTTAAGCTACAAACTCAGTCTGTTACAGTCATCATTAAGACGAAATCCCACGAGGCCCTACTTTACGACAACACATTTTACATTTTTTGTTAGTATTTGGACAAACAGGGAAGTGGGGCAGTAGGTTTTTTGTGTCAAACTGAGTGAAATCGTCAACAAAAGGCACCTCTTTAAAACAAAAGACTCTTATAGATACAGTCAGCACCAGATTCAACGTAACATCCAGTTCCCCATGCTGTGAGGAAAAAACTGACCACTAGATCAATGCTGAATAGCAACTGTGTGTCCTTCTGGAACATAAATAAACAGAAAAATCAGAATTCAGAGTCGAGCAAGAAAACACTGTGACTGCAAGATATCAGACAGGAGGACAAGCTGTGGGTTCCCGAAGTCATACATTTGTATGTCTGAAGTCAGCACCCAATTACCTTAACGTTACATTCACCTTATCCAGCGTATGAAAATTTCCAGGGGTCAAATCAGAAGTTAAAACGCAAGAGAAAACATCCCACACGCTTTGAGGCTGCTGTGTGTAAATATTAGAGCTGCAACACTTAATCAAATAATCTATTATTAACTGATTACTAGATTAATCCTCAACTATCCAAGTCCAAATTCTCCGAGTTCAGCTTGTGAAATAAATGTGAGTATTTTCTGGTTTCTTTGCTTCTCTGTGACAGACCTGAATATCTTTGGTTTGCAAACAAGACATTTGATGATGTCATCTTGGACTGACATTTTTCACCTTTTTCTGACATTTTATGGATCAAACAACTACTCGATAAATTGAGGGAATCATCGATAGATTAATTGATTATGAAAATGATTGTTAGTTTCAGCCCAGGTAAATATTAGCGAAGGTCATTATCGATGATAATAATAATAATCATTATGGGGAATGGAATTCATTTCAGTACGCTTTAGGGTAATGACATTATATTGAGTTCAGTTTTATATACATAGTGAATGTGATTTTGTTTCTTTCAGGTGATTTCATTGGGTGGTAAATTTATCTGTGGGTAAAGTCAGATTATTTGTCATTTTCTCTTTTCTTTTGGAATGTTTCTTTCTTTTTCAGATGTCAGTAATGATTCTGTGAAGGATGTGACAGGTATTCAGGTTAGCATCAGAGTTTAAATCCTTGTGTTTGCAAGACGCCCCGCCCTCAACTCTAATACAACACTGACTGTAAGAAGAAGTCACACAAGTTTATAGGCTTCAATAATGTATGAAATTTGGAGTGCAGATAACCTAGCGGTTTAGGTTGTACTCCATGTGGCAAAGCTCTCAGGCGGCAGGGCCAGGTTTGATTCCAGCCTGCGGTGACTTTCCTGCATGTCACTCCACACTCTCACCCTGTTTCCTCCTCTATCCACTGTTCTATCCTCTTTTTTCTTAAAGGCATAACAAATTTGATTGGCAGAAGAAACACTGTAATCACAGAGTTGTGCATTTGTGCATAAAATGTCCCATAAAGGTGAATCCAAGCTATAATTTGAAGTCAATGCATCTTGTCGGGTAATGAAACACATTGGGATGTAACTTTAGTCCCAAGTAAAAAAAAAAAAAAAAAAAGTTACAACATGGTAATTCAAAGAGTACCCATGAGAACAGATGCCGTTTGCAATTTAATTTGTCATCTTGTTTTTCACACTTTGATTGAGAGGTTAACTTTGTTTGATTTACTAAACAAATTGTAGTCCTCATATTTAGCGGTAAACAGAGTTAACACATAACTAGCCAAATAAATAAAAAACACATTGTGATGTCCAAAACTCATTAAGTAGTGCCAAAATTCAGGATGATAATGACTTCCCTCAGCCCAGGAAGGTCACTTCATGGTAAATAAAGTAGTACTAAATATTTTTTGATATTCTAATATCAGTGGCAGACTGTTCACCTCTGAGCTGAACACCTCACTGTACAGAGGTGCTGCTGATGAGTTTATCAGTGACAGGGGAGTCAGTCAAAGTCATGTGTATAGTTAAATAAGAACACAGATTGAAGGCTTGGTTGTGGTGTAGAGAGGAAAGAGGGTTAGTTTTGGGTTGATTGGGGACTGTGGGAGCTTAAAATGAGTTCAATGTGTGTGTTGGTTGCAGAGCACCATATGTGCAAAGTCCTGCAGAGTGTTAGTGAAGAGGCCAGAGTGAGGGATGGCCTGGGAGGAGCTGGAAGGACAGAGCATGGAGCTGAAACGCGTTCTTCTGCTGCTCAGTGAGAGGATGCTCTGCCTTTTCACATGCACAGATGGGCCAAGAGGCTTTATTACTGATGGACGCCATTATTTTGGCCTGTGTCTGTTAACGGCATTTACTTGTAAATGCTGGCAGCACCTACAGCCCTGAATCTCAGAGACTCCAATGTTAGTTTCCATGTGAAAAGATTTTTACAGCTAAAACTTTAAAAATAAAAAAACCAGCACATCAGAAACTGTAAAAATGAGGTCTGATGAGTTTATCCTCTTGTTTTTGACAGTTGATTACAGAAGCTCAGCACCTTCTTGGTTTTGATTGATGGAAGAGGAAGAAATGATGAGGACTGTTTCAACAGCAGGTGCACACACTGTTTTTGTGCTGATAATTCTGTGATGGTTAAGAGCATCCAGACAAAATGGTACATGCTGAATGGTATCAGACTGGATCAGTATGAGACAATTTCAATGCCCAGGTATCCGTATCTGTATCGAGACTGTAAAAGTTGAATCAGTGCATGCCTATTAATGTAAGCCACACTTGAAAAACAAACTTGAGGTTGATTAATTTCAGACTCGGGGATCCTGTGTTTAGCTGTGTCGAAAACTTGTTTTTTGTGAAGTGTTTTTCACTTTTCTGCTGGTTGGTTAGTCAGAATTTAAATTTCTGTTTAAAAGTCTAACACGTCAGTAGTTTTGGTACATCTCTATGCCATACAATGGATAACTGAGATGCAGCTTAAGAGAGCAACAACAAGAAGATGAAAGAAAATCCTCAATGAAAATGAGAACAGTCTCCTACACGCAGCACATGAAGTCTGCACTTATATACTAGACATACCTCTTGTTACGTCGTGCATGTCTGAACGTTTTGCTGTATTTATTAGTGTAACATGTTTCCATTACGCACAAACCTGAGGGGAGTTGATGATATTTTCTTATACTATTTAAACCCTCAGGTGATATCGGTGAAACAGTAATGGCGTGCATAAACCCATTTAAGACATTAGTTTTTCTCCTGTGTTACTGCAGCCAGTATGACAGGAAGTGACTCACATTATCAGAAAATTGCACATAATGGCCTGAACATTGTGCGTTTACTCAACAAAGCTAATGTGCTGTGACACTAACAGTGGTACACGTGCTGCTGAATGGCTGCTCATCATATATATATATATATATATATATATATATATATATATATATATATATATATATATATATATATATATATATATATATATATATATATATATATCTTTTGCCCGTAACGCCTGTACAGCTCATTTAGCTCATTTGTCTGAGCTCCAGTTTTCCTTTTTCAAGTTCCCTGTACAATTTCTCTCTTCTTATTACCACTAAACTGCAGGCATGACTTGGTTCCTATTGCTGAAAATCTGAGGGGGGCAGGTGCCACAGCAAAGCAATTATGCTCAAATGTGTCACAAATGATGTGGAGCCTTCTGATCACCTCTTGCAGCGCTCAGGTAACCAGCTGATGATTGCAGACAGATTGAAAGTGGTGGGAAAACAACGAAAACAATGTATGACATTGTCAGATTCCAAGAGCCAAATGCGTTTAAGCAGGCAATCAGGGCGTATAAATCACCAAATATTACATCAGAAACCCAGTTTCTCATTGTTTTTGGTCTCTGAGACATCAGTAGGATGTGATTGTGTCTGCAGTTTGTAGTGTGTCTGTGTGCTCATAAATCCAGGAAATTGTGGACGTAACTTTTTGGCAGAATGTTAAAGCACTTTTTGACCTTGTGCTACATTTCTGCTTAAATTTACATGAATAAAAACAACAACAACAACAACAACAACAACAAAAGAACACTTTTCTGTTAAATCATGTGACAGTTGATCCTGATTTGTGACCTTATTAGCATAACTGCTTAAAAGATCACGGCTCATTAAGGTACGGCTTTGAGAGCTCTACGTAGCGCCTCGTTTTTACACAAGTTATAAGATTAAATGTTGCTTTATATGTTTGTGGAGGTTTTAATGTGCTCTTCCCCCTCATTGCAGGAGTGGTGCTCTTTACTCACTTTGATTAGAGTGACTCGCTGACCTTGTGGTGTGTTGTGTTGCGTTTCAGGCTGGAATGATTCGCACCGACTCAGATGAGTACTTCATTGAGCCGCTGGAGAGAGGAGCCCAGGATCTGGAGGACCAGGGCCGGGTCCATGTGGTGTACCGCAGGTCAGCACTCCTGCAGGCTCCCTCTGACATCCCGGAGGACGATCAGCTGCAAGGTAGGACACACAAACAGGATGTTTACTGCGGCTGCTGGGGCTGAAAGCAGCACAAAAAGCAGGTTAAAGACTGGTAATCTACTCCTGCTGCTCTGACTGTGAGACTTTATGTCTATTTGATCTTTTGCAAATAATCCCGCTGACTCCTCTGTGTCAAACAGCAAGGATGGTTAGCAACTGTGCATATCAACAGAATAAATAACTATTCTGTTGACATTATACTTGACATGAAACAACAGGTAATTTATCCCCTTACAATTGAACTGGAAATTTTCAGCCTTAGCTGATGTGAAGTTTATCTGGTACCATTGTACATCTCTGTCTGTGGGTCAAAACTCACTAGAGCAGTGAAATAAAGACTGTCAAAAGTGATATTTTTATACCTTGCTTTAAAAATGTAAAATTTAACTGTAGCATACACAGATTCTGAGCCATGCTTTAAAAAAATAGATTCTTTAAAATTTGAGTAATAAATTGTCTTGAAGTCTTATTCTGACCCATGAAAAGGTCTAAAATGTCAGATGAGACCTGGACTGAGACAAGTCTGACTTCTTACCTAAATCTACAGTGAAGCAGTAAACCCAGAACCACTCCGTTGGTCTGCTTGTTCAGGAAAGTTTAAGTGAATTTAACTACAAATATAAGAGATGACAAGGACAGGAAAACTAAAAAAACAAACAAAAAAACACTTAAGGTTTTTTCGACCCCTAGAATGATATTTTTGCTGAATGGTCTTCATCGTTGTCTTACTGCCCTCTACTGCTCTGGCCATGTGTTTGCATTCACTTTTGTTTTTGTTTTTTTTATCTCCACACATCATTGGCTTGGTTTGCATAATCTACTTGGGTTTTCAGCTCTGTGGTGAAAACACAGACAAAAATGGGCCACAGGAAGCATGTAGTTCCCTGAATTGTTTTACCAGGAGTTAAAAGTTCCTGGACCTTCTGGTTGAAAAACACCTTAAGATTGTACGATACGTGAAACAAAGTTTTTAAACTTGGACTTTTTTGTTACGTAGCCACACCAGTAGAAGTTACAGTTTGTTCTACTGTGCAAAGAAGTTTTTAAAAAGTCTCAATTTGATCTTTAAATGTGTGCAGTGACCTTGAGCTCATTACTTTGTTCAGAGTACCACTGGAGCAGGTGCTGCATTGGATCAATGGACTGCAAAACATGTATAAAGTCTCACTGATGTCACTCTCTGCATGAAAAATGGGATTTCTGGCAGCTATCGTCACAATGAATTGTTGAGGAAGTTTGAACTCACAGGAGTTCACAGTGAGCTTTGATAACAGCCATAAACTGCTGGGAAGTGACGTAAATTGGCGTGTGAATGGCAGACAGCCGCATGAGTCGACTGTATTTAAAAACACAAAGCCTTTTCAATCTGACGAATCACCACTTCCACTTTTCCTGCTTCTGCTGTGATTATTATTAATAATATAAAGAATAACCCCCATGTGCTCTAGATAACCGGCCTCCAAAACCAAAGTAATGTCAGTGTGTCGACCATGTTGTGATGTTTGCTGATGTGTGCCTCACTTTGTGTTTGGGGATAACAAGAGCCCGAGTCATCGTACCATTGTACCACAAAGAGGGTGATTTTTTTTTTCTTTCAACGCCCACAGAGTGTCACTGTCAGTGCAAATGTTCTCCGCTGTGATCAAACAGAGCAGAGATGCTGGTTGTTATCCAGCGTACGTTACAGTACACACTGTACATACGTATCCTGTCAGATTAATGCAGGCTGGTATTTACATCTGAATGTGTCTGCAGCTTGTGAAACACTCACTGAGTATTACCTTCTCTTTGATATGCTGATGTCAAATTTAAACGCCCATGGAGGTATTCGTCATGATTGCTGTTGTAGAAATCAATTTTCTCAGACTGGCTCTGATGGCAGCCTTCAACAAAGAAAAAGCAAACAGGAAGAAGAAGCAGAAAGTGATGCCGCAATCAGCCTGCTGGATTTATCAATCCAAAACTTCAATTTAGCTTCTATTTCCCCCCACGCTGGCACACAAGCCGAGAAAATGACTGCATGAATATTTATTAGACTTGTAGATTTAAGCAAACCATGAGAGGTTTGTGGGACGATGCCAGGAAGTTGTAATCAAACGTTGTTTATTCGGAGCGTTAGAGAATGTGTACTGAGGAGACGAGAAGTTAAAAATGGTGTTTTAGCTGCACAGACTCATGTTTAACAACCAAAACAAAAGAAAAATTTAAAAAACGCAAACTCCCTCCATGAGAAATGAAGCAGATGTAGAAATGCTAAAAACTGTAGTTCGTCCTGTGTCCACAAGAGGCACCGTACACCACGTACACCGATTCATTTCCTGTAAAAAATTAATGTTACGGCTTCTTCTTTTATTTTTTTTCTTCAAAAAAGCAACAAGTGACGAATCTGGAGACTTTTTCTGGAGGTTGGAGAATCTGATGTGAAAACACAACTTCTCTTACGCTTCTCAGTGAGCAGCAGGTGTTGCCGGGGGCCCCTCCTTTTCTACTCCCAAGTCTGGATAAAAGAGAGAAAAGACGAAAAAAAAAGACAACTTCTTGCGACTTTAAGCGACTTCTGGGACAGCCAATAGCTTCTTTCCTTACTGAAGAGTTGGCGAAACTGTGAGGTTTAATGTACCAAATTTGTACCAAATTGTTTGATTTTGCTTCTGTTTATTAAGCCCCATTTCACAAAGAAGAAAAAAAACCTGTTGGTAGAATTTTATGCAACATTAAATAAGATGTAAAAACATTATCAGGAAGATTGCAAAGAAATAATGTCTTTTCTGCTTCACTTTGATGGAGAATGAGTCTTGACTGCACTCGAAGCTTACATGAGTTCATTGATCACATGAATGTTGTACAAAATATTCTGGTGTATTCAATTCTTTGAAGGAAACAGACAAAAACATGTGTCCAACATGCAGCAGTTATTGAGGGGAAATTAATTCAAGAAAGTCTTTTATTATCCTGACTGACAGGCTGGAGAGAAGCTAATGAGTTTGAAATGGTTCATCTTATTCCTTCATGTGTTCATAGAGAAACCTGGACTCCCTGCTGTGACCTCTTTTTAATTATCTCTCTGGTTTAAAACTGCAGGCAGCTCTGTGTGTATTTATTAAGAACACTTTGATGCCGTTCAAAAGGT
Organism: Labroides dimidiatus; assembly: GCA_030710495.1. Taxonomy (NCBI): domain Eukaryota; kingdom Metazoa; phylum Chordata; class Actinopteri; order Labriformes; family Labridae; genus Labroides; species Labroides dimidiatus. The sequence continues at coordinate 7,810,826 of CM061153.1, read as the reverse complement.
CTCATCCACATGAATGTTAACAGCAGAGGTGTTGTGCATCAGAGGGATGCCTGGGCTGAGTGCATTTCAGAGTAACAGTGATGAGAAGTCAAATTCAATTTAACTTTTTCTCAGCTCACAAATAATTTCGTTGTGAGTCCACATGTGGAAACTCTTTCTCTGGAAGGCTCGTCAACCAACAAATGAGACGACTGGTACTGATGTCACTCTTTGCATGTGACATTTGCACAATCATTACAAACATATCTTCATTTGGTGGTCAGTTTCCCTCTCTTTGCTCGGTCATCTCTACCGCTCTGCCGCACCAGACCTGCGCCCAAATTCTCTGCCCTACCACCAGGACCCACCTGCAGGATTTAACCATTTGAGTTGTCTGATTAAAGAATCCCTAAAGAAAACAGACACAATCTTCTGTTGGATTGTTTCAAACAGGAAACTAAGACTGATTGAGGTATTGAGAACAAACCTGACACATGTTCATCTTTGGCAGAGCAACAGTGGACGTGTTCGACTCAGGGGAAACAGGGATCGAAGAGCTGATCTTCATGCCTGTAACTGACAGCCTCTATCTCCTCTTCTGCAGCCTATGTGATGCTTAAAGAGTAATTACAACTACTTCTTAACTCTTGCTGAAGCCTAAGACCCAGTGTGCTGTCTGGAGAAAATCAATTCCACTCAGCATCGTAGCGTCATGTGTGTTTACAGCTGTAACTTGAGCTTCGGGGCTGCTCTGGGCTCAGGCTTTCGTCTGTCAGATCGGATTTGTCTGCAAGTAAGTGGCTGTCAGCTAGACGTCACCAGAAGCTTTGTCCTGTTTCAATTTCTACTGGAACAAAAAGTAATGTTTCAGTTTTAAATCACGTCTTTGTATGTACCTGTTTGACCATCAACTAGAACTTTTCCGGAATAACTGCTAGATTTTTTTATGATTTGTCGAATATTTGAAAATCGCAACTCATCCCTACTAGTTAAAGGGTTAACTTCTCACTTTTGGTAACCCTTAACTTGCTTCTTTGCTGCTTTGAATTAATAATATCCTCATCACGGTCCTCCCAAGAGTTTTTTTTCTGCAGGGCGCATGCTAATATGTGAAACAAGAGACCTTTCCGTTTCAAGGGAACGTTTGAAATATAAATTAACTGGATGGACAATTAAGCTAGCTTGTGAGCAAGCTTAATTAGTTAGCGTGTCAGTAGCAGTTTTATTAGCCTCATTCAAGCGTCACTTATTTTTGTTGAATTTTGCAAATTTATTGTCTTTGTTGGAAGAAACAAAAATGTTGTTTGAAAGTTTATTGACTCCATGCTGATGTCATCGAATTGCACTATGTAGCAGAGGTAGCAGACATTTGACTGACAGAAGGACAGCTGACGTGTCTGTTAGGCTGATGATTCACCTCAATTATTTTATCTTTTAAAAAAGATGCAAAACAAGCTTTGCAGTCTTATAATTCTGTTTTTTTTTTCTGAGCATGATTTGTTTATTCATTCAACCTTCATTTAATCTCGAGATGCCATTGAGAGCTTCTGTCAATAGAGGAGATGGACAAAGAGAAACGGGTCATTTAGCAGCTCAGCCTCTTTATGATCTTGATGGTGTGAGCTTTTAGTACAGAGCAGTGCGGTCAGTGGAAAACACTTCCTGGGGTGAGGGTGTCAAACGACATGGCAGGTGTGACATTATCGAGACAGCAGCGGGGACAGGGAAGATGCTGTTTTGGTTGTTGCCTGAGCAGTGCAACACATTTTCAGTTTTGATTCAGCCTCAGGAAAAGCTTGGCTGGATTTTTATTTTTCAATTATTTTTCTCCGTTCTGTAAACAAGATAAAAAACAAAGCAGCACTGGGAAATCCAGGAATCCCATCTCCTATTTTATCTTATTGGATTATCTCCTGTTTGGATTATCCTTTATTGAGTTAATCCTTGGAGGACAAATTTATAATTTTAAACAGATTCACGTTTATCAGGAAAACCACAACTCCCAGGAGGCATTGCTTCTGTGGAGACCAGAGCAGCATGTCTTTCCATTTGAGGTAGTGTAAACAAATCTGCTCAGATTTTGGGTCAATTAGTGAATGAAAGCAGCTTCCTTGGCACAGTGTGTTGTTTCTTAATCCGCTGATGTTTCATTATGAATAAATGCTGCAGATCAGATTTGTGCCTCTGGCTTCCTCTTCATTAGAATGTACAGCAAAGGCTCACACATACTGTGTATAGAGAGCGTATACATGCCAATAAGAAAATGTGATTTCCCTGAAATAATCAGATATAGCTTTGCTTGTCTACAAGTCTCTTCATGGTTTAGCGCCAAAGTACATCTCTGATATGTTAGAGCCATATGAACCAACTCCGACTCTGAGAACCTCAGGGAGGGGTCTCCTTCTGGTGCCCAGAGTCAGGACTAAACATGGCGAGGCTGCGTTTCAGTTTTATGCTCCTAAAATCTGGAAGAGTCTTCCAGTAGATGTGAGACAGGCCTCAACTCTGACAATGTTCAAATCCAGGCTGAAAACAGTTCTGTTTAGCTTTGACTACAACTGAAAGTGTTTTATCTGCACTCCTCATTTTTAAATTAATTGTTTATTTTAGGGTTTCATGAAATTATTTTATTTCATTTATTTTTCCTTCTTGTGATTAAAACACTTTGAATTGCCTTGTGTATGAATTTTGCTCTACAAATAAACTTGCCTTGCTTTGGTTCTGGCTCTTGTAAACATGTTGACATTTCTTCAGTGTCTACATTATGAGGTTGAGTATTAAGGCTGGGTCTTTCTTTAGATGCGGTGAGTTGCTGGCTTTAAATTTTTTTAGGTCATTTTTTGGTACCATTATTGAGGCAGTTATGCGCGAGTAGCACTCCAGCAAAAGACAAGCAGACAATGGAAGTGTACCATGTTGTGTTGTGTTTTGTCCAAGGGGCAAGAGAAAATGAAGCCTACACTGAGGTGCTAAAAGTTGCTGTTCTTTGAGAATCCACTAGAGGCTGGCTGCAGAAAGACTTGAAGTCACATACACATCAAGCCAAAAAAACAGACTTTCACAGCACTAAAAACATATTTACAGCCTGGTTCAAAACACGGCTTGGGTCTGAAGCGCTTATTTTGTTTTTTGTTTCTGTTTTTTTTTTTTCAAACTCAGCGGTTTATTATATATTAGGATAACAAGTTTGTCCAATCAGATGCTCAGCTCAGCTCATGTGACTGACGGGCGCCCTATAGCTGTTAGAAAGGAAGCTCAAAGTCTGCATCATATCCAAGATGGCCCCATCCATTGATTGGCTTCATTTGACTGTATCAGGAGCAGACGGGTGACATCGCTGCATTTTATACAGTCTATGATTTTGTCATATTGTATATTATTACACAGTTCGTCACGCCATACTTTATCCAATCGTATCCATCTTGCATGTCATATCGTATCGATTGTCATATTGTATCCTGTCGTCTCGTTGGTGCCATCTGGTATGACGCTGTGTGGCTTCATACTGTATTTCATCGTATCCAATATCGAAGAGTGTTGTTTGTTATTTTTTGTGTTGTATTGTATCAAATGTTGTATTGAACAGTACATGTTGTACACATTGTACCGTATCATATGGTACTTGTTGTATTGTATTGTATTTAATTGTATCCTACATAGCATACATAGCATGTTATTAATACATTTTAAATGAACAACACTCTTGCTGCATGTCTCCCCATGTTACTCCTCTACCTGCACCCTTGTTATGAGAGTTTATGTTCAACCTTTTCATCGATATCTTGGATTCTGTTTCCTTTTTCCTTTTTCCTAAATCGTAAAATCACATCATGCACAGCGCTGTGGCCAAACCATGTTAACACATGTGGATCAAGTGTTTGTACTGATGTTGATTTGAATAGCAGACTAGATGAACCTCCCTCTTAATCTGAACAAGCTTTAGGGATGAGCCGGATCTGTTCTGACTGAGATGTTTCACATAAAGGTGCTTACAGCCGTTGCTGATTTGATGATTTAGCTCTAAATGTGAGATGATCCGAGTAATTGAATCTAACGGGGCAACCCTCTGAGCGTCACATCACAGAGACACATTATGTAGGCATGTTCGATAATCTGAAAGGCCTCAGGAAAGCCTGTTGCCTTGATCATGGAGAGACGCTGAGTGGTGCCTCTTTTTATTTTCAGGATGAGACACAGTAGCAGCTTTTCCTCTGACCTGTAGCTAGTTAGTATCGATCCTGGCAGCCGCTGATGGCCCAGCGTTAGCTGCTGTTTGATTCCTCTGATCTGTGCTCTCCTCCTGTGATATTTTGGCATTGGATTGATTTCATGATTTAGTGGCAGGACGTGACTCAGGCTGGAGGATTGTATGATTGATTTTTTCTTGAATAACTCTGCGTGATGAGCTGTTCCTCCTTTCTCTTAACAAACACTGCTGTG